>CM031859.1:66416490-66559274 GCA_018697195.1 Certhia americana
GTTTCTCTTTTGCTAAACACAAAGGCCAGAGTGCTACAAAGCTTGCTTGAGGATCTGGTCCCAGAGCTGCATTTTTAAACACTGATGATGGACAGGATGGCAAGAGAGGTTGATTCTAGGCCAAGTTGCTATATAGCACAGAAGCAAAAGCCAATTGCATCAGCAATTTTCAGGAATCTTGTTTTCTCTCAATCCTTAGTAGGCTTCCTTGAAAGAATTTTTATACAGAACCATTTTTTCATGGTTCCTCAAAGTTCCCAGAAAATACTACAATTTAAACTGAAATACTGGCTTAAACCAGAAACCTTGACAAATCTGGGGTTCTTGAGTTTTGCGGTTTGTGTTTGTTTGGGGGCAGGTGGAGGTCTGTGTGTTGGTAATTTCTTATTGTTGTTGCCTGCTTGGTGGTTTTTTTTGGATTCTGTTTCCTGAAAGAAAAAATTGATGGGAGGTTTCCACCATTCTAGATGTATCCAGTTTCAACAGTTTCAAATTTAAATATTTCCTCTCAAAAGAAGCTTTCAATTTTTTTTAATGTCAAATCTTAGATTAAAAGAAAGTTAGGAATAAAGTGAAAATGTGAGCCCAGCATAGTGGTTCCTCCATCATGGAACTCTTTTAAAGTCAGATGTTCCAAAACACACTTTTCATCAGATAGAGAATGAGATTTCATGAGATTTCACAGATCTCTCTGAAGTGAGGTTTTACATTTTCCGTAGAATTGCAAAGAACTTAAAAGCTAAGAAATTGATTCACTTTTCACCTTTAAGGAGAATAACAGGTAAAACGAATATAATTTTCTGAAATTTTTCCACAGACTACTTTTGTTTGCATCAATAACAGTTTTCTTTTGACCCCATCTTCTGCAATTTTGCATCTAAATTCTGTTGATAATTTAAGGACAGTAACATGACCCTTCCAAATATTTAACCTTCCTAGTCCATTCTTCTCTAAAAATCCACTAAAAATGTTTAATGATGGGTTCAATTGAGTGTACATGAGCAGAAAACATAATCATGCAAATTTAGAGAACTAACTCTTATCCAGATTTTTTATACAAAGGAATTAAATTTCTAATTTTACTAATCATGAGAGTATTTTGTCATGGTGGAGACCAGCATAGAAGTCAAAACAAATATGCTCGGGAAAAGGCATTTTACTTATATACAATAGTTTTTGTTGTATGTGTTCTAAATATGTTTCTGTACTCATCTTCTAATCCTCTTTCACAGGACAAAATTACATATTTTCAAGTATAATAAAACTTTTTCAAACAATCAGCAACTTTTAGCAGGTCCTACAACAGGCTACTTATTGCTGCTACATCTCACATCTTTGTTGTCTTTTCAGCACAAATGAACAGGAATGAGGAATCGGTCCAATCCAAGAAAAAGATGGGAAAAAATTGTTCTTTTTTTTAAAAGGCAGGTCTGTTTTCTCCCCTTAGAATACTACTGAACCCAAAATACTACTCTAATGGATGAAGTACACAGGGGTAGGCACAGAGAGAAGATGAAGTTGCCACTGTTACCACTGACACTCACCTGCCACTGTTACTACTGAAATGCACTTCAAAATGCACCCTCATTTTGAAAAAGTATTTTATTGGTAAAGACAGTATTTATATCAATATATTAATATTTGAAACCATTATTTCATGTTCACAGCTTTGCTATGTCAATGCATTATGCAGTACAAGCTTTTAAATTTTTAGGCTTTTAAAGACAAAATGAAATTCATATAAAATGTGAAAAATGTGTAACAGAATTGCTACAATTATTTGGGTCTTTCCCAGAACATTTTTTTTTTTTTTATTTTTTTATTAATTCAAACCTTGAATTATTTTTTTTTTTTATATATATATATAAATATATATATATATATATATATATATAAAAGATCATAAGCTCTTTCCATAACTTATTTAGATAAAGTGATCTATTTTTTATTTCATTCATCATTTTCAGCTGTGCAACTATGACAAGGCACAAGCCTAGCCCTGCCAAGACAGTAAGGTGGGCCATCAGACAATTAGTTTTTCCTTGAACAGACTTAGAATTCACTGGAGGACTTCCTTCCAGGTGAAGAAAGAACTGAAAAACCAAAACAAAACAAATCAAATAACCCCAAACAACAACATTAAAACTAGGCAAAAACCTGTAAAGTTCAGCATTTAAGAAATCTGTGAGGAAACAATTTTTCACTCTTCTAGTTATTTCCTTCAAAAAACAAATATAAAATGCATGTGAGAAATCAGAGTCTTCTTTAAATTAGCATATTTTTCCTTTACTATAAAGCAGTATACTCCACAAAATTTTCAGGAACTTTGCAAATTCTTTGCAGTGTGAGAAGCTGAAGAATGTAGAAAGCCATCCATATGCACAATGAACAGGGCCTGGTAAGGTAACTGCTGCAGTTGTATCAATTTCTGAAGAACTACATTTTTGTTTAAATAATTACGTTGCCTTAACTTGGAGGTAGATGCTGTTTAAAGTGAATGCACTCATATGTCAGTGGACTAGCTACATAGAGATGATCAATCACTGTGACTCAAATACTGCTGTGAAGCACAAAGTTATTAAAACATTTTAACAGAAGCCCCTGACCATCATTCAGTCATATGATTGAGGGGTTTGTCTGCAGGACTAGATTCCTGCGCTGCACTTAAGGATGCTTTAGCGACCAATGTAAAAACTGGAAATGGTGTTTACACATTCTGCTGACAGCCTTAATCCATCAAGAAGATGTCTGCAGAGCCAAAACAATACAAGTTTTGGCCGTCCTGTGGTATTCTGACTGCCCATAAAATATAAAGCCATAAAAAGACTTTGATGTTTTCAAATACTTTAAGAACATGAAGGAAAGGAGGAAAAAATAGACTTTGCAAGGATTAGCATTGTTGTATTTTTTGAGTATGCACAAAACCAAGTAAGGTATTTCTCCCAACAAAGAGGCATTCTAAGGAAGCTACTGAACATTAACAAAAGTGACAAAACACCTGAAATATAAACAACTAAAAGTCTGCTCACTGTAGTCAGAGCCTTAATCTGTTTCCAGCACCTAAGTGTCGCTGGTGGACAGTAAGAATTTATTTGTGACTTCTCTGCTGGACACCAAAGAGTTAGTTAAATTACGGTCTCAGAATGACATTAAAAACAGCAGTCTCTGTGCACCAGCATTATATTGGGACCATTATATTGGGCATCCCTTCAGCCAGCTCCTGTAAGATCAGCAGTGCTCCAGCACAGCTACAGGGACTGACACCAGCACACACCTCAGCACCAAGGGCAGCCTGCTTCGAGAGCAGGGTGTCTAAGGTCCATAAAACACAAAAAGATGGAACAGAGAATGAAGTAAAAAAATTCTATCCTAGATTCACATCTCAGAACTGTTGAAAGAGTTTTAAGCTGTGCACATCTCACTGTCATTGCCACAAAAGCCTTTCTAAAAACCAGCAATTTCCTGAGTGTCTTATGCAGCTACACAAACATCCAGATGGAACACGAATTAGCAATTGATTTCATTAATTAGAAAAGTTGCTTTGAAGGAACTGAACATTACTGACAGAAGCAGTTTGCAAGCATTGTTCTCTAATGAAATCTAAACTGTCATTTCAACAAAGGCAAAGGGTTTTTTTTTCCTAACAAGCAACCTGCACTGAAAACCAATTCGAAGCCATAGGTATTTTGCTGTACTTCACACTCAGTGAAAGGCTAATGTCGAATAGCCAGTTGCAAATGGCTCAGCTTGTACAGACCAAATTAAAAAGTCACTCGAGCACCCTTTATTGTCAGCTTACACAATCCTGTCCTAGTGCTGCTCATCTAAACGGGCCGAGTGGAATGTGGTCATTCCCACAGCCCACCTCTATTGCTCTGCAGGCATCCCGCCAGGCCATGAGGCATGTAGGAGACATGCTGGGATGCTGGATACATTAATTTTCATTCCTTAAAAGTATAACACAGAGGAGAACATTTTTTTGTACCTGCACCTCTAACTGTAAGCATAATTCTTGACTGCCTCCTGTTTTTTGGGAGGTTTTCTTGGTTTTTTTGGTTTTTTGTTTTTTTAAATCAGTCAAACCAGTGGTTACTACCTGGTATAACATAAAAAAAATAAAACACAAAAACCCAACAGTGCTGCCAGCTACACACTGTGCAAAGCAGGATGGATACACTGTGTAAATGCACAAAGGTGCTAAAGGGCTTTCATGATAAAACAACTAAGCTACATGTGATTTTCAATCATGGGCTATATTCAAACTGATTGTTATTTGTACATATTTTCCTTATTTAAATGAAAACCTCGCGGGTTTGGTTCTACTAAAATTTGTACAAAGAACTTGCTGAATGGAAGTTAATTATTCTAACACTGAAAAATAACAATATATTAATTATTTACCAAAAACCTGGACGCATTTGTCCCCCTAAAATGATCAAAACTGGACTATATTTGAATGACCAGTAATTTCAGCCCCTAACAACTAATACAACTTGTTTTAATCAAATTTTGGTTTATGTTATGAATATGCAACATTTTAAACTGTGGAATAGCACATTATTGCTTGAAACTCTCAAGTTTGTTTTAAGAGTGAGACCTCATAACAACAACATCTAATGAGTCCTGATAAATGACAATGATAATGAGTCCTTTGGTCTTTAAACAAACTGTACTAGCCACTGACCTATTTTCAAAGTTAAACCAATTCAGCTTGCACTTGTAAGAAAAAAGATCTTCTACTTGGATGAAAAAGTATATAACCTTCCATTGAAATACTATTTTCCAAAAAGAAAAAAAGTAGAAAAAAAATTGAAAAAAGCTGCACTTGAAGCAGTTAACCAAAAACTAATCTGGTAGCATGCATTTAAAGAAAAAAATTTAAATTCTGGTTATTGGCAGAATCCACCTTCATCATGAAGGGCAGCCTGCTCTGTGAGCTGAGGTTCTAAGCTGAATGCAAAAAGACTCAGATGGTATCATAGGATGAAGTAAATATTTTGTCCTGGATTCACTTCACGGTGTACACAGTTTTAGATTGCACGTGTGTCTCACTGCCATTGCCACAAAGACCCTTCTAAAAATTGGCAATTTCCTGAGTGTCCTATGCAGCTATACAAGTACCCAGAAGGAATACAAATTAGCAATTTTCACAAAGAATTGGCCCATATTAACTTTCTAAACAACAGATTTTCACTCAAAGGAAGAAAGGACTATTTACCTGTGATTTCTGAACAGTGAATTCTGCTTCTAGCAGAGCAAATGAAACTACGAAACATCATTTATATTTCTCTTGCATCTGTCTTTGTTCTTTTCTTACAGAGATCCATTACCTTACTGTATTCCATTCAATGTTTGTAGTGACTTTAAGGCTATTTGCCTCAACTCTTCAACACTGTAAGATACATAAAATTAATTATGAATTATATTTTAATTTATTAAAAATTCCTAGTAACAAATTGTTTGGCAAAGCAGGTATTTTTATCCTCATATTACATGAGCCAAATAATATATTCAGGAACAAGAAAAAATTCCCATGCAGCCTGTTGTGCTACATAACACTTAAAGGAGCAGTTTTTCTGTACAAAAATTAGCACCTTTTGCCTGTGTGAGATATGGATAAAGTAGGAACAAAGTATAAAGTCATTTAATGTCAGAAGTGATGGCTTGAACATATATTCTAGCATTTAGCAATAATAGTTCAATAAAATGTAAAAAAAAAAAAAAATTACTCCTTACTAAGGAAATAATCCTTATCCACTGATTGTGGATGGAGTTTGAAAGCAGAATCATCTTTTTCCCACAAAGTAGCAATGAGGTTGTGCTTAGCATATGCCCCCAAAACCAACCCTTTAGTGAACTGGTGTTAGTGAACAATAAACCTCTACACAGCTCAGACATATCATCACTTGTTAAAAAACAAACAAAACGCCACAACCTTCAAATACTCCCTATGATATATTAATTATATTGTAATCAAACTTCTCTGGAAGAAATCAGGTTGCAACAGCTTCATGGCACCTCATCCTCAATGCGCATCAACACCAGCAATGTGGATTTGGACTCAGAAGTGACAGGGTGAGACTGATTTTAACCTCTTCAGAAGTCAATCATCCTCCTGTACAGTAGTATGAAGAACATCCAACCTGGTGCAGCAAATACCCACTACATACACTCTTTGTGATTACAAAACCAGGAAACAACCCTGATTTCTTCAAAGCAAAGGTAAAATTTTAGCTGTGGGGTAAAAGCAAGTAGTCAAAAACCCCCAAGGATCTTACAGATAGAGGTCCAGACTAGAAACATAGACGTGTTTCTCAAAGGATGCAGCAGGCAGCACCGAAGACTAAAAAAAACTAGGCACAGTTTGGGAAGCAGTTAAAAACTGTTGGTAAAGCACTTCAGCTGCTTTGTTCATGGATGACTTAGTGAACACTTGAAATGTTGATTTACCCTGCAGCTTGCCTGTGATATTCTAAGCAATTCACAGGCCACCTCTTCAGAGTGCAAGTTTTGGGGAGAGAGAAGGTAAGAATTTCAAACCATGGAATACAGGAACCAAGAAAATTACTCTTTGTGTCTTGGGAAAGGGAGCCAGCTGGCCCATTTGTCTGAACCTTTTCCTTACAGGGACCAAAGACATAATGGAATACCTGAGACACAGTCATCAAATTTTCTAATTTCTAGATCAATTGCATTGGAAGTAGAATCCTGAAAGTAGGGGTAAAATCACAAAAGATAGAAAGGAACCGAGTTATAGTTTCATTATTTCTTCTTTTTGGGAAAATATTGTATTTCAAAATCACTAAGGACTGAGGTTTTTTTTATAATTAATAAGACATACAATATTCAAAAGAATTTGAGGTAGCAGAGAATATTCATCTGTTCACAATACTCTTTAAATTGCTGAGCAAATTAGTTCAGAAGATATCTTCTGTTATTAAGGCATAAGTACATATTGTACAAATTCCAGATAACCAAGTAATATCACTGATTACTAAATGGGTGATAAAACACAATGTTTAAAAGCCTATTTTTATTACTGCTTTAGCGTAATTCTTATTTTAACTTAACCCCAAGCATAGCGAGAGAGAGAAAGAGAGAATAAGCAACCTTTTCCCTCAAAATTCTAGTGCTTTCATAACCAAGATGCTGTTAGCCAAATCTTCTTTTTCTGCATTACTCTTGCTCTGTTACATTGTCTAGGAAGGTCCTTTTTTCAGGAAATAAGAAGGGACAGAGAATATTTTTTCTGCTAATATGATCTAAACAAATAAGATAAAGAATTCAGATACTAAAAGGACGTACTGTTCCCTATGTGGTAGCTTTATTAGTAATAATTATGAGACTAAGTTACACACAAAAATCATTCAAGAGAGATTAAAGGCTTATTCTAAACTTATAAAAGCTATGACCTAAAGGCTAGCCTTCAGATATTAAAAAAAAAACTTCCAAAAGGCAAAGAAGAACACGCTATATATGGAAAGATAATCACTTCACAAACTTTAGGCAGCTGTCTGAAATAGGCAACTGCTGAAGAGGCAGAGCATGAAAATGCAATACTTGCTATCACTTACAAGCTAACTTGTCAGAGAGGAGAATGATTTCAAGGCAGGTAGTGGCTTAAAAGTCAGGTTATTGGGTTTTTCTACTTTCTGTTTCAAAATTCATGATTAAACAAAAGAAACAAACAAAGAAACAAAACCAAAAAAAAAAAAAAAAAAAACCACAAAAAAACCCCCAAAACACACACACACACAGAGACACAGAATAATTCAACAGAACATCATCAAAGAAAAATACTTTCACTAAAGCACAATGTTCTGCTTTGGTCAAAGTTTATCCCTTATTATCCATGATCATTCACAGTACCCACAGCACCATACAACCATGTAACTGCTTTACACAGAATAGCAGGATAATTGTGTACTTAAAAAACCCTACAGGAGTACAAAACTGTAATCCTATGAGAGTACAAAACACTTTTGCAACTGGTATTAAAAGGCTAAGGGGAAAAAAAAAACCAGCTATGACTGATAGAATACTACAAACTATATAATTAATTCCACTTATTCTGTTTATTATCTCTTTTATTTTTTTAAAATCAGATTACATGTAAAAAAGAGGCTTGAATTTCATTCAGGCATGTTCCAGAGCATGTGGTATTCTGCAACTACAACTTTAAGAAAACCTGAAAATTGTGGGGTTTTGGGTTTTGTTTGTTTTGGGGGATTTTTCTTTTTCTCTCAAGAGACACCCTTTTAGTGTGGAAGATGATTAACCATATCAATTCAAATAAATTTTTAAAGTAATAAAGAATTCTGAAAAACTAGTCTAAGTTATGAACACACTCAAAAACATTGGTGTGTTTGTTTCCAAAGAATAAATTATAGGGGTGGATGGGGGGAATTTTTTTTTTTTATTTAGATGAGTGTTTGATTAGTTTTGTCTTTAACAAAGAGTTGAATTCTTGTAAAAAAACACCCTGAAAACTAGAATTGTTTTGTTTCATTCACATCAGTATTTTTTTACTGCTGTTGTTTTTAATAAAAAGATGATGCTATTTCTAGGCATTCTTCACAGAAATCCTGTTGAATTTGGTGTCCATTTATTTTGAAATAAAATCGATAAAGATCAATACTATCAACAGCTGTATCTGCAACAGTATATGACAATCCTGAACAGGGTCAGCTCTAAAACCACAATGTCTTTTCCCTCCATGTAGAATTAAATAGCAATTCCTCAGACACTCTGGTGACAGGGAACTGTGTTTATATTTTAGATAGTGACCATGATAAGCCAAACATTAATGACCTTCTCTTTCCAGGCAAAACAAACCATTTTTGTAACAGAGTTTGTTTCTTCAAAGGTTTCTAACAGACAGTAATTGTAAATGTATGATTTTAATCTCATCTTGAGGAATTTGTGCTGAAGTTCACTTTGTACATCCAGCCAAACTAAAGATTTTCATGCCCTGTGAACTGAAAACATTTGACTCTCACAAAGATGCTAACGTTTTTCTTTATGAATCAGAGCATAAGCTACCAAAGTAAGACAGCTGAAGACTTCCTAATAAAAAATACATCCATAAATTTTCAATATTATAGTTGTTTCTTCCCAAGTAAAACTTACACACAAGTGTCTGGTTTGTTTTTATTTGCTTTCATGTTTTGCCTTCGCTTAGCTCTTTGTCATGCTTGAAACGTCTTTACTGGCTTTTTAAACACATTCATTTCAGAAGCTTGTAGGAACATAAGAGAATTGTATTGCCTCTGAAAGGAGTCCAACAAGCTCAGACTGTAACTTCCAACAGTGTACAAAAGCAAATGCCCAGGCAGTAACATAAGTTATCCACAAGAATAACCCACCTATTCCCCAGCTTCCAAACACTTGACAGAATCAGAGCCACATATGGTGATGGCTTCTGTGCATGCTATTATCTCCATCTCCTAAAATCCCTCTGCAATTCTTTCAGTTTCCTTCACTATCCCAGATAAGTTTACACCATCAGCAAACCTTGTCATTTAGCTGGTCTCCAGTTAAATATATGTTCACCTGAATGAGCATTTTTAATGTCAAGTTAATCAATATTTGTAATATAAGATACAATAAAATCATAATAATACAAGATGAAGAAACATCCTTATTACAAGGGAATTTGTTTGCTTGTTTGCTCAGTTCTCAGAAAAAAACTCTCCAAAACCAGAATGCAGATATGAGTCCAGTCTCTAACTTGTGAGGTTTCTACAAGTTTTAGGATGAATAGGTAGTGGAAACAGACAGCAGTAATGAAAGAAGACCTATTAAAAACGGGCAAGAAACACTAAGAATTAATCTGCTTTGCTTTGCAGCCATTCCATCTGCTGGCACCGAGACTATCTGCAGATCTGTCCTTTCTGAATCAGGTCCACCCAGAGAGAGGATGATAGGAAAATGTAGATGACATAAAATAAAATCAGAATTAACAACAAATAAAGTGTATTTATTTTCTCTGCTTATACAACAAACTGTTTCAAATTCCAGCTCTAACTGAACATCCTTATATTAGGGGGAAAAAAATAAATGCTACTTTAGCAGTAGAGAGTAAGAGGCATATTCTGGTAATGGTTGAATGAATCTCCTGTGCATGTGAGAAAGGAAAAGAGAAAGCAACAGAGCTTTCTATTGCAAAACATGTCACAAAGGAAAAGCCCCATTGCTGTGAAAAATGGTCAGTTATTCTTTTCCTGTAGACAGAGACTTTATTGACTGGATGTTAGATATTGAGAGAGGCAAAGATGTGAGTCTACACTGTGATCTGCCCAAAACTAAGTGTGCCTGGGGTTGGATGGATGACTTGGAAAATGCTCTTTATCTTATCCATCACAGGAATCCTGTCAGTCCCCATCACCAAGTTAAACAAAGCATCCAGTGCCATGCCTGGTGATAGACAAGCTTGTCTATACAAAAGACTTTCCAAACTCAATGAACTTTTGCACCTGCCTAGTGAGATCTGCAGGAGATCTTTATTTCCAGGAAAGACAGAAAGGCTCCAAGGAAATGTCCTGCAGGAGCAGAGAAACATGGGGGAATGAGTAAGATTCACTGAGGGTGTCATGGCAAAAACCTGTATTCACACCTGGTAAGTTTCTTTCACCTTTCTTCTACCTTAATGTTTCAAGGTTCTCTGAGGTCGCTAACCTTTTAAAAATCAGAAAATTATGACAAGACAAAGAAGAACACCTTAAAACTTGACTCTACAAGACATTTTTTGTTTCCTTGCACTGCTAGTAAACCTTCAAATGAACTTTTCAAAGTCTTGTGTACAACCTGTACGGTGGCCCATTGTGCCAGAAACTAGGTATTATGTCATTGGCAGGGTCCAGGAAAACCAAGTTAATGAGGCAGTCGTGTTACTGGGACTGCTTCTTGGACCTCCCCAAATGCTACTGAATACACAGCTTACTACAGCTGCTTCATGTGTGTGCCCATAAATGTGCAGGAAGTGTTAAGAGTAATGCAAAGAGGTAAATACCAAATCCCCAGCTGGGATTCTGTTGCATAACTCTGAAATTCATGGAAATCTCCCTGATTTCAAAGACCTGACACCTCCCTAAGCAAAAGGATCTTAAAGACCCCTTAAAGCAACCTGAAGAATGTATCTTGTCATACAGAGCAAGGATAGATTTAAAGAGGCAGAACACACTCTTCTGGTATGACAGGAGGAAAATTTACAAAGTGAAAGGCCATGAACAAGAATCATATTTTAGGGGCTCACCACAACAGCTCTGTATATTAAGGAATGTAAAAACCAATGCACCTTCCAGGGAAGCAGCTACTGTTGAGCACCAACTGAACGTCCAATTTCTATATTCGATACAGGGACAGAATTTGTCACCTTGCCCCTCGAAGGAAGGCAGAAACAACTTAATGCTCTCTCGATATCAACAGCTTGGTACTTGTATAGTATTTACAGGGGAATGCTGCCAAGACATTGACCTCCAACAAAGCTTGGTGTGTGAATCAGTGAAGTTCAGCATAATCCCCTCGTAAAATCTGGTGCTGAGTCACTGCCACAAAGAGCTTCCTGCTCCTTTTGCAAATGAGAAAGAGGCAAGAAAGGGATGAATGAATGAACGAATAAATGGTTCGTGTATTTCTTTTCTCTGAAATGCTGACTCTAAAGAGGACACAGGTGAAGAGAAAGCAGCAGCACTTGCTCAAGGCTATCACACATGAAAAATGGTAAAGAAAAGGGATGGAGAAGAAGATATAAGACATGGCTCCAGACAAAAAGATTAATGTCTTCTTAAGAGAGTCCAATTCTCAGACATATTATCAGCATAAGCATTGCATAAAAGTTTTGGGCCTGAATGAACAATGTCGTATCTTCTCCACTGTAGAGCTTTTAAAATCTTTCTTGCCTAAAAGACAATCATAAAATTGTTTGGGCTGGAAGGGACCTGTAGAGGTCATCTAGTCCAATCTCCTACAATTAGAAGGGACACCTTCAACAAACACTGGCTCCTCAGAGTCCAGTCTCTGGGGATGGGGCATCCACCACCTCTCTGTGCAAACTATCCCAGTCTTTCACCACCTTCATCACAAAAAAAAAAAAAAAAAAAAAAAAAAAAAAAAAAAATTAAAAAAAATTTTTTGCCTTATATCTAATCTAAATTAAGTCCCTGTCAGTTTTAAACCATTACCCTTTGTCCTATCACTACTAAAATTTAGGCCCTGCAAAAATGTCCCTCTCCAGTTTTCTTGTGGGCCCTCATTGAGCACTGAAAGGCCACAGCAAGGTCATCCCAGAACCTCCTGGTCTCCAGGCTGAAACAACCCCATCTATCCCTGTTCTTCCCCATAGGAGAGGTCCTTCAGCCCCTTCAACATCCTCATGGACCTCCTCTGGACCCACTCTAAGTATGTACTCTCTTAAGGTGTCTTTCTTCAGTTATTAAAACTAGTCTGGGTTTCCAGATAAAGATATTTAAATGACCTTGCATATCATAAACACCTTTATTAAGTTATGACTGGACAAAACTCCAGTTGTACATACGTTTTACGCAAATAAAAAAAAATTTAATCTGTGATTCCTAAAGGCAAAGAATCAGAGGATCTGTAAAATCCCTTAAACTTTGATTTTAAGGCATGAAAAGGACCTACCACATACAAAGCCACCTTTAATGTCATGTGACAAAATATGTATTTTAAAGGACTGTTTTTTCCCTATGGAGAAATAAAAGGAAAAATTTCCTTTACAGCTTGTGCTGGGTAGAGAGTTGTAACTGTACATTTTTCTATGAAATCTGCTACCATCTCACAGGTAACTTACTAATTTTTCAGTTCATTGCTTGGCTAGAGATACCTAAATTAAATTTGGACATGTCATGTCCTTGGAGTCACCCGTTTATACCGGGAGAGTGTCAGGAAGAGATCTGCTTTCAAAGACAGCAGTGTCAGCAGATGCTGTTGTAAATAGGGTACCAGACTGACTTCCATCAGTAAGATGATTCTTTTCTTACTTCAAAATACCATTCCTGCAAGGCCTTGAGAAAGTCTCTTAACTGCTTGCACAAGCCACCTTCAAAAAATGAGTCAGGTTATAGACACTACATCAAGAACCTAGGTTAATCAGGATATATCTGTATTCAAATTAATCAAATCTCCCTAAAAGGTATTCCCATTTCTTAAACACATATATTTCTTTCTGAAAAAGGTGAAAATTAAAATACATATTTTTAATTGCTTCTTCCTTTAAATGTGTTGAGCAGTTCTGAAACTTAAAATGCTTTGGCATCTAGTCAAATAATATGAAAAATGAAAATTAATTTCTATAATTTTTTTTCTATTGTCAAAATGCAAGTTTTCTCTGGTTTGTCATCTTCCTGGAATGGCCAGTTTTACTAATCACAGAAAGCTCATTTGGCTATTTACAATCCTCTTGTGCTCCATAAAAGGCAATTAAAACAAAACTTCACGTTAAGATGTCTTTATCTCATCAGATGCATGGACGATTCAATTCTGCTTAATTACTTTGATGTCCAACTGGAATAAACTGGTTTAGGATAGCAGAAAAAAATGAAGGAAACAAAAAAAAAAAGGATGGTCAAATGAAGGGGGTCAAGGTACCCAATACTTTTATCTCAGAAGTGCATTTGTGTAGAGCTACAGGAAATATTTACCTATCAAATCACCATTAACTTTGCATGTTTTGGTCAGAAATTCACAGGGAGGCCTCAACTACAGGAACAGAAAGTCAAGAAAACATAAAACTATCCGCCTTGGCTCCAGTACATTAACCTATGGTGCCTCCAGTTACCTTTCCATAACTATGTTGATTTCTATTGGAGGAGCTGAAGTCACAGTCAAGAATTCCGAGACTAAAACTGAGAGCAAAGTTCTTATTTTGCAATAAAAAGCAATCTTTTGCAAAAAACATTCTGCAGTGAATCTGTGTTTCTGCCTACCAAAGCAGACAGATGCTCCAAGGCACGTATATTCCTCCAGATTTGTGCCAGCAGAAGTGATGTGACATTCCAAAATGATTTTTTTTTTCTAAATGCTTATAAATAAAGAAGAATGATTCCCAACTAGTGAAGGAAAATAAAAACCTAAAGAGGTTTCTCATTTGCAACACATCCCACATACCATATTCATCACTGCATTATCAGATGAGTACTTTTACTATTGCTTTGTACTCAGATGTTTGTAAAGTAGCAATAAAACGTTGTGAACGAGTTCTTACTCATTCTTGAAAACATCCAGAAGCAACAATGTTTAATATACAGTTATTGGCAGTATACAGCACAGAGGTTTCTGTCTTATAATCACAGGATAATATATGAAGCTTTGAAGTTTTCTGTATTTTTTACTGTTTAAAGCTTCACTTCATACCTATTTCATTTTCAATCATCTCACTTTGTAGAAGCTTTTCTTTTATCCTGGTAAACTCCCCCCCCACCTTTTCTACTTCGTGCAATACAGTATGACTCTTTCTGCAGAGATATATGCCAGCAGAATTGTCTCCATGCTGCAATATAAGAATGGTAGTAATAGGAAAAGAATAGAAATTTGTCAGAATTTTTTATAATTACTCTACTGACAGGCGTAAGTCAGACTACACCACAATCAACAAAATTAGTTTTAAAATTTCTGAGCATTCAGTAATGGGACAACATGAATATCACATGCAAGAGAAATTACTTGTTCCCTAGAAGTTATAGCCTGAAGTCAGAAAGCAGGGTTTCCCTTTAGAAGAGATCTATAAACTACATTATACATCCTGAAAATCTTCAGAAGTAAATGAGTGATCCCAGGTAGAGAATGAGGAACTTCTAATTAGCTTCCTTGAAATCCCCTTACCAGCTTGCAGCAGAGGTGGGGACACAAAGAATTTTTTTGTTCACTATGGTGCCCATCAGGTGGATTATAGTAATCTGTTTTTTAAATTCTTCCAAGCTTTGTATTTTCTCTTCTTAGCAGATGTTACTGAGGCATGGAGCAACCACATGACTAAATAAAGGACACTGTCATAACACACTGTTGCAGCTTACACATCACACAGAATCCTCAGGTTTACTATGATTGACTGTTACTGTACCACTCAGAACTAGTACATTTAGTTTTTAATTCAGAAGAAGAGTGGGGAGAGTATAACAGGACTCTTTTTAGCAGAGGGATTGAGAGAAGGGAAAAGTCCTCTAAGTCACCCCTGCCCAAAACAACTCTTCAGACAAGAGATCTAGCTGGATGCTCTCTGTGCAGGTTAAGAGCGTACCTTGGACTTCCAAAATACAATTCATTCCAGGATAAATTTGGCCTTTGGAAACATACACCATGGCACTGGAGCAGCAGATTGTGGGGTGAGACCCTTCTGCAGGCAACATCAAGGCACCCAGCACTAAAAAACATCCAAAGAGGGATCATTTGTTTTGTAGTGTCTTCCCCAGGATGATGAACTGCCCACAGCCACACAGGAAGGCCTGCCAGCCTTAGTCATCCCAGATCTGCAGGGCATTACCATCCTCATACCTGGCTACCCTGGCACCTCATTGCCCAGCCAAGAGACTGGTTAGAAAACTTTGTCTTCAGGCCTGATCACTTAGGGAGAAGAGAAAGAAAAGTGCATGAAGAGAGAGGATACAACTAGGGTAACACATGGACTCAAAGCTAACCTCTCCCAGGTAATACAGAGCAAGGCTACGTCCATGCTATTAACAAATACTCGCACCAGGTCTACTTTGAAAGAAAACTGGAGGAGCCACCAGACAGGGAGAGCAGCAGAAACCACACAAGAAATCTGAGTAAGGAACTGCTTTAACAACAGTTATGTGGTGCCTCTGTGACACAGGAAAGGCCAGCTGGCCATACTGACAGGATATTGCCACAAAATACATTTAGTAAAGTGCATTGATACACCAGGTCTATAATGGAAAAACCAGAAACAACAAGCTGTAGACAAAAAGGAGCCGCCAGAAATCACTCAGGGAAGATGTCTTAAGAGACATAGGCAAATATATTTGTGAAGGAAAGAGATAAGTATGCGATCCTTATTAAATAAAGGATACTTCCCTTCCGACATAAGCCACAACAGGTAAGAGCCCTAAAAGCATAAGATATTAAAGCAGTCATTGCCCAAAGACTTGCTCATGTGCTAGAAAATGCCACAACTCAGCAGAGAGCAGACTGGTAGGACCTGGAACGACCCCTTGACAGTGACATTTCACCATCAGTTTACAGCAGCTGAAGTGTAACAGGTGCACAGAGCACTGCTGCAGAGAGGCTGCCCACCTCCCCTGGTGACAAGGTGATCCTTACGTTAGACATCCTTTCCAAAAACATGCTATGGATGTTCTCCATCTCCTCCAAAACAAACTGTAATTTATTTGTTTAAGGACAACATCACCTGTCAAACACACAGTTGCAATCTATTTGCAAAACCTAGTTTTATTTTATTTTGATTGATTTCGTTATATGTGCATATCATCCCAAAATGCACTTGAATTTGCCTGTTTTATGCTACCAGACCAGCTCAGCCTGTCCAATGTGTTAAAGCCATGCCCCCTCCTGCTTCAGTAACTGGGGAAGGCTTCTAAGTGCTTTTACTGTCCAAAGCGCAGTAAGGGATAAAAGAGAAGACAAAGACAGGCCTAAGTAAAAAAAACCCTAAAAACCCAAACACAAACAGACACAAAAAAAATTTTAAAAAACCAAATACTGCACGCAGGCCCAGTAATTCCCAACAGAATTATCTTTATAATAAAGTTTTCTTTTCTTGACATAGATATTTGTCTGCTAGGAACTTTAAGAAGGCTTGGAAATCTGTAATTCACATAAGCCACAACCAGCTACACCAATATTACACAGACCAGGACAGGAAGCACATGACTTAATAACATGACACTAACGCTAAGAGGAAATTTTTGAACTCTTACATTCTTCACTGGAAAGCCTCCCTGTGCTCATATTTTCATGAAAAATGTTTCTCAAAAGATCAAGTACATAGACTTGCAAAGCAGGAATGAGAGAGAACCACCAAACAAAACCCAGAAAAAGGATTTAACTGAAGCTGGGCATGCTCACCAGTACCCAGCACCCCCTGTACAGATGTAGGGGAGATGGGGAAAGGAGAAAGTACATCCATCTACTCTTTTATTAAGACAAAATGGAGAGTTGTTGATTTTTGTTTCCTCATTGGAACAAAACCACAATTTTCAAAGTGCTTTCTAAAAAGCAGCATTGCAGTAGCAATAATCCATTACATCAAGTGTCAGCTCCAAGCATTTCAAAGCTCTAGATCACATCAGACATCTACTTTTCAAAGGCAAATTGCTGACTCATTTCTGATCCACTATATTTGACATTCAAATCCTCTCTTAATGACAGCCCAACTCTTTTGTTTCTTCCCTGCACTTTCTTAAATAAGCTTTAATTAATTGCCCATTAGATATAATCAGTGCTGAGGATAATACTGCAGCATATTTCAATTCCTTACATAAATCAAGTGAAAGATGCTTGTTATATTTTATTTCTTTTATGCCTGTATTATCATTTTACTTTTACAATTACCCTACAAAATAATTTTAAAGTTTACGTACACATTTTAACTAACCAAAAACTAATTTTAAAAAAGTGTTCTTTCTGAACCAGTATAAATTGAAATCTTAGCCTCCAATTCTCAAAAAACACAGGCATAAAAAAATTAGTTTTCTTTTAGAATAGTTTTAAACAACCCACTAATTATTTATGCACACTTTTTAAAGATAAAAAAGTTTAAAAATTACAATTTGCCTTTACTACTGTGAATTTTAGAGGAACCTTATTCTCTTCACAAGTGCTTCCCTCAAAGAGGCACTACCTCAAAACTCAACAATGGGAAAACGTTAAAAACCAAAAAACCACCAAAACTGCCAAACAGTTAAAATCCAATTAATTTAAATACTAATTTACAACTAAAATACAAAGAGGGGGGTGAAGAGAAAATTATGAAGCACAAGGCTCTAGGTTTTCTGTTTTATCTGCCTTAAAAACGATGGTAAGCGCGAGCAAAAATTTCAAACAATTTCACAATTGAAGTAACGTAATTTCACTGTGTAGGAAAGACATTAGGATTAACTCCACTGGTGTGGATCTGAAATTCTGGGATTTCTGGCATAATTTCCTCTGAGAAGCCAAGCTATGATTGTCAAAATCAGGTAACAAACAGCATGCAGTAAGCAGGCAGTAAGAAGGGACCCACAGGGGCTTTGCGTTTTAAGCACTCCACTGATCAGAAAAACACTAATGCATCCGCAACCATTGAGGGATAAAACATTGGAGCACAACAAAATTATTGTTTCATTAAAAGACAAAAGCTAAAGCCATAGTAGCAGTAGCATATACCATTGTTACTTAAAGAAATTGGTTTACCCAGACTTAAATTAACTTCATTGTTAATTTTGTTTTAGTTACATTTGAAGAGGATCTAGAGACATGAAACCATGTCCTCTGCTTTCAAACCATAAACCACTTCTTTGTGCAGTGGACAAAAACTGAAAATACCATTAAACAAATCCTGCTGCACGACTATTTGTGGAAGAATAAAAGGTTTGGACCCAAAAGCAGATCTCTCAATGACAAAAAAAAAAATATCCTGGAGTCATTAGTAATTCAATTTTTATTTTATTTATATTAAGAAAAATATCATTTCATAGATATATACTGCCTGGAAAACACAGTTTTTAGGCTGTTACTAGATTTGATCTCTGTAGAATTTATGAACAGGGACTCTGCCTGCTATAACTAAAGCACAGCATCTAAAATTACTATTGGTCAATCCACCTAAGGCAGCCAGATTTCTAAGATACCTGGGCTACTTAGAGCCGCCTTGATTCTCAGCAAATCTGCTAATTACAAAAAATGTTTTCAGACATAACCAATTATTTTAAGCCAACTTATTTTGCAAAGCCCAAATATTGTTCCTTGAGGGGGAAAGAAATTAAAAGCAGAGTTGACACAGAATGAGGCTTAAACAATTTAGTCCCAAGGCTGTTGGCTTTGCACACTCCCACTGGGAAATAGCTTTCAACATCAAAGTTGTGTGCAGATGAGTTTGCCCCATCCTTCCAACTTGTTTAACTTTATTAAGTCCTTTTAGTTTTGTCAACCTGCTGTAACTATTTCATGAAATTGATAACATTGTGCCTAGAGCTCAACTTTCACTTTATTAACCAGAGCAAAGCACTCTCCTGTAAATCACAACACTTAACCTTTGTGATTCAATGATCTTTGTTCATTCTTCAACAATTTAAGGACTGTCTTATTTTGGTATACAGGTTTTCTAGAACCTTTATAGTTTAAATTTCATAGAGAATGGGTTTAAATTGAATGCATAGGGTAGATTCTTGGAAAATAAATTATTCCTAATTCCCCTGGCACATGAACAATTACTGCCCTTCTATGGATATGTTAAGATTTATGAACCCTCTCTGACTGAACTGCCATTTGCAAGAAAGGGTAATTACCAAGCCTTTCAAAGTAGCTATATTAATTCAAGCAAAGTAAATGCTAAACATTAAACAGTATTAGCACAGTATTTTACTACATCAAAAAGATGGAAAAACATGGCACATATTAAGGTCTAATACATAGCATTCTTTTAAAAACAAATGTTATTTTAAACACAGAAGAGCCTCTCAGAAGTAGTTAGGTAGGAATAAAAAAGTACTGCTTTGTTGGACAAATTGATATAAATATTACAAGCAATATTTTTTTTCATTTTTGCCTTCTCTTGTCATTGAAATAATTTTACCACCATCTTATGATTCTTCAGTTGTCTCTCAGGTGTGCCTGTAACACAGATCCTGCTATCTACCATGGCCCAGTAATTGCAGAATCTTTCACAAGAGAACTTCGTTTTCATTCCTCTGATTAAATATTAGTTAACATATATTAAACCAAAATGAAACAAAACAACACAACAAAAAAATCGAATCAGAACCTTTTAATATTGAATACTTTAGAGATTGACTATCTTTACAAAAAATTTTATTTTGAAGATGCATTCCCACATTGTGGTGATCAAGGGAAGCATTATGTGACAAAGGCAGCCCTAAACCTAAACTTCACCAGGACCGAACTTGAGATGGTGAAGTCTGCAAAAATACATCCACTGGGCTCGCCAAGCCTGATTTTATACACCACTTTCTCTTCTTTAAGTTAAGCATTTCAGCAGCTTTAGACCATTTAATACTATATACTGGTATCTTCAGTAAATAAAGTATTTCAAGAATTTTCCCCTCACCCTCCAAAAGAAATTACAAAAAGAAACCCATAAGTTGCCTAAATGGTAGTCTTTACAGGAATTGTTCTCCTCTAAAGAGGAATAATAATTTCATTCCTAGAGTAAGCCAAACCAGTTTCTGTAGCCCTTCCCATCCATGCTGCCTGCATCCTTAATCTTAACTTAAATCTCTGCTTTAGTGAATTACGATAAAAATATTTTTAGTTTACACATAGATAGCATCCAAATCATTGCTCATTCTTTCTATACTTAGCCAACTAGCTGAATTGAATGGTAAGCCATTACAAAGGTAAAAAGTCAGTGAGATTCAGCAGAAATACATACAGAAATGTCACACAGAACAGCAGTAAAGTAGAAGGTTGATATAAGAGATGCTGGTCAGCAAGTGGTTTTGGCATGAAAACATTTTGTCCTGCTAATGACGTAATTCAGATTATCTGGCTGCATCAAAGAGAGGCAGAAGCTAGTGTCTAAAATGATGAAGCTTCTGAAACTGTAATAAAGACTTGCATTTATTAGCAAAACCATTAGATAGTGCTACACACAATAAATTAGTGTGCCAATAACACAGCATTTGGAAAGACAGACTTGTGATCTACCACCCTTTTATGGTCTGGCTTAAGCTATTAGAGTCTTCACCATGTACCTACCTAGAGGATGAATACCAAAGTATTGTTGCTGGGCCTCCCCTACATTCATAGCACAGCTGAGTAATCATTGATTCTCCCAGACAGGCTTTAGGATGAAGGATTCTTTTCTATGAGCACAGGTGTGATCACACCTCTCTACTACTTTTAGGAAAATAATTATCTTACTTTAAGTCTCTCTTTAACTTCTTGTTGATGTCAAGCCAGAAAACATGGCTACGTCTCACTCCTTAGCACATCAAAGACACACCTGACCTCAGGTAATAATCTAACCTCTTTTTGGTAATATCTCAAGTTTACCTAATCTATGATTTTTTCACCACATTCAGGTGTCCTTTGCCCACTACAATGCTGTAATACAAAAGATTTCAGCAGATTTCCTCTGCTCCTGAACAACTTTGGACCATGACAGAGAAGTAAATTCTGAGAAAAAAGAAGGGTTCTCTGACCCTGCAATTTAACAACTCATGAAGATCATCAAGGGACCTAATCATAATTACCCCATGCTGACAAGTGATTTTTAGACAACCTACACAGTCTCAGCCACAAACCATTTGTGGGGGATATGCTGCTAATTACCATGTGTAAGACCTCACTTTAACGCATGGCTTAGTTAAGGTCAGATGGCATTAAGGGTCGAGGGTTTAATTCATTTCCTGGCTAATGCACCAATTTGTGTCATAGTTCTGGTGTGTCGGAGTCTGGAAATATGATGAATTTCTCTTTGCATGTTTGAGAGATTTTAGAATCTCTGACAAACAGTGTTTTTAACCTCTGTTCATGGAAAAAGGGCTTTTAAGCTCTGAAATGAAGCAGGGTTTTTAAGAGTGTGTATTAGATAGTAGAATAGTGCATAGTTTTATCACAGGGTGAGAATTTTAGATATATGTGGATTTTAGGATGGTAAGCAAGTGATGACAAGATGGAGGAAGCACATGGCTTTTGGGTTTCTTCCTTCTTCTTCCTTGCCTCCATCTTCTGCAGTGAGGTGGCACATTATAGTTGGCTTAGAATAGAATCTAACCTTCTAACATAGATAATAGTTATTGGTGAAGAATTATAAATACTGATTACATAGTTTGTAGTATAAAGATAATCGTCACCTTTGGGGCTGGGTCATTTCCCCGTGAGCTGACCTGCTGAACAGATCTCTGTGGGTCAGAGAAGAAATTGTGCTGATAAGAGAAAAATAAACAGCCTTGAAGAAGCAGAGGAGACGGCTCTCGGTTTTTTCCTTCGATCTCAGTGCTGGGCAAAAGACTTTTACACTCTCGGGAAGAACAACATCGTGTAAAAAACCCGAGACTGGTGTGCCAATTTGAAATTTCCTAATAAAGAGCAAAGCAGGCTGAAACTTAAAAGGAATAAAACTTTATTAACTAATACTAAAAGGAAAAAAAACCCCCAAGAATCAGAATGAAACCTTCAAAGCCCTTCTCTTTCCCCCACTAACTATTCACTTTCTTACTCCAACATAAAAAGACAAAATTTGGGATTCCCATTCAGTTATCGCCCTTAAAATAATCAGTTCTCAATTTATCAAGGAGAAAGGAGTCTCCGTTGAATACCATAGAGATTTTCCAGAAGATATCAGTTTTCTTGCTCTCACACTTCACGAATGGCCCGCCTGGGAGAAGAAATGTTGCCATTGTGAAGTCCCTGCCATGAAACAGCCTGCCACTGGCTGCTCATGGGCCATATCAGTTTATTAGGGTACAGTTTAAGGATGCCACTTCTAGTACAAAACAAAAGTTCTCTTCATCTCAAGGAACAGAGGTCATCCTCTCTCAATAGGTAAAGGGCATCATCTCTCAATTTTTCAGTCTTCCTCTGTTTAGTTTTTCTAATAGATAACAAACATATCAACCCACAGCTATGACTAGAACTTTGCATCCCCCCCAAAAACACTCAAGAGGTAACAGGGTATTTAGTCCATTCTCTATGGTCTCACAAGAGAAGTCTAACTTAACCAGGCCACTCTTTCAATCTTCTTTTTCATTTAGGATTTTCTTTTCACGTTCTCTGACATTAGGTCTCATGCTGTGTCTTTTTACATTTCATCTGGTCTCTTCTTTTTCTCACTGGGTAAGATTCATGTGTTTGAAGTTTCATCTGGTTAGAAAAGAGCTAACAGCAGGGCAACAGCCAGGTTAAGGCAGTCACTTGGTGCATCTTAGCTGTGCTGGAGCTGTGCCAAGATCTCAAGGCCTGGCTGCTGCCTTCAAATCCAGCTGTACTGAGAGAGGGAGGCTAGGATTTTTTTTTTTTTCCAGCCCAGTCAGGGTTCAGATGTCTCATGCCAGGGCTGATCACTTCTCCTTCCCCTTTGCCTGCCAGGAGTGCTGGAGGAGGACAAAGGGAACCTCTGCCCAGCCCGGCCATGGGGAACAGCCGGGCCAAGGTTCTTAACTCACCCTACCGGAAATCAAAATAATTTTTGATATATTTTGAAATATTTCGGGAATCTCACCTCAAAATGTGTATTCACTAGAGGCATATTTACCCTTTTCATTAGCTTAATCAAGTGTCAGTATTACAAAATTGTCCAATTAGGACTAAACCACAGCAACATGGCTTAGTTAAGAAGGAATCTTTTTCCCTACTTTAACATCAGATTATCATGTAGGTAAATCCTCAGCTGAACCACCACATCAAATCCTGCTAGGTGGAACTGTCTAGTAGTGATGTTTCTTAACATTAAGGGTAAAACTAAATGCAAATTTTGAGAAAGTAAAAATGGGTTGGGTCCTCTGAAGTTATGGCTACAAGGCAAATCTGATTGAACCTAAACCACACAGAAGAATCTTGAAATAATTGATTTCGCATCTGTACAGAAATATTTACAGCTATAGCAAGTTACTGAACCATGAAAATAAATGTAGAATTGAAAAGGAAAAAAACCTCAATTTTTTAGTCTACTTTTCTAAGGAAGCTAGCACAAGTCCACATAAAATATAAGTCATGTTTTCATGGTGTTGTGGATCTTCTAGAGGTCAGCAATTTTAGCCTTTGTGTCTCAGCTCAGGTTCTAGTTTATAAATCCAGAATTAATTACCAAAACATATTAAAAATTCTGTATAATACCAAAATATTGTACCTTTATACAGTCAAATACGTAACAACGCACTTTCCAGAAGATACAGTATGTAACACTATAAATTTGACTCTCTCTTGTTATTTCTATCAGATGAAGAAATCTCATTAGCCCTTAAGCTGTACCTCACTCTGGTCAAAATGATACATTTAAACTCAGGATTTGAAGAAAAAAGAAAGAAATACAAGCCAAGAAAATCTGGAAAGGTTTAATTACTAAGGGTGTGTGTCTGTGTGCGTGTGTTGTTTGTTTTACTTTCAGGCATGCAATACTGTTGCATCTTTCAAAAACACAGCCATACCTATGTATGAGCATGCTCTTAATGACATAAAAAATTCAGAGAACATAATGCTTATTTTTTTTCCTCACATCATAGTAACTAGAAAATATCCTGAACTGTATGGACATCCAAAAGTCGAAACTCACAGAAACTGAGTTGAATCAAAAGTGCAAGGTCACTGATGTGAAGAAAGGCAGTTTAGTTAATATTAGCACAACTCTCCAATTAGCACTGCTGAGATGCAGCATTTAACCTGAGCAGAACTCACATCTGACAAGGCTCTGCTTATTCCAAGTTAGCTCAATTATTTTCACTTGGCAGAACACAGTGCACCTAGATGTACCAGGAGTGCTGCTGAAAAATCATCTCTCACGAAGGACCATAACAGCAGTATTTTTACTCCCTGCCTTTGAGAAACTCAGGTACCACTTCCTATAACTAGGAGGTATTCTAAATTACTCTTTTCCTCAATGCTGATGTTTAAGAGACAATCAAGTCAACAGATATCCAGAATGAATACGTACACAGGAAAAATGCCATTTGCTGGCACTTTCCTGAACCAAGGGACTCATTAGTGATGAACACTGATATATTCTGATGTACAGAAACTGTAAGGATAAAATTTAGCCAGCTGTAACTCCTCTGGAGACCTTGTTGTGGTTTGAAGTATTCTAGGACTCAATTGATATTTTGCCACTGCTTTAGGATGGCATTAACAATTGATCTCAGAGGGATCAGGCAAGCGGTACTTTCAGGAGTATGGGCTCAAAGCCAAGTACTAACCTTATTTACCAGTCTTCACTTCTCTTTTCTGTTTTATGTACAAGTTGCTATGTATATACAAAATCAGACTTTTTGAATTACTTGAGCTATCTTCTGTGAAGGACCCAGGTCCAGGAAATTGGAACTGCAAGTGGATTTCTCATCGGTTTTATGATATTTCTGGAGAGCCAGGAGCAAGGAGCTAGAAACAGTACTTTTCTTTTTTTCCTCTTTTTTTTTTTTTTATTATTAACTATTCAATAATAAAATTATGTCATTTTTCCCCATTCTTTATTTTTTTTCCCCAAAACCGTTTTTTCTGAAAAAAAGCCACAGCTCCTCATACTGCCAGCTTCCTGTCAGACTCCTGCCTTCACACTGACCAAGATTCTCAACTCAGATATTTAAAACAAGATATTTAGCCCCAGTCAATTTCATCTTTAGCCTCAGTCAATTTCCAATTCCAAGATATATTTTTGTTTGCTTTCAGAAAATTTCTAACCAGCTTTAAACAGTGTGCATACCGACACAATGAGCTTCTCAGAAATAGTACTTCAGCAGTTCTAAACAATAAAATCACAGAATTAAACAGAAAATTAAAGCCAGGAAGAAATATTAACTCGAAAGGTAAAGAAAAGTGTTTTCAAGTCATATTTGGAAAGAAATTTCACTAGGAAATTGAATTCATGAAGCACTACACATAAAATAAGTAGATTGGAGCAGACACATTGCTGTGAACAGAAACACTGAGAAGCGCAAAAGTAGTGGAAAAACATTTCTTAAGACAAACTGAAAGAACCCTACTATGCCGAGGCAGAAGTACTATTTTGAGGATAACTGTTTACACATTTGTGCTCCACAGGAGAAGGCTGGCAACTACATTTTATGCATACTGGAACAGAAAGTTTTGAACTCTTGCAGGAAATGCTGTCAGGCCACCAGCTCCTTCCCACTCCCCCAGCTCCCAGCAGAGTACTAGGCACCTGATTTCAGGCCATCTCCCGGAGGGACGGCCACTCTGGGGGCACTGACTGGGTAGCAGACTGCTGCTTCTCCAGATAGAGACAGGGCAGAGCTCACTGATCATAACTCAGCACATGGCACCACTCCTCACACATTTTCTTTCAAATAGCTCACAGTTACATATAGGTGTGCTAGCAAATTGCAGTGAGGCAAGCTATTTTTTGTAAAGAAAAAAGGCAACACACTAGAACAAAAACTAGAGAGAGTCTTAACTAAGAACATGAAGCAGAAGTACCAAACTGAATCTGGAAATCATCTTGTTCAGAGATTTTTTTTTCCTTATCATTTAATTTAAAAAATGAAGATAAAGGTAACTTGTACAAGAAAGTAATGTAAATCTAGGCAAAATTAATATCATCTAAATAAATTATATAACTTAGTCAAGTTTGGAGAAAAAATTAAGCTGAGTTAAAAGCCTCTTTCAGAAATGTACCTAGAACACAACCTTGCAAATTATGAAGCTGATGTAAGACTGAAATTACATCCTGTGTTTTACAGAGTGCATCACACAATAGTCTATTCTTTACTCACACATGTGACCCATCTTGCAAATGAAATTCTGTTAGATTGATATGTTAAGATACTGAGTGTATTCACAGAAAGGAAACAGAAGGTAAACCAACCTCTTTTAGTGTTGTGCCACACCTTTCTACAGTGCTCTAAGATGGAAGTCTAAGGGAGTCAAGTCTTTCTAATCAGAACTATGCATTTTTTGGCATGGATATTTAGCAAGATTATTTCCATGTTGACAATATTTCTCCAAGGTAAGTTTCTCAGATACTATATAAACTCCTTGGTGGCCAGAATGAGCAACTGTCACACCTGCCAGAAGTTTAACACTGGGCACACGTGTTCTCCATTTCCTCCCCCTGAAGTGCAAGCCTCAGCATCAGTGCTAAAGCACTAAAAAAGCAGAGCCAGGCATGAATTTGGGCATCACTTGATCTGCTGGTGGATTTTTCTTTGGGGGAAGGTGGGGGTCGGGAAAGGGGCGACAAGGAAGGACAGGGACCAAAACAAAAACAAAAACAAAAAAACAAAACAAAACAAAAAAACACCCTATTCAAAGTGAAAAGTTTGTTTGGACACAATAACACGTCCAATCCCAGTTCAAAGGGATAAGATAATATTGGATGGTCCTAGGGTGAAATGAAATAGCCATTATTCCTCTTTCTGTAAAAGGAAACATCACACATCTGAGAAGAAAAAAACTAACAAGGAAGGCAAAAAGATGTTTAGAGTAGCTGCTAAGATGCTAAATAAGAGCTGCAGTGTCTTTTAATACTTAGTGTTTATTTCTATGGGTGGTTAAATTTTCTGTCTTTTAGGGGAAAATGCAAATAAGCACCAAGTACAGCCTCCCAATCCATTTGTATTTTCAAAGAAAAACAAAGAATGTTTGCTTTGGAAGAACATCTAAGAACTAACACTTTCTGAAATAAGTCCCTTGATAAGTAGAATGCTAACAAACAGTGCAGGTGAAACACTACATCAAGCCCAGCCTCTTCATATGCAAAGCGCACAGAGTAAGAAACTGCAAATGATTAATGCGTCTACATTCAGACTTAAACTCTCAGTTTCTACTAATACTATAATACTTCTGACCTGACTTCATTTTCACATGTCTGCACAGCATCATAACAGCCAAAAATGGTTGGAGGTATTATCATATCTGCACCTGATTTCACATTCACCCTTACAGAATGGTGCAGATGCACGCATTAAATCCATGCTGGATTATCACACATATCTCTTACTGCTGATAATTCTTAATGATGACATAATTAGTTCTGGCATTATACATAAATATCCAATTAATTCTGGCGTCATTTGAATGTTAAAAAGACAGGCTGAAGTAAGTAAAAGAAAACAATTTGTCCAGGATGGCAAAAAATTTGGATTTCCCATTTTCTGGGGGAAGTAACTGTTACCATTTTTGGCTGTGGAATCTCAGAATTAAAATTTGTGTCTGTCCCAGCTGTCTAAAGGAATGTATCCACACACTGCAGTCCAAATTTATATTATTGTAGTCTAAATAGCATTTTTTTCTTTTTTTTCCCCCCTCTATCTCTTCTCACTAAGTTTCTGACAATCATTTGCCTTTAATCATTTGGGCTATTTTTTCCTAGGCATTATCTATCGCACTGACATTGCCACAACAATTCTGAAACTGCAGATCTGAACTGAGATGGTGTAATAATTACTTTAAATATAATAATAACAATACTACTACTATTACTACTAATAATAACAATAAAAAAAAAACAATTCAGAGTACATGGCCATCAAGGAATCATTTTCTCAACTTGGAAGGCAAGATGAATTAATCTATGTGGTTTTCAGCAAATCCCTGTCATAAGTAACACTGGACTCTTAAGTGCTCCAAGCCCCATAATATGTAGTGACCCTGCAGTGTCCCTACCTCACCAGGGCACCAGGGAGCTGCAGTGTTTCACTCATGGGGTTATTTATTGCCAAATAATAGCCCTGCAATGAGTGATATTTGTTAAGACTGAGATAGCCAGTTAGTGTCCTTAAAACACATAAACTTTGGAATGCAGTCCGGCCTTTGAACACCTTTAAATCAAACTCCACATATAACTCCTGTGATCTGAAAAGCACTGGCTTTCTCCAGGCAGGGGCAGGGTTCATGCCCAGGACACAGAGGTCACCTGCTGGTGTGCACACCAGTCAGGGAACAGGCATGCTGCCAGCCCTGTCAATACTAGGGCTTGTCAGGAACCAAAAATCAGCAGCCAAAATCTGAACCCAAGCTACAATAATAACTAAGAATCTCCCTGAATGGGAAAATATCATTCAAAAAAAAAAGTGGGAGGGGGGTGACAGGGTTCTACACAATGTGACCATGCAGTATGGCCACAGGGTGGAAGGAACCAGAGAAGGGCTGCCTGACAAGCCTCCGAGCACCTCTGTTGTTTAACACTTGTGCTGACACCAGGAAAGAGGGATAAAAATTGGCTTTCTGTGAACATCCAGTCTCCGCTCACTATCACAGGAGACAAGACACACCTGCCCAAATATGCCTGGAACTGCTCCTCCCACTAGAATACCCAGAAAGCATTTTTTTTTCCCCCTCCAACCTTTGCAAAAAAGTGCAAAAAAGGAAATAGTACAACCTGAAGAAATTAAGAGGACTGCCATGTGCAATCAGCCTTTAAAAACATCTAAACCTCCTATAGCCTTGCAGTCACTGCACTGTCCCAGGGAGGAAATACCTTTCAGGCAGAGGAAGGAACTGAGCCCAAGTTACAGAATTATTTTATAAAAGATGACAATTACTTAATCTGCAGTAGTTTTCTTAACACATCCTTCCTTTTCTGTTGCTTTTTTTGTAACCAAAAAAATCAGTTATTCACATTAGCTTTATAAAACCTCTTCTAAAATATCACGGCTTCCTTAAAGAGACAAGGGTTTGGTTGCGGATGGGAAGAGAGGAAAAAGGTCAATCACATGGCACACACTAGGTCCAGCTTCTTCATGGCTTAATGTTAGGATAACTAATGCACATTTAAGATACAATCCACATCTGTGGTTTGTTTTCTGATCCACTCTATCATAACATGTTCCTCATATTTACATGAACGATCACAAAGCCCTTTTACAACAAATAAAGGAGGAGAGTTATTTAGTCACAAGTTATCTGTTGTTAGACACAGTAAGTTTAAATAACAATGACAGCAGCCAACTTAACTACTAATATGAATATTTTTCTTTCAAATTAAAAGCAAAATCAGGAAGGAAATAAACAGTTAAAAGTTTTGTTAATGAAAGGTTAAGGTTGCCAGCCACAGTGTCGACTGTTTCAAATACCTCATTTAGTGGTAAGAGAAAAATTTATGCAGAACATAAAGTTTATGACCAGAAAGCCATTTAACATTACTTTTCTTGGGTAATACTCTCATAATGACCACCTACAGTCATTGATTTAGATAATTCTTTTGATGTTGCAGGACCTTTGTCAGAGAAAGATACTTGTCACCAAGCAGATTTCATTGTGGATAAAATCCACATTTAATTTCTATTAGTCATATAAATATACCTATTTGGTGTAAGAAAAGGACAATTTGGGACCTAAAGATAACAAAAATCTTTAGCTACTTATATTACAGAAGAAAATCAAATAGTCTTTTACTTTAGAGCTGCTGGAATTTCTGAATTACATGGGCATAGCTTATGGAATTTACTAGGAAAAAAACCCCATAATGCCTTTCTCCAAAAAAATCCCAAATGCACACTTCAGACAGAAGAGAGAATTGTATGAGAAGTCAAGAACTCTAGCCCATCCGAGTGAGAGGGGTAAGTCAGGTGAGCTGAAAAAAAGCACGGCTCAGAAGCAAAACACATGCAGCAATGAACCCCTGACTAGATGCTGCCACCTGAGATAAAACAGAGGAGCTATTAAAAGCGTGTCCTCTGCACAGGTGTCACTTCCTTCCTGTGTATTTTAACTGGGAAGACAAGTGATGCAATTTACTCTGTCACACTGTTTATAATGCTTCCTCCTTTAGTAATCAGCTCATATGTGGGAGTGGGAACGAGCGTCTCTTACAGAGAGGATCTGGAAAATGCCATCTACCCCTCAGCTCTTTATTTTCTCTCTTTGTAAATTACTAAGCACTTGCCTCCGTCATATGGATGTTACCAAGACTTTGATGTGTTCAACATTAACAACTGCAGCTGGCTTCAGCATTTTCTGGTACCTACAATCATAATTCACATCATTAGAAAATAGTAACTACAATATAACAGTATGAAAGCATCAGGATTTAGTCACCAATATATAAAAAGATTGATCTGTTTTCTTTGTGAGTTCAGATAAAACAAGCCATGCTTAACTGGTTCATTACATAGAAGTGCATAATAAAGCTGTAAAACTAAATGAATTGCCTACACAGACTAATCATTTCACATTTACCCAAGATGATGGCATCCAAACAAGACTACTCCATTCTAAAGCAAATTCCTTAATTAATGCTAAGTTCTTTATGTCGTAAGAAGGTATCTTTATTTTATACTTAATTCCAGAATAAGATGAGCAATGTAAAACAGTGCAGTCATTACCAGGCCATGTAAGGGCCAAAATAAGCTACCAAGTTTAATATTATAGTTTAAGGATCCAGCCCAAAAACGGGAAAGCACAGGAACCAAGAAAAGGTCAATTAATATGATGTTTTTGATGGTTCTGGGAATTTTCTGATAGCAAAAAAAGAGGATAATTTCTGACTATATTTCTCCTCACGAAGAGTTTAGCCTAATGTTTCTTTTTCACTTTAAGTGTTCTCAAGAAATATATTAAGACTCGTTTAATGTGATAAGACAAATGGTGGTGATGTGCTGAGCAAGCTTTTATGTACTTCAGCCTTGACCTGCAATATCTCTGATACAAACCAACTGAAGCAGAAAATGGCACTTATTCTAAATTATGCTTTATTATGGCATGGAAATGCAAGAAAAAAATTTACTAAATCTGACAGAATTATTTTAATTCTACCTTGCAATGGACTTTAAAGTAGATTTTAAAAACAGGAGATTCAGTACTGAATATACTCTGTCAGCAAAACTTCTAAATGGCAACAAAAGTGACAATGACAAAGTTATTAGAATTCCAAATACAAATAAGAACTATATAGTTCATATATAAGTAAGAGTATCTGGTTTAGAACATATTGTGAATTAGGACAGGCACTCAGAAAGGGAAAAGAGTTTTATAAAAGCAATTTAATTTCATTTATTGATTAGTCTCAGTTCCTTGAAACAAATCTACTGAAAAGAATCTAGCAGAAATCCATACCAAAATGAGAGAGCACAGAATGGCAAGAGGGAATGACATGAATTAGAGATATAGTAAAGAACTATATTCAGACTTGAAGAAAGAAAATGAAGAAATGCATGGAAAGATACATTGATACCCAGACATCAAAAACCCTGGAATGACAGATAAAGGCCAGCACATGGAATTGAATATTTTAAGCTCAAGAAACACTCTGAAGTGCTTCACAGAAATAGCACATAAAAGGTTACATTACACAGCAGGCTTATTTCTCAGAACACACTTTTAAAAAGATAGGTGCCTATCTGGTTATATGTATAAAAACACATCTCTTTTATCAGAAATGTCATGCAAGAAACCATGTTGCAGGAAAAAACAGATTTTTTCATTCTTCCACAAAATTTAGACCTCAACTAGTTAAGGAGGAAATAGATAATAATAAGTTGGTGTATTTATGAGTTAATTAAATATACTGGGAAAAATATCTGTTATGACTTGTTCCTAAAAATCTGTGAAATGCCATAAAAAGGATACATTAAAATGAGAAAATAACTATCACCATCTTGCCTTCATTCACATGTGAAAGAGAATTGTTCTGTCTAATTTTAAGAGTAAAACTAGTTCTATTGAAAAGGATCAAATTTACTCAAATAGTTTATATATAATTGAAAAAAATCTTTCTAGTGATGGGTTACTTCTCCAGGAAGTATATACATGTTGTAAATACTACTGGAAAAGCTGTGACTGTCAAGACTGACATGACCCAGGATTCTATATAATTCAGAAGAAAAATAAAACAAGTTTAATAAAATATTAGCACTTTAACAAGCAAAAATAGTCAAATGGCATAGGTTACCAATATGCAGCTCAAAGCTCCGCAGTATTTATTTCCTATGTATTTGCTAATATGATAATATGTAAGTAGAGTCCTAAGCTGCAGCTACAGTACTTTTCATCAGCAAATTCAAATTACTGTCTTAAAAAAAAAAAAAAAAAAATTATAAGACATGGCTAAGAAATGCTCTAATCCCCTGAACTGCCACTTGGAATTCAGCAACACTTCCAGAAGACTGAAAGAAAGCTACGTTACATATATTTAGTAAGTTACATTAATTTATCATTTAATTTGCAAATAAAAAAAAACCCCTACAGGTGGTATGAGCTGGTCAGACAACAGGAAGAGTGTTAATTCATCAAAAGCAGTAATGGAACTTAACAAAAATAATGGTTACTCAATATTAGTTTTTGGAACATTAATATTATAAAATTTATATTTAGAAGATTATAGACTTGTTTAAGTTTATTACCACTTTAAATTTGTTTTTATTAAGATCTGCTATAACACAGTATCTCAGTTAAAAAAACTAATACAATATAAAAAACAGTACAACTTTCACAGAATTGCTTTAAAAAACTGAATTCAGAAAATACCCTGCAATTAGTCCTAGTACGTATTCACTTCTTTGTTCTTTCTTTTCCAACTTGCTCAGTCAATTTAAGACATTACCAGCCAGGGGTTTACCACTTGCTTAAGAACTAAAGAGGAAAAAATTCAGATGCTATAAAATGATAATTCTTAATGATACAGTTTTTGATTTAAAAAATATTCACCTAATGAAATTGGTTTCAATCACCAAGCTTTGGTTAAAATTATTTATTTCATTTTTGCAGTCTATGTAATTTACATCCATGTTGCAGACAGTCAGGATTTCTGACCTCCCAATAACATTGTGATAATAAACTCATTAAAGACTAGAAGTGGGCCAGTAGCTACTGTAACACTTGAGATTAATCACCTTTTGTTCTCACATTAAAGGAAGTGAATGTTTCCTTTTCTAAATACAAATATTGTGGCTATGCGTTACTGGCCAATTTACTGTGGCAGCCTTAATAGAATCTACTGTACAAGTCAGACATTCCTTCATTCTCAAGAACTTCTAAAAAATGTTGCTGAAACAGAAAATTAAATATATTAAGAATATTTTCAAATGACTCATTGGATTCTGAATTATAACACTGCATAGGTTGCATGTTACAACAAGTGAAGGAAAAATATACTTTCTATAAGAATACACTTGTGCCTCCTCAAAATGCTAACAGGCTAATATAAAAGCTTCTAAAAAATTCTGGAAAACTATGAAAAAACACAAAACTTCTCTATAATTGGAAATAATGTCATTTGTAGGACATTTAACTGGAATTACAATTTAGACATTTCTTTGGTCAAGGAAATATGGACACTAAGAATATTTCACTCTCACAGTTTAAGACGAGTTTCTTAATACTTCATACAACTCTTAACTCAGCCTGATGTAATTTTCCAGTAATTCCAGAAGGCCTGGCATGCACAAAATGCAGGTCAGCATTGAATACCTTGCTCATTTATTGTAACTGAACCTTACTACACCAGAGATACTTATAAAAGAGAGTCCAAAATTAGTTACCCTTATCGCTAATTAAATTTTAAAATTACGTTGCAGCTTCCCAAATCTGAGCTGTTGTGATATAGCTATTGTTAATTCAGTAGGTTTATTACTTATGCCTCCTTTAAAAGAGCTGTTAACAAAGAAAGAATCTCTTTTTTTTCTGGACTGGGGGAAAATAAATGTTGTTTAGAAAAAAGAATAAAAATGGGCTGATCACAATTGACAAAGTGCAGAGCTCTGAAAGTAAGACATCTGGTTTCTGAGACTGACCCACTCATTGAGATTAAAAATAAAGAGAAGATTATGAAAAATCTAGTCCCTGATTCAATGAAGTACTCAACTATGTCTAGCTTTACATATTTAAGTTATCCTACTAAAACTAATGAAATTAGTTACTTAAAAAAATTATCTCTATGCTCATAGACAATTCTGGAGGAGTGAAAGTAACTTCAGGGAGAAAAAGTAAGGCAAAGCATTTCAGGGGTCACGCTGCATCCAGCACTGTGCAGAAACTCCACAAGCCCCCTGTTCCAGGAAAGGCAAGGATTTGGCTTCAGAACTGTTTTAAGATAAGCAACGAACCCCATCCATGCAACAATCACTTCCAGAATCACCTAACACATGTTCCAAGCAGCCTTGCTGAGGGATAAATAGCCGCAGAGGTTTGAAATGGAACATCTGGGTAAGGAGCTGTTAAACAACTCTACTAATCCTTCCCTTGGCAAGATCAACGAGTCGCAGACACCAATTTTCTATATTTTTCAGGATACATAAAAACCAAGATTTACTAACAATGAATACTTCTAGCACAGCTTCTTCTCCTTAGTGAAAATAAAACATGCACGTGAACAACTCAAAGAAGAATTAGGGTATTACCAATTGCTGAGAGGAAATAAAATGCACTGAAGAAATCTGTTAAAAGCAGCTTACTAGGAAAATAAAAAAGAAAGGAAATTGACCAGACTTTCATTGTAAAATTACTAATGGTTGCAGAATAGATTGTTACTATTCCTGTTTCAAATGTGGTAAGATTCTATAGGTTGAAAAAAAAAAAAATTACAACAGAAATAACACTCTTCAAAAATACTTAAATAATCTGAATTCTTTCACTGAAATAATAAATATTCCTTGATATTCCAGATGATTTTTTTTTCATTTCTATTTGTTAAACTAACTGAAAATTACGTTCAAAAGCAGCTGCTGTTGAAAATTAATTTAAAGATCAAGCTACATTCTCTTATGGAAAATGCAGTTCTAGGAAGTTGAATTGAATCTTGAGAAACCATCATCAAACGTGTTGTTGAACTAAAAGAAATTCTTCTGGTCAGAGAAGGATGTGTCTTGAATTAGGCAAGGCTGATACTAAGCTTCACTTTTTCAACTATACCTTTCAGCAAAGTTGAACTGGAACATTTAGCCATAAACTATTTCAGTGGAAATAATTAAACAGCTCTCAAAAGAGCATGAAGGAAGGAAAATCAACAAAAGGAAAAAAATACTTCTTAAGGAAAACAGTGAGTTGTCTTGAACTATTTTTGACCACTGAAATGAAATTACCTGAAATGACTCATCAAACTCATGTCAAGCAAGGACATCATTTTCAATTCCCATAATCTACAAAGAGAAACTTCAGTATTTCAAATGTTGCTATTTTCCTGATTTTGTTCATTTTAATATAATTTACAGCTAACAGATAATATAAGTATAGGAAATTTCTTCTCATTGGATATGCAGTTTGTTCAGCTGTTGCCAGCTGTCTTCTATTGCTACAAAGTAAAATTATAACAGGTATTGAAGCAACAGAAATTAATTATCTCCCAGATTCCAGCTCTAGAATGTTCAATTTTTAAAAATTGTTAGTTTTATAAAGTTAATTTAAAATAAGATTGGGGAAAAATATTGTTTTGCCAATCAAACTTGCTTGGATAGTTATGAGCTTAGGAGTCCCTCAGTACTTAGCTCTTTGTAGCCTAAGTAGTAGTCCAGAGTTAATTGGTGAAATTTCTGATTTTATTCAGTTTAACACTTGTGCTCCCTTTCTTCCCCAAACAGACATGCACATCATCTGCCTGTTTCTAAACTTCTTGTAACAAAATAAATACTTAATTTTTTCCTCCTTACATAGTTTTTCCTTACAAAAAATAATCAACTTTTCCTAAGGTTTATCACTAATAAAGTTAAGAGAAAAATGATCACCAAAAGGACTGAAATGAAAGTACCACATATAAGTAAGCAGCAACTATACTGTGTCAGCCTGCTTGTTGATAGCCATTAAAATGACACAAAGTCAAGATAAATGAAGGAACAGATTCATTGAAAGGAGATGAAAAAGAAAAGTCAAAAGTATATTTATCCCTTGGAAAGAAGAAATATAAGTGAAGATTTAGCTTTCTCTTTTCACAAATGATATTTAATGTCATAAAAAATTATGAAGTGGCAAAACTTTCCACTAATAATCTGATCATTTAGTAGTAAAAGACTGAGCCAATAAACTTACTAGTACTGCCTACCCTAATCAAATATTAACCAAACCTCTTCAAGCTATATACTATGATGGATATACACTGGAAAGGATTTAGTTTAATAAAATGGGAGGAGGAGACTTACTTAGAAACAAAAGGAATTTGGAAGATGACCTTCCTGACTCAAACCTTGCTCTGCTGTTTTTAAGAGAATCAATTGAAATCTTCTACTTCCTCGAAATGAAAACAAATTTACATTTTTCTCTGTTGAAAAATGGTTTACGATTGCAGCTTTAATGTCATCCAAACATCATGGCAATAAGTGTATTCAGGAACACAGACACTACAGCTTTTCCTCTTCAAATTATGTATTGAAATTCCCAGTGACTATGAGCTAGGGGACCTGCACATGCTGCTCCTCACTACCCCAGTAATCTGAGTCAAAAGCAATCAGGTTAATACTGAAACAAACCTGCTGCTTTCGCATTTTTTCCACCTTTTTGCACAAAGAGCTTCCTTTTCTTTTTCAACAATTGTTTTGTCTAAACAATCACAACAATGCTTTAAAAAAATCACTCACATATGGTTTTCAGATTCAAAGGAGAGATTCTTCTTTCATAATTCCCGATATCAAAAGCAACTCCTCAGAGTTTACCTAAATGCCAAAAGTTTCTTGTGCTTTATGCAATCATACTAATAATATTGGCCTGATTGGCTTCTTTCACCTACAAATTTAAGGGAAGACTTAATTTTTGTTTTCACTTTTTTATTATTGATTTGGTTTGGGATTTGTCTTTTTTTTTTTTTTAAATTTGTGTTCCATATTCTCATGAGAGAATAATAAACTTAGGTACACGATGTTTATATTGTCAATGAGTATTTGTGAGTTGAAGAATAGAGAACACACATTTTCAGAGAAAAAAAAATTATGTTAGAAGATGCTTCCAGGGACTGTCTAATCCAACCCAACCACTCAAGAAAGGTCACCTAAGGTAGGTGGTCCAAGTTAATGTCCAGTAAGGTCTCAAAATATTTCCAAGAATGAAGCTCCACTGCTTCTCTGGGCAACCTGTACTAGTGTTTGCTTACCCTCATAGTATTAAAATGTTCAGAAAGGATTAAGTTTCAGTTAACATTAAATTAACAGATTAAGTTTCTTGATGTTCAGACAGGAATATCAAGAAACATCCTGTGGTTTAGCTTGTGCTTATTGCCTCTCAGCTTGTCACAGAGCACCACGGAAAAGCCTGCCTTTCGGCTCTTCAGTCCCTCCCTTCAGGTCTTCCTTTACATTGATGAGCTCCCCCTGAGCCTCTTCCTCTCCAGTCTTTCCTGCCTCTCCTCACAGACAAGATGCTCCAGTTCCCTAATCCCATTTGAGGCCCTGTGCTGGACTTGCTTCACTATGTCCACATATCTCTAATACTGGTAAGCGCAGTATGAGTTCAGCACAGCTGATGCGGCCTCACCAGTGCGGAAGGGAGGGAAAGGATACCTCCCTGAACTCACAGGCAACACTTCTCCTGATGCAGCTCAGTCCCCATATCCATTTGAGTTCAAACTGTAACTGAAGGTCTCTTGGCTCCTTAAGGCAACCATAAGGGCACAAAAATTTTTCAGATAAAAAAGTAAAAATAGTAACATTTTGTCTCTATGAAGAACCATGCAGGTCTTGGTGCTTGACCTACTCAAGTATCTTCTGGCTATTCCCTCCTGCTTGAATTAGGCATGGTCCAATTATACCCTTTGGAAAATTATATGCCAGTGTGAAAATTTCTAATACTCCAGGATAATTGGAACTGTCTCCTGTGTATAAACTGTACGTAAATGGCAGAAGGGAGGAGTTACGAGAAAATGTAACTCTCTAGTCTGGTAGCAAGATTTGTCTCTTGGGAAATGAGACATCTGGTTTTAATCCCCACTCCCCCGAGTGTTTAATTTCGTATACAGAGCAGCACAACCAATCTTATTTCTGAGTTACTTCTAGTCTGGTTATCAGAGTACTTTCTTCAGAGAGGGAAGGTGCATGTTCAAGTGTGCTTAGGCAGAAATAGTGAGTTGATTCTGAGTTTACTACATGTAACTTGACCACCCTCATTACTGGTATAATAAATTACATAGCTAATAGTTATAATAGCTAATAGTTTAATACACTATCAAATCAGTACACCACCACTTGGTTCTTTCCCTGTTTCACCACCTTTATAATATAAAATATTTATAAAATTTATAAACAAATAAAATAAATAAAACAAACACCAAAAAAAACCCACAACAAACTTCCCAAAAAACACATACAAAAAAGCAAAAAATACCTAACTCTAATTTTTCTGCTTCAGATGACTATCGTATTTGACACCATTTTTCCAGTTGCAGTTTTGAAATTTGACTTCTTCTACACTGGGAGGTCTTGGTTTCTTAAGAAAAGGAATATCATTATATAGCTTTAGTATTTACCTATTCATTATGTTGAATCACCAGTAGACTTCATAGAAAGGATGAAGAGAAGGGACCCTGCTCCCCACCAGCCCATGTGACTGATACACACTTTACCCCGCAGCCCCTCTTCATCCCACCTGCAGCCTTGGATTAAGGCTGACTGAATCTGTTGGTGTTGCAAGGTCACACTAGTACCCACATACCAAGGGCTATCTGATAGCTTGACCTGTTTATACAGGTCATAGCAATGAAGAGTTTTCTTCCAAGTAACCTGTAATTTTAAAATTTTACTGCAATTTAAAAAAAAAAGTATGTCTCAAGTGTATGTTATCATATCACATCAAATATTTAGGGTAAGTGCTTGAGCCTAACATTACATGAAGTATGAGATATAAAAATAATGCACCAGGGCACTTGATACTATTATTTAAAAAAAAAAAAAAAAAAAGGCAATATAAACTGACCAGATAAGTCAACAGAAACAATTTTAAAAAGACTGGCAAACAAAACACAGTATCATTTTTCAGAATTACAAGATTATGTATTTTATGGAGAAAAATTGCTTCCAGTCAATTCTGATTCCTTCAGCTTCAAAAACCAGCACAATGAAAACCCATTTTCCTTCAGTCAATAAAAAATGCACATTTTGAGAAAATCTCTTTCTCAAGAAACATTCAAGCACAGCTAAAAATTTTAAAAGTGGCCCAAGAAATTCTGGTAGCTAAATTCCATGAAAATTTACAGTCATTTGCCACTTAACTCTGACGCATCCCATCCGTGGCTGCAGGAAGGGCAGCAGCCCCATGGCCTGAAGGACAGTGAGAAAGAAGCAGGATGCCAGAGTGCAGCCACCCACAGTTCCTCTCAGCACTTCGTGGATGATTGCATCCACATGCACAATCTTCCAGAAAACTATTTCACATGATCAGTTAAGGAGAAATGGAAAAGGTGACTTTTTACAAACAATAAGAAATAATAATATCTAGATGAACTGTCTAGCCTAATGTTGACAGGGGTGAGTCATAAAGCCTCTAGATAAGAAGAAAGTTTCTTATGAAACCAGACATATATTGAAGGATAAAACCTGTTTTGAATAAAAGCATCCTGTAAAGAATTTGAATTATGTTCAATTTTAATGTACTCTTATTTTTTTCAACTAAATGTTTTGTTGTACACATCATAATGCAAACATCAACATGTGCCGTATCAATGGAAGGAAATGCTATAAAAAAATTGGCTATTTCTTAACAATAAGGTCTTTATAGTAATTGTGATTTAGATAGAAAAGAAACTACAGCAATGGCAAAAACGTGGTGTTTGTGACTATGCATCTGAGAGATTTTAACATCTCCCTAGTGATTTTTCCTTGCTCCCTACACAGGACGAGCCTCTGTTTTCCCACTTTTCTAACACTACCAGGCATTTCTTACCTGAGGGTCTCCATAATAAGCCAGTATAAAGGGAAAAGCAACATTAGTAAGAGCTCTGCAGGAAATTAATTTGAAATGAATCTTGAATGTTATGCAACAGGACTACAGAACAGACAATATAATTTTAAACTATGTAAAAACGTGACAAAATACAAAGACAAGCTGAAGCTTTTCTCTATCAGACGTGTGACTGGAAAACTGCTGCAGATAGATCAGAGTAGCAGAAATGAGCAAAATTATGAACAAACTTATTTTGACAAAAATGTTGCACACATGCAGAGAAGTATGTCCAATTCACATAAATGGTCACATATTCCAAAGTCTTGTAGTGCAAGGAAAAAAAAAATAATGTGACTACATAACACTGATAACAAAGAGATTGAATGAAGTAACAAAAAGTTATGTTTCTTTTATATCTTCTGAAAAGATAAAATTATAAGCTAAGCAGTAAAAAAAAGAAACTTTATACATGTATATGTCAAAGTAAAGTACTTAAAGGGGATGCTCACCCAAGTGGGAGATACACATTCAGAAACACTGACAGCAAACGTGACCCTGTGAATTGTGTTTTATGAAAAAGTAGGGTGACATTGCCTTATGGTGTAACGAAAACTGTCCAGCTCCTAGTATAAGGTCCACCTTGAGATTTTAGATATCCACCTTATTTGACAGACCAATAGACACCTATATTTAGGTGGACTACAGGTCTGTTAAATAAGATGAACATTTAAGAGCCATTTCTGTTTCTAAGTCATAGGTACCTTGACTAGGCAAGTGAGACACTTCACAGGGCTTTAGGAGACAACCCAGACCACAGGCAGCTCTGTGCCCTAGTAGTCTATGGTCAGACCTAAGACAGACAGGCTCAATAACAGAAAACAAATTTGTCTTTCAAAGTATTTTACTTTTCCATGTTTGTCAGATTCACAACATTTTATAAGCATTATCTGATAAATGCATAAAGCATCCTGCCTTCAATTTGACAGAGAAAGCACAGAGAGGTCCGGTAGTAACAATTTATATTCGAATTAAAGCTTACAGAGCTACAGACACATTACACAAATCATTTCAGCTCACTTTTGCCAGAAACGGCAAAATAATACTATTTGCTAATGAAACTTCAAATCAGCAGCAGTTGCTGTCAGATAACTTGTAATTTCCCAGCTAAGTCATTGTGTCCAGCTCAGATGCTAAAAATAGTTCCTTTCTCAATTACGCATCATTATTTACTCCTTACTTGCTGATTGGTTCTTTGTTTAGGTCTGTCCTTTTACCATTTTTGATCACATAAAAGCCTTTATAAAAATAGAAAATATTTCATTTAAAAACAAGTGACAGTACTACACTTTTTCTACAGTGATCAAAAAAAAAGAAAAAATTGTACTTCTAAAATGCTTTCAAATAAAGCAGATCCACTAGGAAAGAAACTACTAGAGCACATTTCAGTAATTTCTCAGTTTTCTTTTAAATTTGTTTATTTTTATTTCTTAGCTGCAAATTCTTTGCAATTTTTTTTTCCATTGAAACAAAATGGGAGGCTCATTCTGGAAAAAAAAAAAAAAAACCAACTCCATAGGATCAGAATTTTAGTATAAATTAGAATACAGAGTTGAGAAAAATAGTTTAAAGAATTGCAAGTTTATTGCCCCTCTCAACTGCTCAAGGAAAAGAACAAGAAAAAATTTAAATAAGAAAATGAAAAAATGTAAGCAAATACTTAAGAAGATAAAGGATAACATTTTCACAGTGATCTGCTTAAGGCCAAATGTAGTAGCTCCCACTACTTATTATTTAATTATTTAAATGCCCAATCATTTAAAACTATAGTAATATCTAGAGTTTTTCCAAATACCAATACTTAGTTTCCATGTGAACTAGCTCCACCACCTGCTGGATTTAACAAGCTTTAAACTAAACCTCAACACTGGAGGAAGTTTTCTGGAAACAGACTGAATAGCTCACAGGACATTGAAATCAACAGCATAACACCACATATGCACAAAACCAAGCTGTAACCAAGAAACTTGCCCAGCCAGGAAGAGCAAAAACCTAAGCATGGATCCCAGCACATTCAGCAGAGCATAGCAGAGATGAGATTTCTCTTGTGCTCCTAGGTGTTCTGAAAATAAAAGTATGAATGCTTAATGCCATCACGGAAGCCAGGTATGTACCTGTGTCAGCAAATAAAGAAGCTTTTGCAAATAAAAGAGGGGCATTACTTACATGTATCTTTAAATTTTTTTCAGATAAATAACTAAAATTCTCTAAATGTTTTAGCTAGAGAGTTTGTAACTTCAAATTACGTTGAACTTGGTGGTTCATATGACTTGATGGCACGTGCCCTCATGGAGGACACTTTGCCATATGGTGTCCTGGAGAGGAAATCAGATGTTTGCAAGAGGAGCATCCTTCTTTTTCCAAGAGCCAGGCTGAAAGCTCCTAATGAATAAACCTCCATCAAGCTGAACAACCAAAAGTGACAAAGTTTACAAACAGAATAGGCTACCCTGTGATTTGTCAAACAGCTTTTAGTGGAAAAGCATAAGAAGAGGTATTTCAAATTAATTCTACCATCATTAATTCTACCATCTTTATATGAAATGAAATTGCACTTGACACTTTTGTTAAACGGAACAGTACTAACAGAAGGAGTTGTACCTGCATCATGTTAGAAGTACTCACCTTAACGAAAATATTGTATAAAAAGTCTGGACTATGACATCTTGCAGCCTTTGTACCTGGAGTGCAGACAACATCGGCTCCCTTATGTAAACAGAAATACTTCTTCCCAGCCCTCAACCACTGATTTACCAGCCGTACAAATTATCCTGAGACTGGAAGGTCAGGTTGAGTGTTTCCTTCAGAGCTTATCTATCACCACCAATATTACAAGCCAAGTCATTCACTCAACTGCACCTGTTCAGCTCGACCAAACCTAAAGCATAAATTCACTGATTTCTGGAAGAGTAAGTTTGTATAACATAAAAGATCAAACAGTCAAAGCTTTATGTGTGATTGTATCAGATCTTTTAATTTATTTAAGTTGGTGGCAGCTCATCTGTTATTGCAGGGCATGAATATATTTTAAAGGGTTATTCAATACTGTTTGCAAGAACAATGAACTCCAAACACAATATTTAATATTTGCCCATCCTTTAAGTATAGGAACAAGAAGATAAGACTGACTTTCATCTGATGGTAGATTTGATGGTGCCCAACAAAAAATTTAATGTAAGCACTTCAGACAAATACATTTAAAAATATTAACGTTTTCCAGTTTGAAGGGAGAAAGTAAATCATACTGTCATGAGATCCCTTAATTTATCTGTATAGCAGAACTGTAAATGCAGCAGAAAACATCTCACTGCAATGTAAATAAAGCTTTGCATGCAGTGCTAATGGGGTAAGTTTATTTAATATAATATATTACACAAAGTCCTCATTGCTACCTTTCAGTTTATACTTCCATGGTAACAAAATTAAAATAAACAGAACCCTTGTGTTAAAATTGAAGGTAAAGTATCAACACTGATCCTTTTCAAACCTTAGAGATCATTTAGCTCTTCACTTTTTAGTTTTAGCTACTAGAATTAGTTGAGTTATTAAAAGTAATAGTTTACCTATACTAATATTATAATTATTAAAAAAAAAGTACTCTAAAGTTTAAATTTAATTTTTACTGTTGATTACTGACTAGCTATAAATTTAGTTAAATTTGACCAACTTTATAGGATGTAGTAACAGAAAAACAGTTTTACTTATATCCAAAACTGAGAAAACAATAACACTCAATGTATGTTCAGGTATTTTACAGTTAAGCTTGATTCTGACACTGTTGTATTCTACATGTTAGAAAAGAATGCCTGAAAACCTTATGCTGGTAAACTTTTGGACACTTAGAGCACTTAACAGCAGGTAAATTAGGTCCCTTATTTAAAGGCCATGTAGAGTATCAGCACTAGAAGCACCAAGGTACTCAGACATTTGAACTCCAGAAATTGTGGATGTTTACCATTTTCTTCTTCAGGTCCTCATTTCTAAAACTGGAACAATGGAAGAGTCACTGGAGAAACCTACCAGCCTACAGCAGCTCAATTTGTGATAAAGTCAAAAAACCAAAAACCGAAAAAAAAAAACCAAAAAAAAACAAAAAAAACCACCAAAATCCAAAAAAAACCCCTAGCTAAATTCTCAGATAGCAACTGCAAGAGAATTGATAGTGCAACCTGATGTTAAATGGGCTCCAATAATTCAGGGTGTTGAAGCAGCTGGTACAATAATGGCTTCATAATTATTATAATCAGTGACTCCCTTGGCACACTGAAATCCTGAATTTTGGTGTCTAGGCTTCCAAAATTAGCAGATACTTATGTATAGGTTCTCAATACACAACTGAAGGAAAAAGTGTTTCTTCCTTCCCTCAAAACAAGAGGTATATTATCATAACTCTTTGGAAACATCCTACAGTACAGATTAATTTGATAAAACAGAGAATGAGCAAAAAAAAAAAAAAAAAGGTCACAGAAGAGAAGGCGTAAGAACAACGCTATTGCTTCTTCCTCACCTCACAGGGCAAGCCTGTGTACCTGCCCAGGCTCTGCAACCATTAGGTTAAGAATTTTAAGTAGCATTGTTCTAAGCAGGCAAAAGAAAATAAAAGGAAAAAGAAAAACAGAGGAAAAAAGAGAGGGAGCAAGAAAAATCATATGGCCAATGGGATTCTAATGTGAGAAGGGAAAAAAAAGCTATCCAGCTGTTTTCCATTCAAGTACATAGGACTCTTTTCAGGATTTATTATTCAGACACTCCAGATTTCAGCTCTTAAACAAAAGAACTGCAGAGCCCATTTTAAGTTCACCCTGCTGCCTGTAAAGAGAAGTCATGCCATGCCCCATAATCTCTGCTCCAACATAGAGGGAGACCTGGAGTCATACAGTGACTTGAAGACACAGAGCAATGGCAGGGGCGAATCCTATCCAGTACAAAGATAATTTAAAACCATTGAGTTTTTTTCTTTCCCGCTTCTTCTGCAAGCATTTGCAGCTCAGAGGATTTTCTCCTGCTCACCTTAGAGAAAAGCACACCAAGGCCAGGCCCTGTTCAGAGCACCAAGACGTCAGCAAAGAAGCAAACAGCACTGGTTTGTGGCTTCAAGCCATGGCAGCAGCAAAGGCAGTCGCTGTATATGCACTGTCTGGGGGCTGGGAAGGCTGAGCCAATGGGGCAGGGCTGGAACTGGTCATCCAAGGTGCCATCTGCTGCTGGGCGTCATGGGCAGGAGAGGAACAACTAACCACCTGCCATGCCCAGCCTGCTTAGTAAACACACCTTGGGTGAGATCACTGATGAACACAGCCCTGTTCTGCTCATACAGGCACAGCACCCAGCCAACTCCCAACAAAGGGGACAGGTCAGCCTTTACAGTCTCAGCCACGAGGGAGTTGTTTTCAGGAACCAGAGAGACTGCTATGGTCCAACAGACCCTGGAGTGAATAAAATGCCCAAACGTTTCAACTTTAGGTGCTATTTCCCTTTTTCTAGCCCTCAAGACCAAGACAAACCAACACAGTGCCAGGCAGAGGCTCATGAGCTGGTGTTTCCCTGCCTCCCACTTTCCCACTGGGTTTGACCAAGTTTTTCCAAGGCCTTTCTCCCTCATCAAAATTGGATTCAGTCTACTCCGGATGTGCCTGAAGGCAATTCCAAGAGATTATGACACCAGTGGTAGCAGTCTGGAGTGGGTGGGTAGAAAGTAGGTAGTCCAAACAGTGGAGAGTAACTCCAGCACTCTTTGGTTATAGGAGACACAGTCAACTAATCAAAGCCATGGCAATGTTTGGCTAGTAAAGATCATGTTTGCAGTAGAGGTGGGCGAAAGGAAAAAGGGACCATCTGCTTCCTGGGTTTCACCTTGACCCAGACTCTCCCTGCTGCCCAGACATCCTGCAGCAGTTTGCAAGCAGGGCTGAGCCCAAGGACTAGACAGATAACTGCAAGACCAGTGTTCCAGCCTTCCCCTGCTGGAGGTTTTCAGAAGGAAATGAAATCTTCCCCCTCCAACATTTACATCTTTTCCCGATCCATGTTTTAACTACACAGCAGCATACATTCCAAGTATTTCACAAGTATTTGTGAAATATTATTTCACACATAGCATAACAGAGTCCATTATCTTGCTTATACTGGTCTTATGTTTTTAAGCAACTTAATTTTATTCTCAAAAAAAGATATCCACCTCGAAAGCTACATATAACTTCTTTTGTGTAGGAGGAACTTATGTTTTGTGCATGCCTGGCTACTGCATGCAGCCCATTCTTTACAATCAGACAGGTTTGTTTTGGAATTCCCAATTAATATTTTTTCCCCACAATATATTTCTTCACACAATTGCAAAATTTTAGTCAATGATCAGACAAAAATAGCATGTTGTTAGTAACCCCTTTCTCATAAACAGGAAACAAATACACTTCCCCTAATTTTATAGTGTATTTATGAAAAGTGCTGACCAACAACTTAAAGACACTTGTATCACCAATACTGTATCCTGTCTCTCTCTGTTGTACAGTATGTACAGGACCACACTGCTTTTTATTTTTCTTGGGGGAACAGTCCAGGAACAAATGATCCCTACATGTCTCAGTACTGCTCCCTCCCTCCCTGTGAAGGCATTTATACTGGACAGTGTGGAATCAGCGTGGGAGAAAAACAGAGACAAAGGAAAAGTTTATTTCAATCACGAATCTGAGCCTTGGAGTTATAAAAAAATGGCTAGGGCCTATTGAGCTTAAGACTAAAAAGAATTTCATAAGACTCTAAATTCTTTTGGACAACTTTGAACTAGAAAAGTTCACCAGCTGCTCCAGAGAGATAAATGTAAGTCAGGTACTGTGGTACAACTTCATCTTGTGGTGCCCATGTCAATCAATGCTGGTGCCTGCCTTTTCCCCACAAAGGGTTTGTAAGGAACAACCAGGTTGTCTTCCCCACATCCTTCAGTGTAGGCAACCACTCATATTGTAGGATAGTACAGAATTGTCACAGCAATCCTTTAGTTTAAGCTTCTCAAGGTACTTCACAGAAGTGCAGCCGAGACCAGAGGTGAGCATTACACAGAGCAGAAGTTATCAGTACCATAAGGTAGCAAAAGTCTCTCATGGCTTTGGTCTCATGTGGTGGCCCAGCTCTACCACAGCCCACTAAACACAGCTCAATAGCACTCATTAAGAATAATCTGGGGAGTTTCAATAAACAGATTTTAAAAGTGACTATGGAACACACTGTGAAATATTATCTCAATACATGTTTGTACTTCTGTATCCTTAAAAATGAACATTCCACTGTTAATGTTAGCACACAGGCATGAAAACTAGGAAAAAAAATTGTAAAGGTCTAGTAATGCAATCTTTGGCAAAAATAGTCAAACTTGCCACTTTAGTCACAGACACTGTGACTAAAGGCTAATTACAGATACAGACCAACATACTGACATAGAATAAATTAGATCCTGAGCTTGTCAGTGTCAAAAAACATTCCCTAATATACAGTCACCATGTTTGTATAAAAAAATGTTTTCCTTAGGAGGCAAGGCAAGGAGCCCTGGATACTTCTCATGGAGACAAGTCAGCCTACTTTCTCATACCCATGCAAATCCCTTTGGACTGTGCTGTATCTTGCAGACTTTTAGAGAAATAACAAAGCTGTAGAACTTTTTTCCTATTTCCAAAAGTTTCAGCAAGAAAAAAGAAGCACGTAAACTTTGATCCTGCATTAAAATTACAGTCCCAAGTAAGCAAGTTTCTCAGGCTTACCTGCCAGTTGTTTTCATCCATTTATCACAAAACTATTTTAAGGATAGGACCCAGTATCTGGACATGAACCTAAACTATCAGGTGTTTGCCAAGGTCCTAAGAACACTTTACAGATGCTGTGGTAAATCACTTTTTGACATGCAGTTTAAACCCAAGGTACACTAACCTAAAAAAAGTCACAAAAAAGTAGGACAGGAGTTGGATACTTACTTTGATAGAAAAAAATGCTTCTTGTTAAAAAACTCTCCTAAGAGGATTTTTTGCCGCTTCACCACCACATGAAAGTCTTAAATTTCCCATAAACATATTTGTGCTAAATGCTCAGGATTATAGACAGCTGAAACACAGAACTACAAAGTTATCACTCCTGCAAAGGCTGCAATAGATCCACAGCCTTGCTTCTCATCAATACTCCAAGAACATAGGGAGAAAGCAGAATATCAAGCAGATCCTTTTCTTAACCACTAACAAGCTGTTCCTTCCCTCCCTCCCTGAAAGTGCAGAGGCTGCTTTAAACAGGGTTTGAGAAAGAGAGCACGTTACCTGTGGCTGGTGCTGCTGTTATAGTACATCCATGATGATTCCTTTCTGGGAAGGATCAAAGCCATCCTTCCCTGCTGTGTTCCCCTTTTCTCCTTGTCAGGCATTTGGCATTAAATGAGCCCCATTTCAGCATGGCCTACCTCAATTTCCACTGTAAGTCCAACAAGATCACCTAACCAAGTGATTCACAGAAACACAAGTAAAAATTGAAGGCTGCACTAAATAATCCTTCCAAAATCAGAGAATCAACACAATATACTTTGTGACCAGACCTCAATTTTTGTTTAAGTGAAACAAGAACACCAAATAGGAGTTAAAGCTGCTATGAATACTTAGACTACTTTGGTAAAGGGCATCCACCCATAACTGTGACAGATCACTTGTACAGCTTTTCAGAGTGTCAAGGATTTATTTTTATCACAAAAGCAATGGTGCATACTCTTTTTAAACAGTCAATACCACAAAGCCATTGCCATGAATACAAGGCAATCTTGTTCATTAATTACACAGATGGTTTTAAAGTGGTCTTCATTGCCAGACTGAGCTTTTAAAGACTCTTAAAAATTTGTGCCTTGTCACTTATTCAGACACATAAGAAAATCTAACCATGATGTAAGATCAACTAAAACTCTGGTCCCTAAAATGAACAGCAAGGTTCCTGTTGGCCACAGGTGGTCCCACTTATCTTACCTACTACAGCACGAACGAAAGAAGGCTATTACAGGAAACAGGAATGACAGGAAAACACAGTCTTAACAGGATACAAAGACATACTTTAGAGATTAATGTAAATATTTTGTTACTGGCTTTGTGTTTTCTGCCCATTTTTTTTTTTTTTTCTATGTTTACAACACCAGAGGAAAGACTCCTGGGCTATATTAGATTAAGGTACTGACTTGGGAAGGATCATTCCCAAATTGTAGTTCCAGCTCCAACACTCACATACTGCAGCAGGGAAATTAAATTAACCTTCCTCTGTATTTGCTTACCTTCCTGTGTAATGGGGACAAGATCTCCAGAAAAAGGGCTCTACGAAGCTTAATCTTCTAAGGTGAAATAGAAATGTGCCATATAAAAAAAAAAAGTACACAAATAAAAAGTACATAAATAAATTACTATATACCAGAGCTAGTTGGAAAAAATTACAACCAAACAATAATCCACCACAGAATGCTGCTTTATTAAAATCAAAATGCTACACGCAATTCGTATCCATTGTGTTGACATTTAATATCAAAGGATTTCTTCTGACAGTTTTTTTTTTAAGCATGTGTGTGGGTTCATTTGGAATACTAATAATAAAATAATTTTTTTTAAAAAAATTAAAGTGCTCCATAAAATGGCATTTATTTTCAATAACTTTATTTTTAAACTACTAATATGCACTACATATTTTGGAAATTTTATGTCAAAAAATTTTAAATGTGCTTTAAAACACTTTATTCTTTTCCAAATTGACATTTTAATAAAGTTCTTTGTGATCTGAATGTATCATATATGAAAAACTCAATCCATAGTTTCAGTGTTAACTACAAAATTTTCAATTACATGCTTCCACAGCTTCCTATGACTCTTGTAAAGTGAGTCTGTATCCTTACACTTAAAACTATTCTTAACAGGAATTAAATTTTACGGGTTTTTTATATTCAAGCAATTATTTATCAAATTTAATACACAGATCCATAAAGCAAATGTCATGGCAAATTAAGCCCTATTCCTCAGGTTAGAGATTGACTGGGGCGGGTTTGTTTATTTTTATTTTACTTTCTGAAAAGACTACATAATCTGAACTATTATAAGACATTGGAATGGTTTTTCTGCATTTGTAGAGCTTTAATTTTTTTTCATTAATTATGTATGAAAAACAACTACTATAGTAAGGTTTGTTGAATTCTTTTTTACCCCCAGTTAATTTTATCTACAGTTACAAATGGAACTGGGGATTAAGGACAGACACTGCAGGCCTAAGAAGTCCTTAGCAACTTTATACAGAGTTATTACCTCAGACGTCTGCAACCCATTATATTTTTTTACTGAAATAAGCATGATTATTGCACCCTGAAGCACACTTTAAATGTCATAATATATTGGTTTGCATTAGAGTTCATCTGCAGGGGATATGTGGTTTAAGTGAAATGATTAAAACAATATTTTTTTCCTGCCACTTAGGAAAGATTTTTATCCTCTGTCCTTTGAGGTAGGTTAAAAATTAAGGTATCTACATAGAAAGCAGAAGCCTTCAAATATCCTGCCAAGTCCCTGAGCCCCTATGGAATTTAGGTTTTCACAAACATCCTTAAATGCCCAACCTCCAATTTCATACTGGCCTTAGTGATCCAACAATTATAAAGCAACAACAGAATAAACTCCTCACAAATCTTCAAACTATCTGCCAAACTGAGCCCTGTGCTACCTTGCAAGCATCTACGTGTTTCTTTTAATTAACAAAAAAAGGAGGGGCTATGGGAGAAGAGAGGTGGTAAGGTGATACCACAGGCACTGCCCCTCAAGCAGCAGCTCCCTGACCAGAGGAATTGTTTGACAGTCCCTCAGGGTCCCTCAAGCGAGGATGGGTACCAAGGTGTCCTCTTCTCCCATAGGCAAGCTCTCCAGAGTTCCACCACATGTTTGCTTACTCCTGACCACAGAAGTTTTCCTTTCAAAATTTCAATGGCTTCCATTATGGAAGCCAGAATGGAAAGGCTTTAGTTTTGGGGGTGGGTTTTTTTTTTTTGTTTTTAATTTTAACTTCACAGTTTGGAGACTACAAAAAGCTAAAAACATTACTTACAACACAAAGAACTACCTATTCCCAAGAACCAATCTGCTGCCTGCATGCTATAAACTCATCAGCATTCAAATCCTTTTCACTGAAAATCTGAATTAGCACTGATTTGACTTAGATTTGTGGAATCACCTGTATACACTCATCTGTGTATAGTTTATATATATTCTACAAAGAAGCATTTTAAGCTATACAAAAACAAATTTAAAAGACTAAAAGGTTTAATCTTAGACAAGAGTTTCTTTAGAGAAGAAGCCATTCCAACTATTTGAATCAAGTACACAAGGCTTTATTTTCTAGTTATTCAGCATCAGTGATTCAGGGGATCAACATGCTCTCCAGGGTAGAAACACTGTGTGGCACAGTTGAAAAAAAATATTTGCAGTCAGATGTGTTTGGAAAGTGATTCAAAAGACCTCTGACATAAATCTGCCTTCTCGTGACTTACGCAGATGCTGCATGTCAGGTAACCAACAATCATCAACCACATTCATGACTTCAGTACCTTGCAAATGAAGTCAAAATGCAGCTCAGATGAACTACAGTAATCCCTTAAGGCAAAATATTTAAGCTAAAGTTTGAGTCCTACAGAAAAAGTCTAGCAAGACATATAATGATGTTATATATGTTTTATAAACATGAAATTGTGTGTTTGATTGACTTTGTTATTCGGTCATCTGTTCAATCAGATCAGAAGACCATGAGGAAAATAAAGTTCCTCACTCCAGCCAGGAAGTATGACTGGCTACATCGGTTTAGGAAGATGAAATCACCAATACTAATGAATTAATCCATTAATCCTTCAAGGTAGTTTTAAAATAAATATTAAATATAAGTCATGTGTTATACACAAAAACCTAGAAGCTGTTGATATACTCTGGAGTCTTTTAAGTAACTTCTTGATTTTGTTCAGAAAAGAGAGCATGCACATATGTCAAAAAACTAGGAAGCTTTACAGCAGCCCCAATAGTTACCATGCACAAACTGAGGTAAAAAAAATTTCTTTTCTTTTCATTTAACAGGGCTAAAATAAGATCAATATTTAGATTTCTGATTTATCATCAATAGGAAAATAATGGATGCTTAGATCAAAACACAAAACATTTGGAATTTTAATCAACTTAACTTCATTTGCGAAAGTCTGATAAAATGGCAAAGCTTCCAGCTCCCCTGTAAGAGAGGAGGTATTCTTTGTTTTACTTAACTGGTGCTTCTGTAATTCACACCATTCAAGCAGTAGCTCAGCCTCTGCCATTGAGTTTATATGCCCATTGCTTATGACAGAAATTGCATTCGTAGCTTGGTGACTTACAAACACAAGTGTCAGACTGCACTTTCACAAGGTGCTGCCAGTGATAAATGCCATGATGGACCCCCTGGGATGAACCTTCAATGCTGCTGTCAAACCAACAGACAAGACCAGGAGCTGAAGGAAGGAAGGAAAGGCTCTGTGCATGCTGCTGATGACCCAGCCTCCAAACAGCCTCACCACAGCAGCACAGCAGGGACCAGACTTAGAAAACATCAGGTCCAAAAAAAAAAAAAAAAAACCCACTCCTAAACAGTGACCTTATGTGGAACTCGTCTGAATGCTTTAGCACCCCTGCTTTACAGTAAAGCTGAAACTATTTAATACTACTTCTGCTTGGCTGACCTTTTATCCCCCCCACCCCTTCTAAGGCTTCTGGCTTTCTTTTACCATTTGTAGCTATGATGGTTTAACTGATGCAGTCTTAAGTCACGGTATATTTACTGGTTTATTTTTCTCTGGGGTGCAATGTCCTTGTGTCATTTTTTGTTCTGTTTGAATTTAAACTTACTTTTATATATAACATCTCTAATTACACAATCAAATGTCACGAGGAAATAGAGGAAGGCCTAAGAAGGCTCCTGATGTGCTCTCCAGAATTACACTTCAACTGCTTTCAGCCTTCAAGGACACAGATTTCAGTTTAGCTACTAGAGCACCTAACTTGTGATCACATGAAAATACATTTTTGTTCAGCTGCTTCAACTTTGGCTATCAAAAAAAATCACATTTCAGTGTCAAGTATACAAGCAACACCCATGTTCCATCATGTCCAAGGAAATTATTCCAACTAGGGGATGTAGTAGTTTATTAAACAAATCATTTTCCAGGATATGTGTACTTATGTTTCTTTTTTTAGGTACATTATGTTCTTTTCTGCTCAGTTTTGTGAGAAGCGTAGCCGTTCTATAAATTCAGTCTCCTGTACAAAGTGAAAATAATACTTATGCCAGCAGCGGGCCTCTCTGTGCCATTCTTCATCCTACTCATTTCAGGCAAACTGTGTGCATTTTGAAGATTCCTCTGAAGACTTTTTAATCTGCCTTTCTTCAGGTTGTTTATTTTTATGTTATATCCTATGCATGTTTTGCATTGAAAGTTAAATAATGTCATTATGTCAGAATTTATTGTTGTCAAAAATCTAAAATATTCTTACTGTATTTTTCCCCCAAAATAGAAATTTGTATTTTCATTTTTTACAGAATGGTTCTCATATAGAATCAAGAACAGGTATCACTACATGCTTTGCAATCCCGTTTCTCATCAGCTAATAAAATTAAGCAGGTTCTTGAGCTTCTATATGAAGATAATAGCATCAATATTCTGAAGGCTACATTGCTCATATTTTTGTAATAAACTGATTTATTTTTTCTTTTCCTAATCACACACTAGCAAGCAATTATTTGCTTAACAAAACACAAATAAGCACAACCTTCCAGCACACTTTCCCTTTCAGTAATTCTATTTGTCTTTACACAGCAGTATACAGCAGAAAGCACTAAGGGATCAAGAAGTAAAACTGAAGTTTAAGTATTACTTTTTTTTTTTTCTTACTAAATTTCATTACTAATCTCTTTTATAAATAGAGTCCTCCATTCTTTAAGTATGTTACCATTACCATGAAATCTTTAATACAGAAAGCAGCATGAAGAGGTAGAAGTGCTCAAAAAGTTCTAATAACAAGATGTGTAACACACATGGTCAGGAGCACTGCTTACACTATTACAGTTTTCCCAACAAACACCTATTCCTCGCTATCCTGTTCATGGAGTGGATCAAGCAGATATGAACACATCTTGGATCTCTCTCCTGCCTTCAATAGTAATGGAGAAGCTACAAGAGCAATGAAACACACAGCTGGCTGTGCCATGGACTCCTGAAGATGCTCACAGCTAACTGCTAGCATGGGATTTATTGTTTTCCTTGACATCCTTCCTGCCCACACTTTTCTGTGCCACTGCTTGTAACACTGTATGGCCACAGGACAATGGCAGGTCCAAGACTGTAGTTCCTAAGTCATTCATCTATGAAGCAAAAACCTGCCCTACTAAGGGAGTCAGATATCACTGAATATGTATTTGGCACATTCATGCCAGAAGTTTTATGAGATCAAAGCATGCTAAACAGCTGAGATTTGATGCCTGTTTCAAACACTCACTTCAATGATTGAACATAGCATCAGTTAAATATATACAAAATGCTTGTTACATCAACATTAAAAATGAGACCAGAGGTTTTGGTCAACAGGACTGTGAGCTGCCCAGGACAAACAACCTCAGTTCACAGAGGACAGACAAGTTAAAAGGAGACAGGAGTCTCCTAGTTCTCAACCCATCCCACCTTCAATCTACTAAAAGCTTTTATCCCAAAATGGAAGGAGTGAGTTACCCTTTTTCTCCTTTTTAAATGACAGGATGTCAACATAGATAAGTGACAGCATAACAATCAGGCCAAAAAAGGTTTCTTTCCTTAAGTTTCTTGTGATTTTTTTTAAACTGTCTACAGAATAAATAAGAAAGAAATGACCAACAGCAGAAGTGCAAAAAACAGGAGAAAGAAAGAGCTGATAAAAGCTGCACCACAGACCAAAGGATTTTGAAGCCACAAGTACACAAAGAGCCCAGTTATCTATACTTGACTCAGAATTTCATTGGAGAAACAAATGTTTGGGAGGTTGGAGTATCCTGCTGTTCAAAGCACCTTCACAGAAGTCAAGTGGAAACTTTCAGTTCAAGAGCTGTTTTTCCTTGGAACAACAAAGCATCCTTGAGAGACTGTTCTGAGATTCTGATGTTTTACTTTTACTACCACACAAATCCCTGATAATATAATGATTTCTCTCAGCATTTCACCATACAAAAAGAACTTAAAAAATTTATGGCACAGACAGTCAGAAAGTCAAACACTGAGATAAAAAGCATATGAAAGACCTAAGAAAGGGATCAGCAGGTAATGATTTAACTGTTGAACAGAAAATAATGCAAAAATAATTTCTTTGTTCACGTGTGTGCTGACCTCAGGAAATGCACTGCATGCGAGGTAGAAGAGGGAAAAAAATGAATGATAAATTTCAAAATTCTATGGAACACTGCTTTCAATAAATACACAACACTGTTTCCTGGACTAGAAAGAAAACTGTCCCAGAGATTAATAGCATAGTGATTAATAGCATAGCAATTGAGCAAACCATAAGGTACACATTAGCACACAGGCCTTACATTCCCCCTTTATCTTCCTTCCTTCCACAAGGTGAGAGTAAAAAAAAAAAATTAAAAATAATAATAATAATAATAATAATAATAATAATAATAATAATAATAATACTGCATGATCAGTGCTGAAAGTTAACAGCCTGAGCATTCTTCCCTTTATTTCTACAGGATTTGTAGCATACTAACATATCCAAAACAGCAACTCAATTAACATCACCTGAATTAATTTTGTATTCCTCACTTTTCTTTTAAATTAATTGAGTGATATAATGGAGAAAAAAACTGACAGGTAGCTCCTTTTTGACATTTTCAATTGCTATGGGGCCACACATCTCCCATTCAGAGATACTGAATGGGAACTGATGAAAAGTAAAGAAACAGTTTTACTTTTTCAAGAACTCCATCTCTTTCATCAGACAAATTGTAAGGAAACGGCCATTCCCCTCTTCTCAGAGTTGAATGAAAAGTCACATTTGGTGCAGTGGGGGAAAAACAGCATCATTTGTGGGTACAGACCAAAAGATCTCTCTCCACTCTGCAGCTCCCTTTTAGGGTTTTTGTAATAAGAAGCAACAGTAGTGGTTTGGGAAGTTTTAACCAAGAAAAAAACCAAAAACCCAAAACAATTGCCACTAACCTTAGTGAAAGATTCTTTAGGTAAGTAGTTTATTGCTGGTGTGATAACAGAAGCAACTGAAAAAAAAAAAAAAAAACCCAGCATTTTTAATTAACTCTCATTAAACTTTTAAATTATTTTTCTGGTCCTTAAGCACAGGGGAGTTTTTTTATCTAATCTTCTTTAAGTGAATAGAAATTATTAGCACACTAATCAATCATTGTGTTATGGAAGGAAACTGTAATTTAAACATCTTCTGGTTATTAGTGCAAGATCAAAGAATTATTCCCTTATTGTTTCCTCCAAAACAATTAGCACACCCAGGCTAATGTGTCATTATCTTCAATTTTTCTGAGCGATGACAATAAAAGTTAAGACTAGGATCTTCATTAGGTCTTCCTTTGTTTTACCATTAGATGAGAAACTAAATATTACAAGAGCTATTTCCACTACATAATTTGCTAAAGCAGGAACAAGGAGGCATACAGATTTGGCATTTTACAAGTTTTGCTTTTTATTAAAAAAAAAAAAGTTTTCCTGCTTTAAATAGAGCTTCCCAGATTTCCCTGTTCTAATAGCTGAAGTTAGAGCTTCAACACAAAACAAAAAAACACTGCAAAGTAAACCCTGAGAGCTTTATCTTCACAAGAATATATTACTTTAGAAGAAGTACTAAGCAGTCCCCCTTTACTATCAGAACTCAAAGACTTAAAAATATTAAATGCCTGTAATATCACTTCTTAGAAACATCTTAATACAGAGACTATTCAAAGGCAAAAACTGCCAAATTTTACCCTTTTTGGAAATAAAAAATGGTCAAAGAGGAGGATTTTTGGTATAATTTTCAAGATATAAAACCAAGGCAAAAGAAAGAATCACACTTAAATGGAATAAAGGTTTTCTGGAAGAGTGTCTGTTTTCTGCCCATTTTATTTTGAGGTAATGATAACAGCTGTTCTAGAAGATTAACTAAATCCCATGTAATGAGGACATAACCAGAAAGTAAGTGGTCTGTGATCAGACAGAGATACTGGAGGCACTAAGAGAACGTGCCCAATAGCAACACTAACCAATGCAAGGCCACTGAACTGTATTTTAAACCAAGCCACCACATTAGTAAGGCAATCATACAATTCCTGTATAGACAAATTAATCATCAAATAATTTTGACTGGAAGAGTCACATATTGGGTTTTAAAGGTCATATATTCCAGCCCTCTGCAATGAACAGGCACATTTTCAACTCAACTGGATACCAGGTTGCTCAGAGTCTATCTGACCTGACCTTGAGTACTTCCAAGAACGTGGCATCTTATCACCTCTCCAGGAAACCTTTTCCAGTGTTTCACCACCCTCACTGTAAAAGAAATCCTTCTTAAATCTAGTCTAAAACTAACCTCTTAAAACCACTACCCTTTCTACTGTACAACAGCAGCCAATACATTTGTCATTTTACAATTTTACATTTGTCTGTACAATATCAAGAACAGTCCTTTGAGGTTTAACAGCATTTAAGGTCAGATGATATATATAAACACAAAGATTTTTTTTTTTTTTCTGATCTCCTGTATGTTGCAAATCTCACTTCAGTCATTTAATCTGCTATATTTAGATCTGTTAGTGCTAGCTTGCCAGAGAAAGCTTGTCAGGAAAACATCCACTGATTCTGGTAACTTGTCTCTTCTGAGGCTAAAATCTGGACCTTGCTCTCAGTCATCCTGCATCTAATCACAGCATTAGAGAGGTAAATGCTTTAATATTTGGCTTTTGTTTTCACAATTCCTCTGTGACATTATTGTATTAACTTCCAATTTTTGATTTTGTTACCAAACTTAGGTAGGAAGTTTTGCTTTGTTATCTTGTTTTTGGCTTTTTGCTATTTTTTTTTTCAGAGACATTTATCTTAAGTTATTGAACATTTGCTTTTCTCAATATTTTACTTCTCATTCCTTAATGCTTGTTTTCAATACGTATAGTAAGCGTCTAGGGTCAGCCTCACTGATCTCAACTGTTTTTCCATATATATACAAACACACAGGTATACATATATTCCCATATACATAGATGCATATTCTCATACATACATATATATACAATGAATATACAAATATCAATTTTTTTTTTTCTATAGCACCACCTAGGGGACAAGGACCCTTTCAAAGTCCAAGTGTCTCAGACTGTGATTCCCAGCCCTGTGACTGGGGTCTGTCTCATTTCCTCAGCTTTAAAAACTGGCTGCTTCAACTGTGAAACTCCTTTGATTTCACCATCACAGCTGTTTACTGTTTTGATAAAATGTGTAGACAGCATAATTGTCATTGATTTCATCTCTGTTCCTAGATCATTAACAAAAATTATTTCAGGCTCTGAAGAGGCGGAGGCTTGTTTCTGAAGAGCCACTTTTGAGATGGCATCCTTTTCTTAATCCATTTAGCATATGCTTTATTGGTAATGTAGTTAGTACAATAACGTGATGAGCACATTGCCAACCTCCATTCTTTGCTTCTGGGACTGCTTACTCATTTTATATTAGGACTCCCCAGGAATAACATATAACCTGTCCTGGAAGCAAGGAACAAAAGCTGTTCTGCCCCTACCCAGCAAGCACCAACAGACTACAAAAACCTTGCTGCTTTTGCTGCCTTCCAGTCCATAGACATAAGGTACCTCCCCTCAAAGGAATAACTTTCAGCATTGTGGGCACCTACAGAAGACTGATCTTACATCATCTTTCTCCAGCAGGTGATCAGGTCCTCAGACTGCTCACATGTTTTCCCTCTGTGTGACCTTCCTTCCTTTCTTGGCTGCACAGCCTGGGCTGACTTCCCAGCACCAGTCCCAGCCAGCTCTTTTTAAGCCCTTACCAGGGCAGTCAAGAATCTCCAAGGCGACTGGGCCACCTAAAGCTTTAGTATATCTGGAGGAGTCAAGGAAAGAAATGCTCTCCAATCCACAGAGAAGGGCCAACAATCAAAAAGCTCCCTAGTGTTTTTATTCTTTTTCCAGTCTGCATCCATTCAGTGCAGGCAACATGGGTTTTTTTATCCCCCCCCTTTCCGAAATCACTTAGCACTAGTGAGTACACAGCCCTCCGCATGCTGTTTCACTTTTCACTGTATTGTGACATAAATATTAGAGCATCAAGATGTTTTTTAACTATCACTTAACAAGCAAGGTAAAAATTCTTCAGACAGAAATTCCTGAATTCTGAGCTACACTTTAGGTGCTCATTTCTTCTGTTGCATAGTCTCTCTCCAGAGACTAAAACCAGTAGAATAAGGAACAGCAAAATTAAAATGCACTGTCATTTGAAGGGGAGATAGTAGGGGTCTGCATCCTCCCACAGCTGAAAGCTAAGCTGTTGACTGACAAACTTTGCAGTAGTGGACCTTAGGTACTCTACGTAAGCACACTGTGGATTAATTAAATAGGTCAAGGTTCACTTCACTTCTAAGATAAATGTAAAAAACAAATCAAGAAGAACTAACTTTTGCAAAATAAGCAGTTTTTAGAAAATGGCAGATACATTTTACTTTGGGTCAGTTTTAATTTCTAAACAAGTCAGAACACAACTGGCTGGCACAACACATTAACAACTGCCCTGCTTTATACAGATAAAATCCACTATGTGAGACAGTGCAGCAGCCCTCGTAATATACCACAGTTACTCAGACAGAGATTAAAATGTCAGTCTCAATTAAACTGACCTAATTTATTTTCGTGTTTCCTGACTAAACATGCCTAATCCTTTCTCTACAAAATTTCAGAATAAGTTGTAAATTCCATTTATTCCAAGAGGTATTTCAGACCAAGAAAGTTAAACTTACATTAGACCATAAACACAATTGGAAGCACTAAAAAAAAAAATAAGCAAAACCTGCAAATACCTCCTCTGCCTTCTAAGCATCACATGAAACATCTCCTAAGTGTATCTTTATAGATTAGCCTTAAATTGAAAGTACCACCTTAAAATTACTTCTATGAGCACTAAATATCATCATAATTTCAAACAAACAAAACAAAGCCATACAACCACCTTTGGAGGTAGTTCTAGATGTTGACCATAATCTTACTTGGAGGCTATTATTTCAGTCAGTATTTTTAATGTTTTCCCAAGAATATTTGAAAGCAGCATTTTTATTATTTTACAGGAAATTAATCCAATAGCATAAAACCATAAACTAAAAAAAAAAAAAATCTGATTTATATTTTTCTAATTGAAAATAAATAAACCCCACCCATCTTCTCAATTTGCTATATTTTATTTCTCAAAAATTATGTTCATCATTACTATTCATGGGTATGTATTTTTAAGGAAATATGGAGTTTGAAACTAAGCATGTTTTCAAGGAAAAACACTGGAAATTAAGAGCAAGGCACACTAACAGTTCAGGATGCATACATGTAAAGATTACTATATGGTGATGTAACCTACTTATGCTTTCAGTAGAATGAACAAAAATAGACTGCCATAACCAAGGAGGAAAAACAGCGGTGCTCATTTCAAGTAAGAATATTTTTTAGAAAAACACAACTATCAATACTAATATACCGTAACAAAACAAGAGAGATGTATATGAGGAGGGAAATGCTGAAGCAAAATCTCCAACTCTTTTCTAATGTGTATTAACAAATGATACCACATATGTGAGGAGAGTTTCATCCAGTCCTGAGGAGAACAGCATACATAAATTGGAGAGAAGTCTCTCCTTGAGTTTACAATATCACACCTGTGAATTACAGTTTTACACTAGCACTTTTTAAAGACACGTATGAAAGCTTGAGTGCTTTCACAGCATTTCACAATGTTTGTAACGAATTCCTATATTGGTGAAGCATAATTATGCAAACCATCATACAAAATACATAAGCTAGGTACTTCACAGCAAGCAAAAAGGTGTGACAAATTCTCATGTCATAGATGAAAGCTTTGGTGGGAAAACGAAAAACCCACATTTTGCATTGAGTAGGTATTTCAGGAGAAGAGAACTGAGTGGTGTAAAACAAAAACCCACAAGCTGGTTAGCGAGAACCCATCACAGAGGTGGAAACTTTAAAGTTATTCTTTCAAAACCAAATCTTTGTTCATTTGAAGCAAGATATCTGACGATCTTCATAGAGAGAAGCCTTAAGCTTGACCTAGCAACAAAATTTCAATTTTACATATTTTACAATACAGAATACTGTATCATGGCTGCAGTTTAAATACATCCTCGCCTTTCCTGACTAGCAGATAGCACAGGTGAAAGGCTCACACGTCCTGTGTGTGGCCTCAGGCTGCTATGCTTCAGGAGCAAGTGTGATCATCCTTGTAGATTTTAAAGGTTCACCTGTACCAGAAAGCTTTGTGCTTCAACCATTCCCACAACAACAGCATTTTCCTCCTGCACGCTACCTCAGCATCTCCTCAACATCCATGGGTATTATAAGACTAGCATAATTATGTTTATAGTAATACTTAGTACAGTTGGGAAACTAGGATGAGGTCATACCATGGTTCCATATCCAGGTCATATTTCACAGAAAAACTTATTGAAATTATAACAGTATCAGTAATTTCACACGTACATATCAGAATGGGCTATTAAAACTTAACATTTGACATTATCTGTTGATATACCTTCTGCAGAACAAGTATATTGCTCAGATTACATCTTATTTCCTACTCAAAAAGGATTCTGCTAATAATAGAAACATACATGGTTTAAACCAGCTATGCAAGTCAAAAGATTTTAAGTCAATAAACCTGTAGCTCACCTGGTGCAGGTTTTCACTTTTCCAAATGGTAATTATTTTAAAAGAATTTTAAGAAATGGCAAAATTAAAGAGAAAATGTTCATGACAGAAAATTCAAACCATATTAAAGTGGGAGTGTCTTCAAAAAATTGCATGTTTGTATTCAGGCTGCCCTAGGCTCAAAATAAACTGAACTTTAATCTAGGTATCTTGCCTTGCAGTTCATCATGCTTTCAGAGTTCAAATCAGCAAAGTAAAAATATGATTTCAGAAAAGCTGAACACTTCTGTCAGACTAAATAAAATTATGCTAAGGATGAAAACACAACAAACAGACCACAAACACCACAACATTCTACTTCATGTTTTACATAAATGCTGCAAACCTGAAAGATGTAACCAGTTGAAATTTTACTAACAATGCTAATACAGGCGCATATTAGCAGCTGCTAGCTTTTCCTCTTAAGGTTTTTAATAAGAATATGAAGGAAAAAATTTAAGTCCAATATGCTAAACTTAATTAGGCCCTCTTTCTATAGAGGTGAATTAATTAATTTCTTTTGGTTCTTACAGAGGAAGAAGTCAGTGCACATTTCCCTCAAGCACATTTCCCTCAAGCATACTTTCCGGGAAAGGACTGGACACAACATTTGTATCAATTCCAGCATCATTCATCTCGATTAAGTATCTGATGATCAAAATTATATTCAATTTATTTCTTACAGATCTACACTGGCACCCCAGAAAAGGCTATTCAGTATCCAAAGTAACAAATTTGGAGAATTACAAGCTTTGTATGATTATTTTATGACTCTCACACCATGGATTAGCATCTCAATTTGCATCTCTACAGCAGAGCAGCATACTAAAGGTGCCATGCAATAGCAGGCATCTTCAGTTTAAATGCGAATCAAAAACAGGAGTTCAGAATGAACACATCAGTAGTTACAACTTCTATTTTGACAGTGGGTAATACAGGACAAGATCCTGCGTCTGAGGATATAAACAAAACAGTATGTTTATAGCACCTAAGAGTGCCTTTGGCAAGACCAGAGCTTTTCTAGACTCAAAGTACAAAGCACCTAGAAGAGACCAAAAATTAGGTGAAGATGAGGGAAAAAACAGCAGACAGAGATTTTAGTCAAAATGCTTTCTTCATTAGTTGATCCCCACTACAGAAGCCAACAGAGACTTCAAATGGATGAGTGAAGTTTTCCAGCTCCTCAGTCTTCTCAGACAAATCTCCTCTCCCTCCTGTTATCTCAGGGAAATGCTAACAGTGCTTTGCAGTCATGCAAAATCATGCATCTGTAAGAAGCCATAAAGCTACAGTGAAGTCTTACAAAAGTAGCTTATAACCCCAAAATTGAACTTAAACTTGAAAGCTGCTTAAGTTTATATTTCAACTCTTTGTTTCACCCATGAAAGTTTCCACTTGTTGCTTAAAATAGCAGATGGAACATTTTTGTTTACTTCCACCCAAGAACAAAATTCCCTGAGATATCAAGGCAATGAAGAATATATGTACATGAGAGAATGGAACAGCTTCTGCAGCCAAATTAGTCAAGTACTTCGTATATGGAATTAAATTTATCAGGAAGAGTTTTCTGATGTTAATTTTTTGTCTAGTGATTGAAAGTTATTATTGAACACAAGTTTTGTGTTCTTGCAAACATTTACACAAAAAGAATAAGAAAATTATCTAAGAAATGCAATTACTGTACCTATACTAACCTCTAAGTATGCATAGGTGCCAGATAACTTAGCCTTGACTCATTCATCATTTTAAATGTAATTATACGGGACTCAGCTAACATAGCTCTTTTCTTCCTACTCCCACTTGCTCATCACTGCAAGTTATCTGGTCCTCCGAGCAAGAAAAACCTCACACAAAATGTACATGACGACAAGAAGAGAATTTTGAGCTTCTAAAGACGTATTACATCTATGTACATGCCATTAAAACTGAAGAGCAGTTACCATTTATGGAAGGTCCTGACAGACTCCTGCAAAATGAACAAGAAGTAGGGGTTACAGGACTGTGCTTGTACATGTATTACTGCTGAAAGAAGGTGCCAGTAAACCACTTCCAACAGTATAACCTCTACCACAACTATATGTGAAGGGGTTTGCATTGTTGGTTTGGGTTTTTTAAAATATTTTTTTCTGTGAATTTTGTCAACAAATAACTTGCTTTGCTTTATGACTTATAGTGACTTAACTTTTAATCCTTTCACACATTTCTTTTTTTAATATAACCACATAAGAAACTCAGAAATATACAATCTTTTGTCTTTTAAATGAAACTGCAAAGCCAACAGATTCAATTTTGCAATCAATTTGCTTCAACCCAAATTACTGTTTTTCAAGATTTTTTTAATGGCAAAACAGAGACCAAACTGAATCATCTTCTGTCAAGTAAATATATTACACTCAACCAGCAGGGAAAAGGCATGTAAAAAAAGACTTATATCTGAAAGAAACGCAGCCCATGCATATAGTTTACAGTTATCAGTCAGGTCAAACAGTATCCTCCAAGGCAGCACAGAATTGAAACCATGGGTTCAAGCATTCATTTCTGCCTTCCCAAGGACACAGCTGAGACTTTACTTCTCTCCTTGGCAGGGCTTCTCTCCAAAGGCTTTGAATGATGAACAGGAACAAGGTACACACAGAGATTGGCAGCCCCAGATGTGCTTCTGTCCTTACTTCCAGACAGCCCAGCTACTCCTGAGATAGCACCAAGATTTCTGCATTTTACAGCTTTTCGGCAAAGCAGCAGTTACTTCAAAAACCCAAGACAAAGCATGTCATTTGGAAGGCTGCTCATAGGTCAGTGCAACGATAGCAGTGGATGCAGCTACAGGGCAGCCATTCCTCAAGTCACTCACATGCAACTCTCACCGTTGTGAGACACAGGAAGCACTGGAGCTTCCTGCTGAAACTATACCGTGTGATATGAAATACACGGAGGAAGAAAACATCTGACTTACAATTAAGATAGAAAGAGGGATGCTTGCTAAGAAACAAAGGGATGTGACAGCAAAGCTGTAGTATGTTGAGTATCTTGCTCAGGTATGTGCTAGCTGGTTACAAAAAGTACAACCATGATCTACAGGAAATGCAAACCGGAAAAGCTGTATGTTTGAGGAATTCACCGGATAAGGGAGAGAAATATTGAAAACTCCTTAGAACAAGGCACCTGATGCTACCTTGTATGGCAAATGAATGATCTATCCTAAACTAATGATTTCCCCCTTCATACCCAGTGATGCATTTATTGATGTGCAAGCACTGAGCTAGACTGCTTCTAAGCATTCCTGGCCCAAAGTCTTCTACCAAGAACACATTTTTTGCCTGATCAACTCATATCTTGACCTGCAAAGATGTCCCACTCAGCCCTTGTGATAAAGGGCCAATCTACCCAATCCAAAGAATTTTTTTTTCATATTACTTCCTGAGAAATAAGAACAATACCTTTTCTGTTTCTTTTTCAGTACTCAACCTGACTGCTTTCTACAGATAAAAGTAATCCCATAGCAGAAGCTGTTCCATTTACTCCAAAAGGGGAGTAGGACTTCTTGGAAACATTTTCAAAATAAATAGTTTCCTTACTCTGTTTCAACAATGATTATTTAATCCATGGAGTCAAGATGACTCAGAGGAATTGTACTTGTCATTGTATAATTTTCAGCATGATCTACAATGTGACCAGGCAGCAATGACCTGTATTAATCACGCTCCAAAGTATAATCTAGGTAAAATTAATGTACTATGATGGCCTGGCAATTGCTGTCCATGTTCTCACCCCTTCTGCTTCTGGTGGAAAAGTGGTCTGCAGCTGAGGAACATGTTTTGCACAGAGCAGATTCAAACTGATTAAAAAAACAAACAAAAAATAAAGGGAATCAATTTGAGCATACAGAGGAAGTCTTTACATCCTGATTATGGCAAAAGCAATAGGGCAGAAAGCACTGCTAAATCTACCCAATTCCCTGTGAAACAGTTCCAAATGCCTTAACCACAGCCACCCTTGTGTTATTCACTCTTTTTTCTCCAACGTACACAATTTTCTTCTTTCCTGTGACATGCTTATGGTTCTGCTTGTAGGAGAAACACACATGATATACTGACATGTAGCACCAGCCTACATTTGTCACCAAAGGGTTTTTCAGCTACCCAGCTTGTGGAAATATTTGACTACTACAGCCTTATAAGTTTAGCAAGAAATATACAGCAGCCTCAGAAATAACAGTTTCAAGAAAGAAAGCTGTAACAGGTGGCTGGGAAAATGGAAACACACTTCCAAACTACTTCCTCAAGCTAAACACCCAGAAAAAACCACAAACACATGACCCACATCAGGGTCAGTGCTTCAATGGATTAGCTGCCACGGAATTAGAGCAAATTTTTGGAAGGAGGGGAGTTCTTTTGTTGAAGTAGATTACCAGCTCCATTTTTCAAGAGACAAAAAGATTAAATCCTTCAACATTTATCAGTAACCAACAATTTACAAACTCACAAGTACTTTGGGATACAGCTGCATTTTACCATGACAGAGTCATCTTAAGATTATATGCAAAGACTTCCAGGAGCCAAATCCTGACATTTCTCCCTCATTGAGAAGTGTCTGTGTGAATGCTTATACATTTCCAAGTCACGTATACATGCTAGAGAACAATTTCAATATTAGTTCCCATTATCTCATGCCTGCCATTGCCCCCATGTTCCCATACCTCACTATCAGACAACTTGCACTGTCTCATGGAAACTAAAATATCAGTCCAGATTTTCAAGCCCTAAAGGTAATGCCAAAGTTTGAAAGCATTGCACTTCAGATCTATGAATGACAGAAATTTAAACCTCCCCAGTTCCTTCTCATTGACTAGAGTCATTATGAACTTTAAACTCTGTTGGGTGGACAGCCTGTCTTTGCAGCAAGATAACTGTCCTCAGCTCCTTCCTCTGAATATTAACTATACCTAGAGGATTAGCAGGAATAGCAAAGGGGAAATCCCATAGCACTAACTCAGTGAAAATTAGACACTATACGTCCATCTGCTGTCTAAGCTAAAGAGTTTAAAATTAGAGAGTCCTGAGGTAGTAATATAGTTGTTGTGGAACTGCAGAGATTCATAGGTCATGCCTGAAAAATCAGGTAAGTTCCCTTGACTGTAGCTAGTTGAGTAATTGTTACTGGCATTGTCAGAAGAGTAAATAAATTCCTCAGGCCAGAGTTATTTCTTTCACATTTCTTATTGAAGTTGTTATCTAATAAAGTCACTTTGAAGTTTTGAGTATTTCAGCTCAGCTGTCATTACAACAATTTCAAGGAACTCCTGAAAAACAGGACTGGCAGTCAAAGCATTTATATATTAACAGGGGAATTCACAATTCGCTACTTACACACTTGCTTTTCCAGTATGGGAACTGCAACACTCAGCTGACATTTTCAGTGACTTCCAGCTCAGATCAAAAAACAATACAGAAAGAACCTGAAGTGTATAACACCAAGGATGTGTAAAAGGAAAAGAAAGCAGCTGGTACACAGGTCTGCTTACAGAGTGCCTTTTTTTTTTTCCTCCTCAAGAGGCCTAAAGAGCTTCAGCTGTAGTTATTTAAAATTCTCAGGGGTGGCAGAAGCTGAGTGTACACAGTTGGTATTCTGTAGATGATTTCAGAGGAGCTACAAATTGATATAAGTAACTGTGAGCTAACGGGACATGGCTAATTCATAACCACTCTGATGTTAGCACATGTTCATTTACATTAAGATCTTCATGATAAAATATCACAATATACTTCTATGGTTGTTTGCACACAATATTTACAATTAGAGAAGTAAAAGTAGCCTTTCAGTCAAACATACTGCACACATCCAATTTTGTATCATCTTGTGGTTACAGTACAGACTCAGGAACATAACTTCTTTATTTCAATCACCTTTTCTTTTCTCATATCTGAAACTTTTGTTAACTTTATATGATCATCAATTTAGGTAAAGTTCAGATGGCTAGCAAGCACTCCACTATTTTGCTGCTGAATAAAACTTTAACATAGTCATTTATCCATTTTAAAGAATTCTGCACTACATTTCTGCTGAAGCCATTTTCACGTATTTACACGATATTCCAGTGGACATAACATTTCACTAAATCCAGAAGTAGGAATTTAGAAGCAAGCTAAAGCCTTGCTACTAAATAATGCAGTTAAATAACCTATTAATATCATTGAAACCCTAATAAGAGGCACTAGCTGTTCATCTTTTTGTTCTATGTATTACTCAGCTCTCAGTCAGCTCTCTCAGCTCTGTCCAAATATTGCTGGAATGATAAAATGCCAAAAACAACACAAATCCATCATTAATTGTACTACTAATGCAGCTATACTATATCAAGGATCTTTCACTCTTACAGGCTGATTCAGGATATGACTTTCTTACCTTCACATGCAAAATACAACAGGGATTCCTTCCACAGAACCTCAATTCTATTCCATGTGTGACATTTCATTCAAGTTTTTCCAATGGTTCATGGGTTTTTTCCACATTTGACATCTATTAACAAGCATACTCAAACCCAAAAATTCCTACCAAATGTTTTATAATAAAAATATCTAATAAAAAAATCTATTATGATTTTGTGCATAATGACCTATTTAGAATGTTTATTCCAGTTCTATGACTCTCACTAGTCAATAAATATATATGGATCACTGCATCAGAAACAAACCTGCAAATAACATATAAACAAGAATATCTGCAAAATTACATACAGGATAACCAACAGAAGGAAAAAAAGACAAGACTAGAAATTCAAAAGGGAAGTTATAATCCTCAAATGAAAGGTTCTGGTCTGTTTGTTACTCTGAACTAGGATCAGAGGGAGAATATTGCTTAAGCTTATCTTCATATGAAAATAGCTACACATATTACAGCTTTAATCTCATTTAAATTAATATAATATAACAGCTGCAAATAGTTGGGGGATATTTATTTCAATTTATTTTTCTTAAGTTGATTAGGACAGGCCTTGAAGTATATTTTGCACACGTACACTCCAAGCACATCATTAGCTAAAACAAGACCAACTGGCCCCACACTTCTAACACTCACATTTCTGTTCCGATGTAACTAAGAAAGAGTAATAACTTTGATAGACCAAATAGAAAACTCAAAATTATAGGGAAACACACAAGTAAAATTGAGCAGAAAAAATTCCTACACTTTTCCTTGACTGAGGAGAAGTAAAAAAGTGAAATATAGACTAAAGTCTATATTCAATTTGTCCAAATCCAAACCAGAAAGAAAACCCAGACTTTAGCTTAACGGTGTTTGGTGTCGCCCCACACTTTTAAGCAAGATGGTGTATACATACAACTACCAAATGTAAGTACATGTCTCTAGTGCTTCCTCTTTATCTTGTACCTTTTAAGTTTAACCTTATGCATGAGCTAGTCAAACATGACTAGTGAACTTTTTCTGCATTTATTCATTGCTCTTACTCATTTATATTCCAGCACACTTGGCATTAAAGACTGGGAGAGAAGGAGAGAAACAGGAGGGTAAAAGAGGAAATCAGCTCTACAGTTTTCTAGTAAACACATTCAGGCTCAAGCATAACCTATCATCTTAATCATTAGAACTCTCAAATGCCCTACAGAAACGCTTCTTTTTACTACTTCTTTCAGAAACAGTATGGTAATTATCTTACATTTCCTAAACTGACAATGTTAACCTGCAACTGGCCATGAGTTAGGTTCAAGACTTATCACGATCCAAGTAAAAATTAAATTAATAATTTAACATTGTAGATTCAAGTCACTGACCAATGAGTCCACAAAGCCTTGAATTTGTTTTTTCTCAGGTCAGGAACAGCAGCATGACCAATTGAAAAATCAAGTGAAAGGCCATCAAACATTATCTTTGCAGTAGTAAAAAATAATTATATATTGGAAAATAGCTGCTCAGGCTAAAAAGAACACAACTGCAGCTTCAAACATATGGTCAATTAAAAAAAAAAAAAAAATTAAAAAAATCTGAGTAATTCAAAGGACCAGTCTGGAAATCCACGATTTCAGTATGCCCAGCATTAAATTCAGAAACATTCTCCTTAAAGACATTGCAACACCCAATTCTAATTTAGAATCCAAAAAAATAATTAGTCATACAAGTCACACAACCACAAAAGAAGGCAGCCCAAGTTTCCCCTTTTGGTTGGGGTTGTTGTTTTTGTTTTTGTTTTTTTTTTTAAGGAACCTTTGCTCTCCTTACCTTCAGTACAACTGCGAAATTTAAGAGAAGCAGAATCAAGACTGTATAGCTGTTCTAAAAGGGATGCATTATTCCTAGAAGCAAACCAACACACCAAGAACAACATATCAAATGAAAAAAGATGATCATATCTGACACAGGAAAGGATACTGATCACCTGCATGATTCCCTGTGTACCATGGAAAGTTTTCAACTGATGTAATGAGGATAAGACCTCTGCATGCCAGTACTAGCAGGTCGCTAGGTATTAGATATTTAGCAACATTAAAAAGTAATCAGTACATTAAAATTGTTTAAATTCCAATATTTTCCTCTTGGAATACCTGATCATATTTATCTTTGAAACTCCATTTTCTTAGCTTGCAAATATGACAACAAGTGAAAATTGCGTCAATATACTAAAACTGTGGAAAGGAAATTAGGCGAGATGAGCTTTTTTGTGTCTTATTTTATTTCAAGTTAACTTGAGATGATATTTGGGTTTTTTCTCCATATTGTTGCTGTCAGCCTACAAGAGTCACATAATCATCATTTTCCCATTTCAGGCATTAAAAAGCGTGATTTTACCATAACCATAATTCAAGAGCTGATCCTGGCAGATAATGTCAGACTTCAGTGCCCTGAAAAGCTTCACCATGTAAAGTTTCAGCCAACTGCTGTTTTTATAAACCTTTTGTTGACCCTGGCTGGACACCAGGTGCCCACAAAGCTGCTCTATCACTCCCCTCCTAAACTGAACAGAGGAAAGAAAAAAGACAGCAAAAGACTTAAGGGTCAAGATAACGGCAGGGAGAGATCACCCACTGACTGACATCATGGGCAAAAGAAATTCCACTTTGGTAGTAAGTTGTGAAATTTTCCCAGCCAGAATTGGAGTAGGATAATGAAGATTTAACCCAAATTTTAAAAACACTTTTCCCCCTTGATAAGGGGAAAATCACCGTTCATCACACATTGCCTCTACTGCACCTTCCTCCTCAGGGGAAGAAATCCTCACATTCTTATCCTGTTCCAGCATGGGGTCAGTCCCTCCCACAGGAGACAGTCCTCTACCAACCTCTACAAGCTGAGTCTGTCCCACAGACTGCACTTCTTCATGAACTGCTTCAACTGTCCCTTGCAAGGTCACAAGCAAACCTGATCCATGCTTTTGTGACAGAAAGCCTGTTCCAGCATGGACTCCTCTCACTGGGCCCACAGATCCTGCCAGATCTGGACTTGACCAAGTCAGAGCCTTATTCAAGCACCCACCTGTTCTGGCACAGACCTCCTGCATGGGCTGCAGGTGGATATCTGCCCTGCCATGGATCTCCAGGAGCTGCAGGGAGACAGCTGCTTCACCACAGGCTGCTGGGGAATCTCTGCCCTCCCTCTCCTCCTTCACCGAGCTTGGATCTGCAGAGCTGCTGTCCTGCATAGTAACATTTGACCTTCTTGAATATGTTATCCCAGAGCTGCTACCACCATCACTGATGGGCTCAGCCTTGGCCATCAGTGGGACTATTTCTGAGCTGCCTGGCACTGGCTTCATCTGACACATGAGAAATTTCTAGCAGCTTCACAAAGAGCCTGCCCCTGCATCCCCCCTGCTACCAAAATCCAGCCACATGAACCCAATAAACCTTTTTCAATCTTTCTTGAATATTTTTGCCTCTTTAGCATTGTCTTTGACAAACAAACAGCTTTCATTGAACTGAGTGAGAATGAAAATTACTGACACAGTAGTGAACAGTATAAACACAGCCTGCGGCTTCTGAAAAGTACAGTTCAGCTTGACCTTCCATATACTTGCTTCCACAAAACAACTGCATTTTTTGAATGGAGATATAGAACAGGAGGACAAACTAACAGTCACTCGTATTTTTATTTGAAAGTCTTAGTAGGCCTTATGCTTTTCCAGTGAAAGCTACGTGTGGGTATTGAAAAGGAAAAACTTGACAATTCAAGGCACATACCTATGACTGTCCATCAGCAGGAAAGTCAGACACTGCCTTCAAACTTCTTGATGCATCCCCATATCACACTGCAAATTAACACCAAGGAAAAGGAGAACCAATACATGTACTAACACATTATCACCAGCCAGCTGCTATTGAACTGCAGTTTCCAGAAATGGGAGATACAAATTATTCTCATTGCTTTTCTATTATATGAGTTCCCTTTGCATTATGTAGCAGTATTTTTAGCAACTATTTTCTACAGCACAGTCCTTTACCCCTGGAGTTGTAGTTCTGTAAGTTTCTCTTTCACACATATTTGCTCCAATGTAGACCTTTTACCAGTGTTTGGTCTAAAGTCATTCTTTATTAGTTTTTTTTATACTGTATCCAGACACTAGAGATCAATTTCTTGTCTCTTCCAGAGAAAATGTCTTTTTTTTTTTTAGAGTGATTTTTTTCCATCTCTTTCCATGAAAAATACAAGATAATTTTATACAAAACAATGATCAGAAAAAAAAAAATCCAATGATATATGAAATCCAGAAGTCTCCTCTGCAAGCCTCCAAACTAGATCTAAGTTTTCTTGAATTTACCTCAGCAGTTCCAAGCCTAAGACAGGACTCAAATCCTTCTTCTTTCCATCCCTCCTTAAGAGGCACTGCTAAACTCACTTTACTCAGATGCTATCTAAGCTACTAGATGCTGCCTGCAATAGATATTTTAGAAGAATATCTATATAAATAAATAGTCCAGGGATCATTTGTCTTCCAAGAATCCTGGAAGTAAAAGACACTCAGTATTTCTTCACTGCTGATTTTTTGTAATGTTTAGCCTTTATTGCAGAATTTTCTTTAAGATTTCCTAGTCAACAAAGACACACCACTATGCTAATAAAAGGAAGAACCAAGAGATACAACTTGAAAAGAAATTTAAAACTTTGACTGCTTGAAAATGGTAACTTTGACATTATGGAGAGGGCTCTGAAGGGCTCTTTGAGAAGGTGTGTTCTAACAAGAGAAAGAGGTGTGGCCTTGCATGCCATTGCATTTTCAGTATTTATTTCCTCCCAATTATTATCTGCAAGGCAAACAGTCCAGCCAGGGTAACCATAGATGGTCTGCTGGGTGGTGGGGGCAGTGCTAGTAAAGAAACATACTTTGATAATACACAGAAGAAGCAGCCTTGACATCAAGCAAAGCACCATTATGTAGCCATCCACTTCATGAGGTGAAGGAAGAATCCACAAAACAACCTTTCCTCCTCAGGAAACCATCATGCTCTTCCCAGGATGTCTACCACAAGCACGTTCTTCCCTCAGCTCCTAGGATCACATTGTTTCTTTTTTTCCTGGGTCTTTTGCTGTTCCCCCTTCTTTTCTCTGTCCTGGGCATATGCAAGACTCACAGGCTCCTAGGATACTCCCTTCAGACTTCCCTCTAACAAGAGCTGCCCCTCCTTTGACTACTCTCTTCATTTCCTTAATTTGTTTTATCATTCTTACCCTTCACCTGTCCTTGTACGGTCTTTTCACACAACCTTTTTTCAATGCAATCAGCATCCTCAGAAGCATAGCTCCCCCTAAAGATTTATAAGCTTTCACTACCTCAAAATCTATCACAGGTAATAACATCAATCATAGACTTGCAGAGCTAGACTTTTCCCTTTTTTTCCAGTGTTCCTCAGGTATTTCACATTTCCACACTTACTGCCTCCTGATTTTGTGTGTGTGTATATATGTGTAACTTCCCTTGTGCACCTGTCATCAAGAGAGATGACAAGGTAAAATGCAAATAACAATCCACTCTGATGAAAAAGATGCTTCAACTGCTGAAAAGGCAGGGATAAAGCACCATCTAACTCTGACTTCATAAATTTGGATTATTTGCTGTCCAGCTAATTCTGAAACCCACTTAGGGTCTTCCTGCACATACATTGTCAGGGCTGAAGAACAGCCATAATTTGAGAGAATATGCAGCAGTTTATGTTGAAACATTATCAGAGATAAAAATCTCCAGAGTATTCCACAGAACGATGCATTTTTTCTTTGAGGAGAAACAGTGCACTGTAATTACTTTGTTCAAAGCAACTATGCACATTTGCACAGCAACTGGAGATGATTAATAAGAAGAGAACACTGAAAATTTTCAAGTTCTGTTCTTTCATGACAGTTTTGAGTATTTGCATTACTCCCCATCTTTTTAAAAAGAAAGTTCCTTAATCCTTCGAATAGTTCTTACAATTGTGCTTATTACATATTGAGATTGAATTCCCCTACTAATTGTCTGCAGTGAAGTTTGAAAGAATTTGTTGCTATAGCAATACTTCATGTTGATTCCGAAATTAATGATAAAAGAAGTGGCAATTAGCACTATTAATTTTTACTAGAAAAACATGGAAAGTGCTAAAAGGCTTCTGGAAAAAAAAATTTTAAAAAAAAAGAAGAAAAAAAAGGCAGTATGATTTTGCATAGGTGACCAATATAGAACTCGCAGCTATAAAGCAAGCATAAAGGATATTTCATGCTTCAGTTACTGCAGCATGAATATTGCTGCATTAATGCCTCGAGACAGACTCAGCCTCTCTTGGGTTTCAGGAATTCCCATAAGATCACAGGGATGTGTCTCCTTTCATAGATAACGGAACCCTGTGGGACAAGCTCCTCTACATTAGTATCAGGAAGGGAAATTGAATACTTTTCTCTACAGATTTGACACTGTTCTTTCCTTGTTTTGCAGGGACCTTTCTTTGGCATTTTTAGTGAATGAAAGTATGTTGCTTCAAGATAATTACCTGCTTATTCTCATCCCTGACTAACAGCCATGAAGCAGACAAGTGTTTTCCAGGTCATACAAAACCAAAAGAAGTAATTAATTTTCTACACCAAGACTGCTATTATCTCACCAAATTATTTAGTTTTGTGGTAGCCCAGGACCTTCTACAAGGTATTTAAAGTTATGGATTTTTTTAAAGGCTTGGCTTGTTATTTGACTCCTATAGAGAATATAGAGTGGCTCTACATGAATGTAGAGCAAGGCTGAAGGAAAGGAAATGCTTTGCTTCTTCAGTATGTACTTAGTGAGATTTTTTAATGTATGATTTGACAGCCTTAATAATGTATTTCCCACTATTAGAATCCCACATAATTACTGAACTCAAATTTACGTATTTCATAATGAAATAATGGAGGCTTTTTATAAATCCTAGTGGATGATAGATAGCATTTTTCCCCTTCAAAACTCTCAGATTTATTTCTTTTAGATGCTATAGCTGATACCTCAGACCTTCATACAGGAATGTTGGGAGGCTTTCTTAAAACCCATTAATCCTGGATGCTGGAAGGGTCTTCTCCTGCTTATAAGAAGGACAGGCAGGAATAGTGGGGATGCAGGATGATGTATGTTCTCACGACTTTGTACATCTGACCTGAAAAGTTGTCCCTTCATATTTCACATGGAGCCTTAAAGGTCCAAGATGAGCCCTCAGCATCTGGCTCCAGTATACCTAATGCTTTCATATAAGGTAGCAATGGACAAAATGTTACACACAAACACAACTAGAGAGCCTAGCGGGTAAACAACATTGTTGTTTAACAACAAAGCCAACAACATTGTACATTGGCCAACCCCTGGCACCAGGGTTAGACTGATTTCTTTAACAGAAGTGATGAACACAGAGACATGTCCTAGTGTCTTCAAAGAACTTTTTTAATCCTTTCCTTCCAAATTTCTCAGTCATCTATGAACTTATTTGTAAGAGGTAAGCTTTGACTTTTTTATTATAAAACTTTGTATGCCATAATTAATCTTTCTCCTATGGGAAAGAAGGACAGATGATCATCCAAATAAGGTGAGAGATTAACTTTACACATCATCACAGCCTTATTATGCAGAGAGGGAAAGGTAAAACATAGAAATTATAGAAATATGTATCTTTATAGAGCACAAAACCATCAGTTTGTTGAATGTAACTGAACAATCCTGGAAGCTCCCAGTCACATTCACTACCCCCACAAGAACTGTCTAGAAACTAGCAGAGCAACCAGTACCTCCTGGAGATCAAGACCAGGCCTAATGCCCACAACAGAAAACAGACAATTTATCAGATGTTTGGTGTGCATGGAACTCTGATACTGTGGCTAAAATGCTATATTGCACTGGGCTAAAGGCACAAAACTTTAAATTTGCTTGCAGGAAGTAGTTTTAAATTAAACAGGCTTGTGTTCACTCTATCTTTAGAAAAAAAAAAAAAGCACAGAACACAGAGAAGGAAAGGGAATAGCACTGACAAGTATCTGCATTTTCAAATCACACCCAGGAAAACATTTTCTGATAGTCCATACTGAAGCTGTATTACTAATTATTTCTCTGTAACTATCTCCATCAAGATTAATTTAGAGAAGTATGAAACTACCTCTAGCTCTCATTGCAGTAACTGATTGTCTATCATTTGTAATATAACTGACATCTATTGTTTTTCCAACATAGAAAAGATTTTCCAACCATAGAAAAGACTTTACCTTCAGTTTGCAAACATTTAATAAAGAAACTCACTTAAGCCTTCCCTTCTTTACACCAATAGATGCCTCCAGCATGAAACTACATACTTAAAATATGCAAGGGGGTTAATCATTCATCGTCGCCTATTTTACAGTCAGTAATTTCAACAGTTTACACTCACAAGAATGGATTCTCTTTTTGCCCTCACTGAATCTCCTAGCCAGGCACGCATAGATAAGGTTGTGTTCTGCTGGCACTCAACCAAGGCACAAGAAATAGAAAACGTTGCAGCCTGCAACATCCTCTCTTAAAACAAAAATAAGACATAAACAACTCCTAAGCATGAAGTCTTAATCTAATCATGGCACATCAGGCTTATACTAAATTTATTTACAATGTTTAGCACCCCACACCATCAGGAACATAGCCTGGTATCTGATGCAACACTGTTGGGTGGACTGGGAGGCACAATTTGTGCTTGTAGAGGTGCAGGTGATGGACACTCCCATCACCTATGACAGTTTCATATGTACAGCAACCATGAAGTACAGCAGAAATGATATTCTTCAATAGAAAATAGACACAGAATGAAGTCACATAGAAAGTAGCAACACTGTTGAATGGATTTGTGAAACTGACAACTTTTGGTATTACCAGGCTCTTTCTTTTTATTCCAAGTTTACAGATCCATTTAAACATCTGGTATATATTCACAAACTATGGTACTGAAATACAGCTAAGGATACTGAGATGGCACTGTGTATCCTCTCTCACATAATCTTATAGATACTGCTCCCAATTTTAAAGCTTAATTATATATCTTCACTAAATGAGAATCTGCCATTACAGTAAGGGATACTGTTAATATTAGTAAACCCTTCCATCATACGTTGCATTAAACTAAGCAGCCATGCATTTACATGCACTGAGCAGAGCTTTCATTGCCTTCAAATATTGCACAGACACTTGGTCTCCTCCTCAGAACACCACCTCCTCTTAATGGCAAACAAGATGTAATATGATAATGGACAATATTAATTAAGGTCATCCAGATAGCTTCAAACGTTTTCCTAGTGTCAAGCACCTTTTGCACCCCTTCCTTTTTGAGTCACGTAACACTGCGTAAGCACAGTAATTGCTGGCACAAAGTACACAATTAGGCTGTCTGCTACAATGAAGACTGAAGGAGAATAGAAGATATGAACATAAGAACCATAACGCTGTAGCATTCATGTGGAAGAAATTTCCACATTAGTCATCACAAGATTTTCTTTAGCATTTCAGGATTTGACCCTGAAAACATTCATGGCCTTAAGACTAAAATCCAAATACTAATTCAAGAAAGGGAAGTTGGATAGTTTTAGAGCAGCTACTATAGGTTAGGAACAAAGAGTGTTGCAAGTGTGACAATTTTTTAGACCAGCTTACAAATTAACCAAGACATTTTACTCCTTAACACTAATACCTAGCACTGTAATTTAAGGCACCATTGAGCACTGTGTTTATGATGTTTCATACAGTCATGGTTGGTTTTCACTATGAAAACCTACCTCTGAGACTGCTGCTCTAAAATACATTAATAAGCTGTTGGAGGCAGACTATATTACTACAAGATGATTTTTTTTTTCCAGTAACAGAAAGAAAAATGCACTGTACTTGACAATATACAGATGCATGATATAACATATGCAATCTGCTCCCCCCATAAAGTAACTATTCATCTACTTGAAAATGAGATGAATTTACACCTCACGACAGTTTCTGTAATAAATTAAGTGAGATTCTATTTCTTTTGAATTAAACATGAAAAGGTACAAAACTGAATTTCTGGGTTTGATGGCGAAGTGTATCCCATAGAAAAAGAGAACTTGCAATATGTTTTGATACAGCTGCCAGTAAATCAGATGAACTTCATACTGGATTATCCCTGAAGCTTTCAGTTTCTTTGTTACTACAATCCAGCAAAACTACTACATCCAAAACAGTCCAAGAGAATTGTTTCCAGCATTTCAGCTCGAGTCAACAGATTCTTGTTCCCTATTGCTGGAGTTACCCTGTTAACATGCTCACAACACCGAAAAAAAAAAAAAAAAATAAAGCACATTACTTTGAATGAATTCAGCACTGGAAAATGTAGTCTTCATATTGCTCCATAGGACAATATTGTACACATAAAAGCTTCTGGTAATAGCAGAGCTATTAAAAAACACACAAACAACCTTAAAAAAATAAACAGAAAGCACAAAACACACAACATCAGAAAACCCTACAATACTTCTTCCATGCCACGTTAAGTTGGTACTGTATGAGCAACATGCTCACTTCCAAGTACGTTTCTGAAAGCCATCAAACAAGGCTTCCACTTCAGAAAAAGCAGCATTCCCTACTGCAGTCCTGGTCCCACAGAAGTAAGCAAACCAAACACTGCCAGATTAAATAGAGGCAGACAGAATAAAACCAATAAATCATTCACTAACTTTGAGGTGTATAGGCAGGTAAACAAACAAACAAAAAGTAGAAATAATTCAGTCGACGTATGATGTAAACATAGGAAAATATATCCCTTGCACAAAAACATCCTCAGGACAAATCCCGGCTTTTGCTTGCTGTTTTTAAAGTTTCTCGACCTGTGTCAGCAATATTGTAGTTATAGTACTTCTGTCTACCACTACTTCTATATATGGTCAGCACAGATATTAGCTGGGATTTGCGTTTTTCCAAAGTAATCCCAGGCAATCAGAAGGCAGTTAATCAGTATGAAAACCCACATGAACGCATTCATAACCCTGCAGGCGAATCCATTTGGGTTTCTCTGCCGCGAGACTTACACAGCGAAGGGAATACGGCTAGTTCTGGTTTTAAGTAAACACTTGGGCTCTGCTTCAGACACTCCTGTGGGTGCGCTGGGAGCGCACACCCTACCCACCGATGCCTTCCCAAACTCCAGGCGCACGACAGCGCGCAGTCCCGAGGAACCTCGTTTGATCCAGAACGGAGCGGACACCGCACGGCAGCGGGAATTATCAAGCACCTGCCCGGAGGAGGCCGCGCACCGCCGCGCACTCCTCGCTGCCCCAGCGGGACCAGCCCGACAGCCGGCAGCACGTCGAGCCCTGCTCCGGGGCGATCCGCCACAGGACGGGACGGCGCACGGTGCAGCCGCGATTCCCGACCGCACCGGCCCAGGGGCGCACGGCGGCGGGCGGCACCGCGCCGCGCTGATGGAGGGGCGAGGGGCGCAGCAGCCCTCGGCAGCGGCTGCTCCTCCGAGTCCCCCCGGGAGCGGGGTAGCCCCACCGCGGTACGCAGAGCCCTCCGGCGGCCGCCACCGCTGTCACAGCCTCAGCCCCCCGCCCCGGCTGGACGGAGGCTTCTGCGGCTCCTCAGCCGCTTCGAAGCGGGGACCGTCCGCACAACTTTCCCCGCGGCGAGCCCCGCTGCGCTGCCGGTCCGGGCTGCGCCGCACGCCGCTCCTCGCCACTGACACCGCGCACGCTAGGGAAGACAAACACACAAAAGCTCCTCAGATCCGCCCGTACCGGCGTTTCTCCTCCTTCCTACCTGCCCGGTTCCCGGCGACCCCGCTCCGCGCCGAGCGCTCCCCGCGACGCCCAGGTGGCGTTAGGAGCGCGCTTCCCACGGGCGGCGCGCCCCCGGCGGCCGGAACATCCCCGGCCGGGCGCCGCCGGGAGGAGGGCGCTCCACAGCCGCCCGCGACACCGACACCGCCGCACCTGTGCCCGGGCAGCGGCACCGCCCCTTCAGTCCCGGCCCCTGGGTGGGCGAGGGCGCGCCGAGACCACTCGCCCCTCGCCCGCCGCCGCCGCCCTCCCCATGCAGCCGCCGCACGAGGGACACCCCGGCTCCGCCGCCCGCCGCGCCGCGCCGCTCATTGGCCCGGCTGCCGTGATCTCACGGCGCCCGCCCCGCCCGCCGACCCCGGCCCGGCCGCACCGCGGGCAGCGCGCTGCCGGCACCGCACAGGTGCGAAGCGGGGTGGCCCGACGGCCCGCGGCGACTCAGCTGGTGGGACATTGCGGCGGGTGGGGATGCGCGGGCGGGTGGGGATGAGGAGAGGGAATCTGCCCGCAGCCCTCGCCCCGGGGTGCAGGGAGTTAAAAGCAGAGGGTTGCCAAAGCCACCATCCCTCGCCCTTGCCAACAGCCTGAGAAGTAGCAGGGACTCACAGAAGATGAGGTTATGTAGGAAAGCCTTCCGTCAGTCTGCGATCGTTTCGGTTTTTTGGTTTTTTTTTTTTTTTTCTTCCTTCTCCCCCCCCCCCCCCCCCCCCCCGCAGTTTTCTAATCTATTTATATTGGTTTTAATTGAGACGTGTGAGCAGCTATTGCTTGAAGATTGTGGTCTCATTTGTGGAGAGTAGATCATTTTCTGTTGCATATTAAATATGCCTCTTAATGAGACGTCAAGCAAATCACATACCCTCATATATCTCTGTAATATATATTAGTATGGTATTTCTTCATTACTATCAACTTTTTGAAATGTCTGCTTAAAATGTTCTCCCCTCTCAGCTAATCAGGGTATGCTACAAACTCATAGGAAGCCAAATGATTTATTAATATATGCTTATACTCCATTAAAACATGAAGAAGGTAAGAAATCTGCATTTTAAAAGATCCTGTAGAAGTATGTGATAACTTACTGCATCAAATTGAGGTGTCTCACGCTGCCATGTTTCTTTTGTCATAAAAGATTAATACCTTTAGCTTGAAATCCTTCAACACAAAAGAAGTTCAGGGTTTAGCAGTTGTTTTTGAGGGCAGCGTTGCTGGCTGCCAAGTTGCTATGGCATAAGGGAGCAGGGTGTGTTCTCCTTGCCTGCTTGTGTATTTCTTGGCTAGGTGTAAGAGAAAGTTACGAAGTAGTGCTCCGGAGAACAGAAACAAAACAGCAGTGTATCCTTTCGAGGGCACCAATTCTCTATTAATCTTATAAGTAATATTGTTTACCTTCAGAACAAAATTTTAAAAACTTAGGGTCCGTCTTGCGACTTACACATCCAGTGAGGAAGAATCGCCTGCGTCCTATGTCCTTATGCCGGGGTTTTCACAGAACATGCCATAGGGTCCTTTGGGATGAGTAGCCATGACCAGAGCCTGTGAAAGAATATGTAAAATTCCAGGTATCGATTTTCAACATTTAGAAAGAAAATCTGTTAAATCTGCTGGTTTTAAATTAATTCAATGGTAATTCACAACACTGTGAAAAAAACACCTGTGGGATGAAACAGCAAAAAATGAAAACTACTTACATACGAAAAAATGAAGATCTCTTGCTGTGTAAGGATTCTCCTGCTTCTGAGCTCTGGGTATGTTGTTTTACTGCCTGTCTATGCTTTTCTTTTTACCTTGCATCTCAAAATAGCATCAGCAAAAGCTCTATCCCGTGTAATAGGAAGCTGGGGTTTCAGCGCAGCTGCGAGCCCCTCTGAGTCGTCTCAGGTGACCCTCCACAGTGCAATTGTCCTTGGTGTTTCTGCACCTCAACTGCCGAGGGCTCAGCACCCCCACATGTTGGAGATGAGCTCTCAGGATGCACCCCTGGCTTTTAAGATTATTTTAGAGATAGTGCATTTATTTTTGTGCCACTGGAGATGTAGCTGAAAATTCAACTGTCGTTTCCCCTTTGTCACTTGTATTAGCTGTTAAATTTGTGTAAGGGCTTCCCAGCTGTAAGCACACTAAATATAGATAAGGTACTCTCAGGCTGAGATCTTTATAATGCGTAGACCATTCATAATGGGGAGGAAAATCGCTCCAAATAGTAAGTTACGTTACGATTAGACCAGTGTCGAAAAATGCATAACTTTGTATCTACCACAACCTTATTAATTCCTGAGGTTGTGGCAAAAGTCATCTATGTATATAATGCAGAATGTATTTTAGAAAATGCATTAATTTTAAAAATCAAAGCAAGCTGAGATCAACTTGGCTATGAATTTGCCATGTTTTAAGGCACATATCAATACTTTATAAATCAGGGCTCAGTTGCCTAGTACAATTGTGTAACATAAATATATTTAACCTTGAGTCATGCAAAGTGAGCCTTTGAAGCAAGTGTATACACACTGAAAATCAATGGTCCTAGAAAACCTGTACAGGACAATGTCTGTATAAAGAAGTAAGTGTCAAGGCAAGCAACGAACTGGTTAGGGAATCCTAAAGTATGGGAATAAATTTTGCAATGGTACTGCTAAATAATACTCTACAGAAAATATCCGTTGATTTTAACAAGATCTTTAGCTGAGCAGAGACCAGATGTTTAAACCTGCAAAGTAAAGCTCCTATGTATAATACAGGTCTGTACATAATATTACTAAGAAGGCATAGAAGTGGAGATGAATTAGAAGGCTCGTGGGTTGTTTGCTGGGTTGCTTTGCTGGGTTGGTTTGTTGTTTGTTTTGTTTTTTTTTTTTAACTAGGAAATCTCACTTGGGTTTTTTTATGAGGTATCTATGGGAATAAGAAGCAAATCTGCCATTATAAGTTGCACATCCCACAACATTTTAATTTATTTGTCCTCTCACTGAACAATATAGAACAAAACTGACATGTGGAATGCCCTGGAGGATCAAGACCAAGTAATCATGAGTGTGCCAGCCCTCACAGAGAATTGCTGCAAGAAAGGTGACGATGTACAAGTGAGCACCGTTCAGCTGGGAGACTGGATGACTCAACACATTTTTGTTGAGGACCACTGAAATGTTGATTCTGCATCCTTGAACTACTGTGTTTTTTGTGCCCGTGTTCATGGCACCGCTGCTCCCAGAATATGTGCATTCATTCTCTGGATACCCTGTGGTTGTGTATTTGAGCTAAGATACAAAAAACTCATGAAGAAATCAACTGAGCACTCCTTGAAGTTATCCTTGAAGGACCTTCTTGGGTGACATCACTTCCTTGTCTGTGGTTTCATTACACGGAATCAGGAATCATGTAGTTTCATTCAGGAGATCAGATGATAAAGATCATCTTTTACTTTTTGCTCTTCTGGAACAGCAGATCCTCACATCTATAATAGTTAGGAATTTCTAATTTTAAAGCCTTAATTTATTTCTGAGTACTTTATTCCCATTTGTCTTGCCTGATGATACAAACCTGACTTGAGCTAGCTCACCATTCTCCTGTGTTTTAATGTCTTTATAATGTCCCCTCCATACTTTTGCTATTCTAAACCCGTGCTTTCATAGTCTTATTTTGTAAATTGGGTCCTTCTCTTTTCTGCTTGTCCAAAAAGCATTTTGGTGGGTTTTGGTTTTGTTTTTTTTTTGTTCTTTTTTTTTTTTTGTTTGTTTGTGTGTTTTTGTTTTGTTTTTTTTTAATTTGGGTTGAATTTCCTTCAATATAGGTGAAATTATATACCAGTTTTGGACAAGGTGCTAAATACACCTGGTTAGAAAGAGCTCAGAGTGGTAAGAGTGCCCTAGAACTGTAAGCCAGTGTCCATTCTGCTGCTTCCACAGCTCAATCACACTACTAGCTAATAGTTACCTTCTGGCCAAATAATATAGACAAATATTTCTTTTGCTTCTTTTGTTTCCACATGATGACACCCAGCTCATAACAGAAATTCCTGTGTTTAGCTTCTATGTGTACTATTCTGGTGCCTCATTGTATTTCTCACTTTGTGCCTTGCTGTGACCTTATGGAAGCTCTTTTTTTTTTTTTTTTTTTTTTTTTTGTCCAATCACCAGATACTCATCAGTCGCCCCTGGCAGCACCTCTAAACTTTCTCTCACCAAGGGCCTTAGCTGGCAGATGCCTCGCTTTGGCCAAGGCCAAAGGACTGCTGCTCAGTAAGGAATTTCACCAGCAGTCTGCACCTAGCCTGCTGATTTGTCAACACAACACACCTCATTGTCTCCTCTTTGTCCAATGCCTTACTGTATTGACATTCTTCTACTAATCCCCATCCTCTTCAGCTTAACTAACAGTTTCCCATGTATCACTGTGCCAAAAGCTTTACAGAGCCCCAAATAGACCAAGTTTGCAGAATTACCCTTGTCAAGAAAATTGTTTAGTCTAAAGGAAGGGATCAAGTTAGGTACAATCTACTAAAGCTGCCTTTTATCTGATTTTCATCATGTAAATCAGTGCAAACCACACACCACTCCATAAACTCAAGTGATTCTGAGTAGGATCAAGGTAATATAAGCAGAATAAAAGTAATGTTAATGTCTGATGATCAGGGTCACACTAGAGCCAGCAGCTCTAACCATAGCTGAAACAATGAGACACTATTTGCACCATTTTCTTAATCTAAAGAATATGGTTTCATTCATGTTTCGTAATGGGTTCAGAAGATGTTCAACAAAGATGACAGAGGTCCACAATTTTCCAAATTGATAATTTCAAGCATCCTTGAATATAACATCTGTCAGTTTGTTCGTGAGGAAAACAAATACAGGCAGAAAAGAGTGTTCAGATGGGGCCCTGTCTATATAAATCTGGTCTAGTCAAGAGAGCAATTCAAGTCTAGGCCAAATATTTGCTTACACACTAATCTGATTTTTGTTACACTTTGGTTTCACATAATGGAAAACACTTCCAAAACAATTCATTAATATTTTGAAGACATTTGTAAGCTTTATATAATTATTTCCTAATCATGAAATGCATGCAGTAGCAATAGCAAATTTAACGAGATAAGTAGAAATGAAGGGTTTTCTCTTAACATGGTACAAAAAATACATTTATCACCTCCCTCCCTGTCAATGCCCAGCAGAAGTATAAATGAATGTATGCTCATTTTAACAGCAGTTCTTCCCTTTAAAAGCAGCTTTTCATAGCTTGTTTTCCATATTATGATTTCTCATACTCTTGACCTTTCCTGATTTAATCTTCCACCTCCTTCTATGCTGGGAAGAGACTCTTAAGGGTGCCCCACTTCAGTCTGGGCAGAACACTGTGCAGGATGAGTGAGAGAAAACTGCATGAAGAGACACTCCAGTGGCTTGATGGAGGAATTGGGCTGTAGCACTGGAAGGGTGGAAGTCTGTGGCACCCTGTGGGTCCCTTGCCTGCAGAGAAGAATTTCTGTCCTCAGTTAGGCTATCCTTCCAAAATACAACCAGCATAGGGACTAGCTGTGCATGGAGCCCAACAGCTCCATGATAGGATCCAGCATTTCTTTCCTTCTTTATAACTGGGTTGTTTCTTTTCTCCCATATTTTTTATTTTCTGCCAATGGGACCATTTTCTCATAATGAGATCTCCTATCCCTGCAGATGCCATAGCTCCAGTCTATAATCATTGTTCAGGGTCAAAAAAAGAGAGAAGGAAAAAGAAAAAGTGTGAAGAGGAGGATTGTGCAGTCTTACTTGAGGAAAGGCATTTTGACTGTTTACAACAGTTACTAGAAACGTTTGCAGTTGTGGTGAGGGAAGAGTTTGCAATCAAAGTAGTCAGAAACTGGAAAGTAATTTTGGTAGAAATGCTTTTCAAGGGGTCAATTTCCATATTCTCTCAGGTAATGTGATCCAGAATGTCTTCAGTACTTAAAAATATTTTAAGTTAGATGGGGAAAATAAAACTTGAATTTAATTTAACTTGAATAGAAAACTAAATTTGTGAAATACTAGTAATTTTATCTTTTAGGCAACTTTCCAGAGTTACTAAAAGCACTAATACAGTATATATCAACCCCTAGATTGCACAAAACACTGAAGCACACAAAATAAGGAAAACAAGTTTAATGAGGTAGGAAGGCTCTCAGTGTCAATGTAGAAATGAAAAAAGTAGATGAGCATTGGAGTCTCAAATAATCTCCTGTTGCAAAGCGAGTATGCATGGGCTGCTTAGAAAATAAATTATACACTCAAAGCTGGTTGAGGCATGCTATTCCTAAGCAAAACACTTCTTTTTAGCATGTAATCCCAGCATGGCACTTCTCTGCTATACACACACTGTTAAAGGTACAGATCTGATATGTTATTATGCAGTTGCAGCACGCTTAATCATTTCTGGTTACTGCAGACTGAGAGCTATTTAATACCACAGAATAAAAAAATACAGAGTTGAAAAAATAGAATGTCACTGTAGTAAAAGACAGATCAGTAACTCTGTTATGACTCAGTAGCTCACAATAAATTATTTAAACAACTTGAGCTCAAGAATGACCTTTCAGCCATTGCAAGGCAGGAAAAATATTTTCCTTTCTTAACTTCCACAATTCAAATTCGACTTCTTCCATCAAAATCAGAGGACCAAGATGTGGGAACTTGGTCATTAATCTCAGACTGTGAAGCCCTGAAGCACCATCAATCAGGTGTAGATGGTGACATGGTAATGGAAGCATTGGGAGAGGGTCTGCTGGGCAGAAACTAGAGGCACATCATATTGCTTATCATAAATTTCTAAGCATTATGACAGAATACTTAAAACTGATAACTCCTTCAGATTATTCAGTTTGGTAAGACTCAGGTCTTGAAACACATATTTTAATTGATTCTAAGTTACAAAAATAAATTTAGGTACATATTATTCCAGTGCATTTTACAGAGGTCCAATGCACATTGGAAATTTGTAGGTCAAGCTCCATTAGCTCAGAGTATTCAGACAGCTGCATGCCTTTCAAATTTCATGTACTTCAAGTGCTGTTAACAACAGGCTGTGTGTTGAGTCCGTGATAGCTGATGATATGGTGATGGTAAAGAGAAGCAGGAAAGGCCTTTGAATGGGTTCCACAGAGATGTTTATTCCAGCCATTCACACAGGCAGTCCAGGGTCAAAGGCAGGGCTCATGGGAAGGGTTCAGGTTTAAGTATATGGGTGCTGGGGGCTGGGAGAGCATCAGGGATCAATTATCAGGGGGCATGGGGCTACAAAGGTGGGATTGGGGTTTGGGAGCCAATGGGAAATTGGGAAGGAGTGATTGAGGGACACAGGGACGGAGAGGGGATTAACAGGGCTGATTGAGGGAGCAGAACAGGGTACATTGGCATAACAGAATAGGGTATCCTGTGAGAAAAGCCTCTTAACAGGCAAAGCCTCTCCACAGCCGTGCACTTGTGAGATGTGCCAAACCGTGGTTTGGTAGCCTCCTCCCCTCCTCTGCTGAGGTGAGGTGCTGGCAGGGAGGAGCCGCAGGAGGGGCAGGGGCTCAGGGGCTGCCCCGGCTGGCACAGCCTATTCCAGCTGGTTCCAAGGCGTCCACCGCAGGGCTGGGCTGAGCCCCGCTGCCCTGCTCCGGCTGCTTTCGGGAACGCCTGCTTCAGAAAGGCCAAGCACAACTATTTTAAATGGTGGAAAATAGCAAAATGAGCAGCAAGGAGGGAGTAGCGGGACGTGGGGGAAGGTGCTCCAGGCACGAGAGCGTGGTTTCCCTGCAGCCCCTGGGGGGATCAGCAGGGAGCAGTGCAAAGGGGATGGAGCAGCACAGGAGAGCTGCCACACACTGACCACAATCCCGGTCCTGATCCTCTGCGCTTCCCGTGCCTGGGGCAAAGCAAGCACAGCTGGGAATGAAGGAGTGAAGTTGAGCCTGGGAAAAAAGGGTGAGGGGTGGTGGGAAAGTGTTTTAATTTTTGCCCTTTATTTCTCGCCATCCAACACTGTTACTAACTGGCTATAAGCCAAATTAATTCTTGACTGGTCAAGTCTGTACTGCCCCTGAGGATACTCAGTGAGTGGTCTCTTTGCTCTGACCTGCAAGCTTCCAATTTTATTTTCTCCTCCCTTCCTGCCTAGAAGGGGATTTAGGAGAGAACTGCTGTATAGATGTCTGGCAGTTGTCCAAGGTTAAGCCACCATGTCCCTAAAGCCGAATTTGCAATGCTGCTGGGGGATCTATGTGGACAGCCACTATGGTGTATGTACTATGTGGGGAAAAGCCAACACATCTAGTGGCTTATTTATTGCTGTTTTGAAGAATACCTTGGAAGAATGAAGTTCAGTAGTTTTGGGGGACCAAAAGTTAATTCTGGAATAGTGTCACACAAATATCAATTCACTTATCTCTAGCATCTCCACATTTAAGTTCTGTATAACCTAAGAAGATTCTAATTTTTCAAAGGTTTAATAAAATTGCATGCTGTTTCTGTGAGTCAAAAAATTGTTAGGGTTTTTTTGTGGGGTTTTTTTGTTTGTTTGGCTGGGTTTTTTCCCCCCAGAGATAAGTTTCCCACTAATGGAAATTGATTGAGTCCAATTCTCATATAGAGAAAACACTGAGGAATTTCTTCAGTGAAGTATCAAATGAGCTGGAGATACTTCTTCACGTTGCAACAAATCAACGCTCTGCCAATTCATGCAGCTCCACCTTTAGGATGTAGATCCTATTTCTTGATTATTGACCTGGAAATTTTTCTAAAACTGTATGTTTGCTACTCCTTATTTTAAATAATTCACTTTCCCTTTTTTTTTGCTAGAAACAATGGAAAAAAACCCAGAAAAAAAACCCGTAGGAATATTTTGAAAGTGTAGTAATTTGCACAGAAATTGTAAGGAGAAAAAGGCTTTAGAGAATCAGTGTGAAATGTGTACCAAAGTAAGTATACACAGAGGAAATATGTGGTTATGTGATTGCCACTTTAGCCAGGACCTTAGCACGTCAGCAAAGTTCTGTGATAACAGCAGATATCAAGACATGAAAACTCTTAACATTGGTACCTAGAACATGATATATGAAACCTGATAAATATGATTAAAAAAATGTGATTCGTTTCTAGAGACTTAAGGTTGGTGGACACACATTTGAAGGGTAATATAATTTTGATAACAATACATAATATTGGCTATTTATTTCTCATACACATCTTCTATTTCCATAATAGTGCAATTTTTCTAACTGGGAGTGGTGATGCTGGATCCTGAAGAGACCTGAACTTGTACAAGCTTTAGTAAATGCTGCCTGTATCTGCAAATGAGAGTGAGAAGGGGAAACAGCATGAAAAGTACAAACCTATTTTATTCTGTGTACCCACAAAGTAGAAGATGATGGGAATGATGACATCAAGCTGAGTGGTTCAGTTGATACACCTGAAGGACAGGATGCCATCCAGAGGGACCTGGTCAGACACAAGTGGGCCAACAGGCCCATGAGGTTTAAAAAGAGCGATTGTTCATACACTTCAATATCAATAAAGGCTGAGGGATAATCAGGTCGAGAGAAACCCTGAGGAGAACCACCTGCAGGTGCTGGAGAATGGACATGACCCAGCCATGGGCACTCCCACCCCAGAAAGCCAAACGTGTCCTGGGCTGCATCCAGAGCAGAGTGGGCAGCAGGGCCAGGGAGGGGATTCTGTCCCTCTGCTCTGCTCTGGTGAGACCCCACTTGGAGCACTGCATCCAGCTCTGGGGTTCCAGAACTTTTGGAGAGAGTCCAGAGGAAGCCGCCAAGTTGAGTAGAAGGATGAAACAACTCTTCTATGAGGAAAGGCAAAGAGAATTAGGGTTGTTCAGCCTGGGGAAGAGAAGGCTTCAGGGCTTAATTGCAGCCTTCCAGTACCTGAAGGGAGCCTTCCAGAATGATAGAGAGAGACTATTTATAAGGGCATGTAATGGCAGGAAAGGGGGAATGGCTTTGAACTGAAAGAGGGTAGGTTTAGATTAGATAATAGGAATCAAATTTGGTTCTATGACTCTATAAAAGTTCCTTTAGTATACTTTCAAAAGTTGAAGGCAAAATCTGTCAGAACAGAGAAAATATTAATTTGCCTCTAATGTTCATTGCTTGCATATTCCAATCTTCCTGTGCAGTATCCTTTTCATCTGAGTGAGGCTAATGCAGATACTTGGGAAGCTGGATTTTGAGAGAAGTTTGTTTCTCCTAAAATGAGTACCACTGAATTCTCCTAAAATGAGAATTCATACAGTGTCAAGAAATATTAATGGAGCACATTTGGCACTGTTCCTTAGCTTCTCCAAAACCAGACGTTCAAGGAAGGGAAATGTGCCCCCTGACCACTGAGATTCCTGTTTTCTTTCTTTCACGCAGAGCAATTTACAGAGCAGGGAGGCAGAAATCTCCCTCTGGAGATGCCTCCTTTTTTACCCCTCTGAGATTTTTCAGCAGGTTTCTCTGTTTTTCCTGCCCCTGCCTGGGAGCATACAAGTGAATATACAGTCAACAGGAGCCTGTATGCTGTGCTGTCACTGTACACCAGCTGCCTGTTATTCAAGAAATGTTGTAAAACATCTCAGGGAGTCTATGACTAACACAGTTTCAGTAACGATCCAGACACAGGCACTAGAGCAGGAGTTAATTAGCAGCCACACAGCAGCACCAAAGTGAAATGGGAAGAGTCTGTGTTTAAAACCCCACCACTTCTCCAATCCACATAATTCACATTCATCACTTACTGTACAAAAGCAGGCACTTAACTCTTTGATTCTCTCAGTGCAAAACCAAAGCAAGGCAAATCTTTTCATATGCCTTGTAGTACCAGCTGCTGTACTGTCCTTTTACAGCTAATTAAAACCACATGATTTTCCAATTCACTCAGTACAGAAAAATGTGTATTTTGGTGCTATATAACTTCAAAAGAGCATGTCTTGCTGCAGATTAGAGAGAAAGAACTTGAGATCCTGTTGAGATCTGAAAAAAGAGTGAACAATTATGGCTGGCCTTCATCCTCAGGACCCTTAACAAATTCTCATAGAAGTCCACTGAGGTATAGTTAGATGCCATCTATGCAGCAAAATCCCTGCAGCTGAGCAGTGTAGGAAAAGAATTTGGCAGCTCCCCTAAGTTATACATATTCAAGTGGAAATTATTCAAAGGGAAAGGTTTGTCTATATGGCTGAATTTATTTCCAAGGGGGCCAGAAATATGCTAGTTCCAGGACTGAGGCAACAAGGAGAAACAGCTCTTGAAAGGAAAGATGGAAAGAAGGACAGGGAGACCATTTTTTTTCATGAGTTCATGGATTAATAAATTAGTGTTTGTGATCTATTTTGAGGGCTCTGAACAATAAAAGGCAACCCATAAGTGCTGCAATTCCACTCTTCTGAATTTGCAGTATAATCAAATTTATGGGAATTATGCAGTCTAAAGGTTCACAAATCAAGTTGTTGGTGGGGTTTTTTTAAAACGACTTTCAGTTTGAGGCTAATTATCTGCTTCAGAGTCAGTAATGGATTTTTCATACATTTTCTATGTTCATCTTTGTATGCAAAAGTCATGCCCATAAAATATATTCTTCTGGGGCATTCCAGCAGATATTTTAAACAGTTAGGAAAGTTGATTAAGAAACTAACAGATTTGAAAAGCACTTTGCACTAATGTAGATTAAGATTCAGGCAAAGTATGTGCCACAGTTTATATTAAAAAAGCCCCAAGCAAATAAAGATGGAATTTTCTCTTTAGTATTTTTTTTTTTCCAGTTTACTGTGCTTGTTGGAGTTTGTCTGATCATGACTTCCAAATGCCCACACATTTCATTTTTGCTTATAGCAACCTCTTCTCAAAGTTTGGTGGAGAACATTTTCTAGAAAATATTTTCATAAGGGTAACACATCTGAGAGAGAATATTGAAAATGTCCTCTTTTTCAATCCTAAGAATTTTTAAAAGTGCAAGCAAATGGTTATGCCAACACAGACATTTGGATTTATTACACATTAGTGTTAAGCATGAATCACACTAACAAAGGTAGGATACTATTATATGTATTTTGTAAATATTTAGTTTAATTGTTTGGGAAGCCTAGGCCTAAAATGTAATTATTTATACTGATAAATAAGCTTATACTGATAAGCATGCATATGTTCCTAGAGATCATGATCAGTTAAAATATAGGAAAATAACTACTGCAAATTTACATATTAGTAGACAGGGACTGCTCGATGTTAACATCTAGAATGTTAAGAGAAAAAGACAAAACATGGAGTTATCAGATTCACTGCTCTGATTAACATCCTTCTTTATTGTGTTCAGAATTCTTATAGAAAGGAAACATAGCCCCTTCTAGGAAGGCCTTTTAGGAAGCCCTTAGGAAAGAAAACCCCGTATCCTAAGGTTGTAGCAGGTTTAATGAAATTTTACTGTCTGTAGAAATATTTTTTTCAAGAACTCTAAACCTTGTAGCCTTTAGTTGTACCATTGTAATATTATGGCCTTAGCTGGAAATGTAAACACAATGATTTAGTGTAATATGCTCTGTTATCTTTTGGCACAGCAAGAATATTGAGTATTTACTGGAGTGAAGAATGACTGGAAAACCTCTGATTTCGAAACACATCTGAAGAACTTCTGTCAGCACAAGTTACACCACACAAGCACACACAAATAAATATGTTCTGAGAGCAGGAGATTAATGCTGTATGTCATGCACTGTGTAGTTCCTTAGGCCTGTGAAAGGTCGTTCTGAAGAACCGTAAGCCTGCCAGAGATCAAGGTGCTAATACTACAGAAAACATAAAGGAAGCAAGTACAAAAGGATGAGCCTATGAAGGTCAGCTTTTTTTTTCTTTATGTCCACTCCCTTAATGCAGTGTTTCCTGAGCAGATTATCAGAGCAGGCTGCATTTGCTGCCTTTGTTCCTGCTGCACTTCTACTACTACCTTTTTATTCAACGTCCATTCACTTATTCAGTCTACTGGTGTTAAATAGTATAGGATTATGTAAGAACAGTAAAAAATAGCCCTCAGTGAGAATATAGAACCAGTAAAAGCTTAGCAAATGGTGAGGAACCACAATAAGCAACATACATTTGACTTCATTTTCATTATGGTAACAGGAATTTATGTGATAGGAAACCCTCAAACCAGAAATTTTTCAGAAGCAAAAAATAAGCCAGGATAAAAATCACAAAGGTTGTTTAAGGATCTTGTCTTTATATGCATATGGCTTTTCTTTTATATATATATATATATTAGATTTATTTACTCTAAAAAGATTAATTTTATGTTAATAGCCACTAAATGCTTACTCCAACATGGAGTTATTCTGATCTTGAAACTATGTTCAAACTGAGATTTTCCATCTGTGCATACCCCCAAACCTTTAAGAGGCTCTTCACGTTGTCTCTCAGTCCTGTTGGTGCTGGGCTTGGGCCAGGGAGATGGTGCTGGAGCACATTTATTGGTTAGCAAACAACAAAGAAAGTTCAGAGATGTCATGGCAGCATTTGAGATTCTTGGACAGCCCTTACATGACTACCTGTAACAAGTTAACAAGCATTATAAAGGACTGCTTTTTAAAACTCAGTATCATCCATTTCAGGGCTAGACTCAAAGAAGAATTTTTATGTGTTCAAAAAAATCTTGAGTAACCAATTGGGGATATGTAAGTCTATTTTGCCTTCTAAATAATGCCTTTGCCTAAAAAGTTTACTTTTTCTATTATTTAAATAATGACTTAAGTCAGAAGAAGATTAACTAAAAGGCTAGTCACCTTTATAATAAATATTTTCCTAAAGAACATGTGATTAATTTTGCTTGCATCAATCAAAGGTAACCTTTGATGGAAAATAAAAAAGAAATATTTGAAAAGCACAGGCCTGTTCTATTTCTAATAAATTTAATTGCCCTAGATTAGTTAATATACATAGATTACATAGAGTTGTTAAAGATTTATCCTATTCTCCAGTGATTTAATCTTTCTGCAATGCTTTATGCTTTCCTATATTTTTATTCCCAAAATAAGTACAAAATATTAAATTAGAAAAGAAAAAATTCATAAACACTTACTTATTCATGGCTCCACAAAACAGACAGAAGACAAGCTCACAGTCATCAAGGATTTTTCTTCATAAGAGAGGCGTAGCTGTGCAGCTGTGGCCATGACATAAAAGTTTATTTAGTCTGGACACAGCAGAAGCAATAATGAGCACAATGAGATAGCAAGCAGATGAGTTTTGAGCCTCTAAAAACTGCTGAGTAATACAATGCTAAATTAAGGAGCTAGCTCCTTCTTCTGAACCATTAGTTTTTCAATGTGTGGAAAACAAGTATAGGAAAGAAACGGCAGGGGCTTTGGGGGTAATTCTGAGGCCTTGGAACTATGGCTGGGAAGTTATGAATGAGATTTGGTCATAACAGATTACACTGCTTAATCTGTATTGCTGAACTACAGTTCAAAAATTATCATTGCAAAAGACGTACTTCAAGCCAGACAGTCAGGTCACAAAACAAGGCAATCATTTGTCTGGCTTAGACCTGGATAGACCTTTGTCTGATTAGACCTGGAGTCAGTCTCTTGACTTGATGATTAAGCCACATATTCAGAAAAATTAAGGAAAATTACTAAAGGGAGATCATGAGCCCAGAGCAGATTCAAGCAGGCACTGATCAATTCCTTATAAGTAAATTTAACTATCCCTCATCATATCCACTTATCTATACATGACTACACAAGTCAGGCAGGAGTCAAGTTCACGGTTATTTAGGTTTTTTTCCTGCACGAGAAAGGTGTAACTCCTCAGCTGTGGCCATGACATAAGAGTTTATTTAGGCTGGATTCATTAGAAGAAATAATGAGCAGAAAAAGATAATAAGCAGGTTATTTTAGAGGTGCTATAAATTACTGTCCATGCTTTATTTATTTACCAGGGGTATAAAGGAAGAGTTAAAGCATTAACTACCCTCTCTTGTCTGTCTCAAAAACTAACTTCAGTCTCGGTGAAGCCAGGAAAATATTAGGGGAACCACAATTTTGGCTCTGTCAAAACCAAACCAGCTGCTGAAAACTACAGACATCTTCAGGAGGAATATATGAACAGTTAGCACCAAAAAACAGTCCTTCATTAGTAAAACAAACCAAAACTCATTGCCATGTGAATCTCCATGTAGCCAGAAAGTAAAAAACCCAAGCTTTAAAGTGAAAAAAAGGTGTGATGAAACCAAGAAATCAGTCACATTTTGTTGGCTTCAACAGGAAATGAGGGAGTAAGGAAGGCATTTTAGAGAGACTCTTTGGAAATACTGTGAACTTTATGTTCCATTCACCAGCTTTCAGTGTTTCCTTCTTCATATTACTTATGATTATGACATTATAGCCACTTTTTTCTCACTGAAGGACCCCACCTCAGGCTATGGAGATCTGCTCTCACTATTTGGTATGTCTTGCACGCATTTTGTTCCAAGCTGTGCCAATTAACTCTGCAAACTGTGGAATGTTCATCACATCCCTATCAAATATGTGTCATTATATGTGCTACAGTTTGAATGAATCCAGAAATAATTCTATCTTGTCAGCTGAGCAGACAGTCTTGTCACTACCCTGCCAGTTTATACATGAGGTAGTGGGAGCTGTGTGAGAAAGTAGTGAACAGTCATTTGGACTAATTAAAAGCAAAGTGATTGAAATAAATGAGTGTCATTGAAGGAATCATGTTGAGTTGTTACTAAGAGAAAATTGTTTTGAGCTGTATATTCTTGAAAGGTTTGTCATGGATGCATCCAAGGGTATGGCATGCTGCTGGTCAGAGGCTGGAGGGAGATGGAGGGTACAGTCAGCAGGGAGCTTGCCACGTGCTAGCTCTGTGTCTTTCAGTCCACCTGGTCAGCTGATAGCCACATCCTTTTGGGCATTGAAAGCTCTTATTTCATGATAGATAGATGAGTAGGCATGTACTGATGTTGGTTGGCCAAATTTGCTCTGTGTTTTTCTAGTAAATCTTAATTTTAATGGGAAGATGTGCGTTTTGACAAACACTTTTTAGATTTTTTCAGAAAGTGATAACATTCCTTGAGAATCTTTGATGACAATGCAAAGGAAGAATTCTTCTGGAATTTCTAACTTTTTCTTTTATGTTTTCAGGGGTTTTTTTACTTAACTTACTTGGAGATTCAGTGATTTTTTGTTTCTAGTGAAAGCAAAACAAACAAACAAAAAAAAATAAAAAAGGAAAGCATCTTTTTAATAGGCATTTTCTGCAAGAAAACTACCACATCATTATACCAAACCTGACAGAGACATCAAGAAATGTCAGAGATGTCAAGATCAAGTTGCATGTCAGGTGTAAAACTGGAATAAAATTCCTACCTATCTATCTATTCCTTTAAATATGAGCTTTTCATTTCCTGGTGCTCTGAAATCGTTCCTTCTCTCTATATGTCATTCTTTAACTTCAACTCCTGCTCTGAATCCATCAAATATATTCTGATCCCAGTTTTTTGTTAAGTCACATAATTTATCTTCACCATTCATTAAACTCTATGGTATGATTTTCATAGTAAATGTCTCCTCTGGTGATTACAACTTTGCTGAAGAACTTCTGGCAAATGCTGCCTTATAATTTTTGCCATATTCTGTATTAAATCATATTAAAATCATAGAATCTTTTATTCATCTCGATGTATATAAGATACTCCTCAGGATCTGAATTCAGTGTTTGTGCTGCAATACACAAAAGCTTTCTTGTTTTACAGAGGATAGGGAAGTTATATTTGGAGATGTTATTTTATGAAATCTGAGCATGACAAAATAAACTTCCTTGTATTACTGCTATTGTGGAAGAGTGTAATTCTTTGTAAACATTGAGTGCATGTGAGTATTTGAGGTCACAAACCCCTGCATATATCTGTTATATAATGGGCACTTGGAGCCATCTATCATTAATGACTGTTATTTTTTATTAATATGTTGTATTTGTCTTAACAAAAGTTCTTATGTTTTGTGTTAGAGCAATGAGTCCTGGGAATTTGAATACTATACTGTCCCATGGCAGCCAGCAGTTTGTATTTTGGCATTTGTGGGAAGGCTGTTGCCAATATCACTCACCTGTTATTACTAAAGCAGCAACAACACAAAAAAGCAATAAAGAAGAAGGAAAATAAAGTAGTTATTGTTTGTTTAACTGGCATGGAAGCAAAGTGAGCTGTATGGAGAGGGGCCAAATGGTTACTCACCAGAAGTACGGTCGGTAGCACGAACGTGAACGGCTGCATGCTGACAGCAGTACGCCAGAGCCAGTCCCTGCAGAGGGGCACACATGCTGCCAGATCCAGCCACGGAACGAGGGCCCAAGTCCAACCTGTCACACATATTAGAGAAAGATTAGAATTTCTAATCACTCATCTGAATGAAGAAAGAACAAGAACATTTTTTTTCCTAAGCAATGCTGGAAAAAAGAGTACATCTAGGTATGGGGGTGACGAGAAAAAAGAAAGGTGAATAGGGAAAAGGGAGGCTCTGCTCCCAACTTGTGGCTAATACACAAGGATGACACAAAAGCTTTCAAAAGTATTACTTCACTTTAAAGCAAACAGAAAAGCAGGAATCTTCCTGGTGAAACAAAAACTTAATAAACGGGTTGTCATCATAAATCAAGGCATTGTTCATTTGAAGAATACTTCTTCCAAAGGAAAATGCCAAAAATAGATATACATCCTAAAGCTGGAAGCATTTCTAAAATTTCAGCTTTTTTTTTTTGTTTTGTTCAGAGCTTGACATAGGTCCTTCTTTTCTTTGAAACATGGGAAAATAAAGAGCTTACAGCCTGATGGTGATGAATTGGGATCTGCTTTAAATTTTATCTCAGATTTGTCTCAGAGAAAGCAAGGACCTTGATCCTGATCTACCCAAAGAAGCAAGGTACCATTTTCTCTCTGTTTCTCTTTTGCTGTTTTACCCCGTGCAGAATAGGACTCCCCTTACATAGTTCTTATGCTTTTAAAGCTCTGGATCATCCAGATACACAGTACCCAAGAGGAACAGCTGTTATTGAATTTTCCCTTTAAAGCTCTATGGTTTGCTAACAGTAGGTAAAAATTGAGTCAAAAGGATATCTATCAGGGAGTGGATCAATAAATTGCTTTTCATACTGAGGGTAACTTAATTCATGCTCAGAGAGTGCCTTTGCTCAGACAGAGTGTCTGTTGTAGAGACACAGCTGAACAGATAATGTTTGTTGCAGATTGTGCTGGGGTGCATGAAACAGCCCTTGGTACAGGCTTTCCTCTTTCCTCACAGATGCACGCACCTACGTAGACAGTAAATGAAGTTACAGTGTAACAGTGCTGCAATTGTGTTTTACCAACACTGCACTTAATTGGGCATACAGGGGAATTATTGTCCCAGTCAAAGATTTCTCTGAAGTACAGAGACAGGTGCCAGGACAGTGACATGGGGAATGCCAGACCACCCTCCAGGACTGATGCACCACCCAATCTGATCATTTGATCACAAGAGGAAAAAAAAAAAAATTGTTAGTTTCAAGGAGTCACTATTTGGTATCCTTCCAAATGTAGTAAAGTCTCTAAAATTTGCTTAGTCAGTGAGAAGCTAGCTCCTTACTTCTTCTGTACCATTATTTTTTTTGTTCTGAGGAAAAAGAGAATAGGAAGCAAGAAGCAGGATTTGGTTTTTTTGGTGCTGGGATTGTAAAGGAGTCTATCAGCCCAGGGCTGAACACCTTGTTTCAGGGAGACACAGATTAATTCCTTATAAGAAAATTTAGATACCCAAGACATTGTAATGAAAGTCTTGAAGTAGGTTTTTTTTTTTTTTTTTTGAGTGAGAGCTATATATCTCATTATGGATATCTTTTCATTGCATCTTTAATGATACAAATCTCCATTGGCTGACCTATTCATCTCTTACAAGGAGTTTTTTCATCCTGTTCTGATTAGGAGTTTTTGAGGTACATATATATACTTGGAATTCATAAGGAAGCTATACTTAAATTATTCTGAATTAGCTAGTAGTAATAATTTTCAGGAAAAAAAATTCTAAAATTTCATTAGTGAATAATTTTTATATTGCACTATATTTTAAGATCTTATTTTAAAATGATACACTCAGAAGGCCAGTGCTTACCCTCTCTTTTCTATATGTTTGAAAGACATAGAAATAACATAAAAATGTAACATATTCCTCTTTTTATAAATAAGATAAATAAGAATCTGTTGAAAAAATATATTTTAAAATGGTCAGGTAGTAGCTTTAAGTAGTTACAGGATGTACCAGAAGATACCTGAAAGATATCTGATAAAAAGATATCTTTTTATAAGATACCTGAAAAAAAATAACAGCAGTGAGAAGGACAAAGAAGCAAATCCAGAAAGTCACAGCTAAGGTAGTGGCTCAAGTCCAATATCAAAGGTATTGGTGAGTGAAATCTAATTTGTCTGATGAGTCTGGAAGATGCATGCACAACATCTAGACAATCTAAGACTGCGTAGCTTATCTGAATTTGTGTTTTTGAAGCCTCTTCTTTCCAGGTATCTGTATGTTAGTCTCAAATTCACCTGACAGGTGGATTAACAGGTATTATGCTTATTTTACACTGCAAGGAACAGACCAGATGTTAAGTAATTTCCCCTGAATTCACTGGAATTCACAATGAGCATTAGTTTAGCAACAAATATTAATTTCAGAGAATTTAGTAGGGTCCATAGAAGGGTCACAAACATGACCAAAGGGCAGGAAAATTTGTCACTTGGGAAAAGTCTGACAAAACTACATTTGTTCAGTCTTGGGAAAAGAAGGCTTAGGGGAGATTTTAACCCCATGTTTCAGGAGTGGGGACAGAAAAAAACAGTCCACAGTGTTGGATGTTTCTAAGAGTTGGCTTGACAGGATTCTGGGTCACCTTATCTAGATTGCGTTTTTGGCAAAAAAGTTTGGACCAGATGATCCTTGAGGTCCCTTTCAACCCAGCATTCTATGATTCTTGTCATACAGTTATTTACTCCCTGAAAGCAATAGCTTTCAGAAGGTATGGTTTTGATGGCAGCCTTTGCATTAACATACGTAATGCAGTGGAACGCAACACAAAGGAAGATGAATCTTGGGGTCTGAGAATTTAACTACTACATCCTAACCACAAAGCTGTCTCTTTTTTTACTGTAATTATGGTGTAATATGACTTCTGTACTCTAATTCTTGCTAAAATGAATTGTCATTTAGAAGAAGTGTACTTAGCTATAACTTAAAGATTTGTAGGTTAAAGATTATATGAACAAGAAAATGCTCAAAACCCCATAACACCACAAAAAGATGGGTAGTCCTGTACCTTGCTTCTTAGCTCTGTTCAAGGTTTTCTACAATGCATCAGCAATCTGGTCTGCAATAAAATCTTCTATACAGATAGCATTTCAAATTAAATTAAATTAAGGAAAAAAAAAAGTTAGTACACATGAAACAGTCTCTCACCCACTACTGCACAAACAACATTTTTTTTTTGCTTATGCTTTTACTTCCTTGAAAACATTTCAAACTTGTTTGTTCAAGAAGCTGGAACTACATACAGTAAACACCCATATGTATATTAGTCTTAAAAACATTTTGATACAATTAAAGAAGGAAAAAATAATAAAATAGTCTGTATTCACATACACCAGTGGGTTAGGGTATCTCTTTATGCATGATAAGATTCAGGAAAGAAGTTTAGTCAAACTGCAGACTGCATGAATAACTCATTGTATCAGGAATTTTGATTTTGAGAGCAATAGTACACATGGGCCAAGAAGGGTGAAGGCTTTACATTATCCGTAAAAGGCACTTCTGCCTCTATAAAATTAAGGGCAGTTGATTATAATCAAAGCATTTCTAGCAAGCAATTTTTGTAACAATAAACAAAAGAGGAAATCTATCCTTCAGTAAAAATTGCAGTGACAGAACCAGGGGGCTGCACTACACCAGCCCAAGCTCCAGGTTGCATTTTGGTAGAAGTATATAGGTCTGTGACTGCCCCTGTGCAGGACTGCCTCTGGAACTGCACCAGCTGAAGAGCACTGGGATGGAGCCATTAACCAAAGATTGTTTATTTATAACCAGTGTTCTTGCTGATTACACAGATGATTATGTCTGTCTGCTGGCAAGAATTCTGTTTCCTGTATATTTCATACTTAAGAATATTAATATTTCTTTTAAAAAGTTGTAAATCCCCAGACTTCCCGTGGTCAAATTTAGTTTGACTTAACAAAACATGAATTTTACCAGAAAAGAAAAACTCTGAGTGATACATTCATATATCTATTTCAGTAATGAGATGAGTTGCACTATATGCAAAAGATGTTTTCCTTTGGTGAAGACTTGCTAACTTTCCTAAATGTTAAACAGAAATTATGCAAGCTCTGATTAGACCTATCAGATTTCTAAAGGGACTATTAAAAGATAATTACACACAAGAATGATGATCATAGGATGTCGTGTGTGTTGTTCAAAGAAAAGGTTTTCTGAAATCTGCAATTATATATGTTGCTGGAAATATTCCCAAGTAATCTTCATTTTGTAGCTCATCCTCAAGAGATGTCATTAACATAACGATACATTTGTTCCAATTATCAAGGGAATGTCTGAATTTATTTTCACAGCTGGGTAAATAAGGAGCAACATTCCCGGGATCAGTTGTATGATTAAGTTCATATTTGTTATATTATATTGATACATTATTTGTCAAACAGCACTTAGAGTAACAGCTGTAAGAATAACTATTTTCTAAACTTGAGTGATTTTTCTCTCTTTCAGATACCTTCAAGGGAAGTGAGTGAGCTGGTTGGTTAGATAGATATGTGACAAATAAGCCTACCAGCCTATCTACTATGGCTTTGGTAGATTCTACTGATCTGCTTCTGCTACTCTGACATTACTGAAAATTTGCTTCAGTTGGTTACTGTGTGAGTTTTCTGGAGAGATTTAGCTCTGTCTCATAAAATGATTACCCTGGATTTAACTACACTGCTTTCATTAAGGTCAAAAGAAATGATGACTTATGTTTCTAATAAGACTTGGCACAGGAACATGTGTTCCTAGCCTGGGAAATTTTCAGATGATCTCAATACTTTATTTTCAGGCTACCTGAGAAGAAATTCCTTGATTTTTCAGGAATCAAGAGAAGATATAATTTCTGTAATGGAAAGAATGTTTCTGAACTTTGTGTTATGCATGGGTACAGAGTAATGTCTGAGCATGTTTTTCCTTTAGTTATACGTTCTGAATATAGGAAAATAATCTAAAATAATCTGTTTGCTCTGACAGAGCTTCCAGTGCTTCATCAGTGTATACAATCTTAATTGGACAATGCTGGAATGTAGTTTAACTTTTATTGTATTGGTTGCAGTGGTTGTACCTTCTCTCTTATGGAAACCCCATAAGTGTGGTTAAAGGTGCTTGTTTCTCAGCCAGTGATGAATCATGTCACTATACTGAAGTAGGAATCCTGACACCCTGACAGTCTTAAAAACTCTTTATGCATATATTTTTTTATCAGCTAAGTATCCTATGAAGGAAAAACAAAAACTTGAAGAAGTCTCAATCAGAGGAAACTCTCTCCCAAAATACGAAAAAAAATGTGGGTTCATGTATGGTCATCCTGACCAGACTTTTATTTAAGTAAAAATTAACTTTTCTCCATACTGTTAAGTGAATTTACCCTCCTTGGAAGTCTTCTTCATTTAACTTGCTATTCATGATTAATAAATCTACAGAAAATCTGTCACAGGTTTTTTTTCAATTGATAGTTTTTTATAGTTAAATTATCTTGAAATTAGCAAAGTACTTTCTTAAATGCTCTGAAAGCACAACTATTTCACAAAATTACTTTGGAATGGCATTGTGGGTTCCACGGATCAATTTCTCTCTGACATTTGCAGATAAACTTCATGGTCCATTTACATGCAGAAAGTAGTCTTCTTTCCAAACACCCTGTTCAACAAGCCCCAAATAAATACTAACATCAGACTGAGATCTTTCTGACTCCTTGCTCTGAAGTCCCAGCTTCTTCAATGAGACCCAAAGAAGGAATGAGGAAGGACTGAATTGGTAGCTGGGTTACAGCCAAAACCCAGATATGCTTTCTGGCATTTTTGGTACACTGCCCTTCCAAAAGGACAACCAAACCTCACTCCTGCTAGGTGCCTGGTATTTAACTGACTGCTTTTAGGCACTAGATATTCTGAACAGAAATCAAATGAATATACAGGTACACTTTCAGACTAAACCAATTTCAAATAATGGCTTTTCCTTCACTGAAGTCATTATTTTGGAGTGAGCATTTAATGTATTTAGGAGTGAAAATGTGAGCCAAACCCACTGCAAAGTAGAGTCTGCTGTGAGCCCTGCATTTGCTGTTTGTGCAGGCATCAGGTTTCCTGATTAAGTTTGCAGGATGCCTCTTTTTAAGGGTACAGGAAGTTAAAATACAACACTGAAGTAAACATCACAAATAAAATCCAGTCATAGGAAGAGAATTGAAAGCGTTTAAGCATTTCAGGATCACTGGTGAAAAAAGATTTCCAGAAAAATTATCGAAATTTGGGAGTAAAGAATACTATTCAGGATTCAACCTTGACTATGTGACACGGTGCACAGCTAGAGCAGTATATGTGCTGCACAGGAATATTCCTTAGGGCAACCCAAAGCTTGGAATTTCAGTTCATGCAAATTCCAATGAGCCTGTGTAGAGAATTTATTCTTCCCAAATAAACTACATTCCATTTTCAATTAAAACTAGAAATTTTTTTAGTAGCAGGGTATTATATCAAGTTTGAACATCTTCAAATAATTTGGTAATTTATGTTGTTTCACAAAGCAAACAAGCTTCAACAACCTAAACATCACTTCATTATGTTCAAATGATACAATCCCTATATGCATATATGTTTTTTGAGCTCCTTGTGCTTTTCAGTAATCTTATGCATGAGCTGGAGAAAATATAAAATTTCCTAATCAGAAAAAAATAGTAAATTACACAAAACCAGGTAACTTTCTATGTGTACAAAGGACAAAGCAATTATGCAGGTTTATCAGAGAGAAATTACTTTTGGCATGTCTAAATAACAGCCAGACATCTAGGAGCCAAATAATTTGCATGCAAATTCCCATTGTAGTGTTGAAGCGACTAAGGTCAAATCAGTCCTTGGAAGTTTGAACTGAGAATTTCCAGGAAAGGGTGGGAAAACAACAGTCCCTTGTCACCACAGTGAGGCTCCTATGGAGCAGGGGAATGTCTGATTCTTCCCGTACTCTGGAGAAGGATGCCAAAACATTAGAAAAGTTCAGGAAAGACCTACAAGCTTGATTTGAGGTCTAGAGAGAATTAAGGGACTCAGGGTAGTTAATTAGCCAAACATGTGATGTGATCATGGCCTTCAGAAGTACTTCAGTGGAGAGAAGACTTCCTATAATGACTTCTTTAATTTAGTAAAATAAGGATAATGAAATTCAATGCCTGGAAATTAAATTTAGACAAATTCAGAATAGAAATTATATGCAATTTAGTAGCAAGAGTAAAAAACACTGTAATAATTTGCCTAGAAAAATACAGGATTCTCCAGCCTTTAAAGCTTACTATCCAAAAGGTAGTCTGTCTAAAAGATATACTGTAGATTAAGTAGACATTACGATCTATATATGCAAATTATAAGGGAGCTTTTCTAGCCCTTATTATTCAGACTAGAGGATGTTCTGCAATAAAAATCACGAAAGCTGGGAAAATTCCTTTAAATTCATCTTGTTTTTTGAGCTATATTTGCCCTTGTGTATATGGGTGAACAGAAGGAGGGTTTATGCACTTGCCTGTCTTACTCTGCCTTCATATACTTCTCCTGCACAGGAAGCATTCTTGGGAAAAATACTGAGCTAGACCTTGTATTATTATTATTGTTGTTGCTGCTCTGCCTTTATATTTTTTAAAAATAAAACCAGTCAGATACAAGATGTTTTGGGATGACTAGCCTACAGTCACAGAGCTTTACAGAGTCCCATATGGTGAACTGTTTTATTTTTATTTGTTTTTGCAAAGTTGGCTGTATTGTACTAATTTATTTCAGGTGTGTAAGTTCGGTGCTTAAATTTTATTGGTTTGGCTATTTTTAATTATTTTTCAGTACTAACTGTGGAAAGGTAGTTATGGGAGTTTCATCTGCTCTTGGTCAAAAGAATAAATGTCTGAAATTATCTGTAAAAGCTACTGCAGGGGGCTTGCTATTTTTATATGAAAGGTTGAAATCAGGAAAAACAGATAGAAGTAGACAATTAAGCATTGTCATCAGCAGATAGGAGTCAGTGAGGTCCAAAAAGTCAACAAGAAATATCATAAAAATGCCATTCCTATTAAGAAAGTTCCACTTGTACATTTCTGAATCTGAAATGTGGCATCCTTAAATTCTGATTCTGAAAGTTTGGGGTTCTATGAGATTCTGTTATGGAGAAGATACTCATAATTTTTTTTTTCCCTTGGTTTAGCTTGGTGGGTTTTTTCTTTCTCTATTTGTTGAATACTGTAGTTCCCAATTTCCAGATACTGAGCCCCCAAACTAAATCACTGGCCTCCATGGAAGAAACCAAACTAAGATCCAAAAAAACTTTCTTTGGTTAAGTAAGACAATATCTGGATATTTACAAAAAAAACATTAAACCTCCTGGCTCGGGGATTCATGGAGGCAGTGCTGCCAACAGGTACAGCTTCTAGCTCTGATTATGACCATCTTTATTTTCTGGACACATTTTGCATTTAAGAACATCTTCTTTGGGTATTTACTGTAATATTTTCAAATGCTGCTTTAGCATGTAATTACATAATCTATAGAAAAGGATAGCTTATTCCTTCCATGTTTTGGAAAAATGGAAGATAAGGGGAAAGAAAGAGACTTCCAATAGCCCATTTTTTGTAAGCATTTTTAAACATACCTCAATAATTTGATGGTAAGATCTTAATATGTCGTAAAAGATGACTTCTGTTGTCCAAACACTCTCTTTAAAATCCATCTTTTAAACTCCTAGCTATTTATAGATCATATCATGCTTTTGCCAAGTTATATACATTTAAGACATGTTTTGTTTCATTCTATCCTTTTACTTTTTTCCAGTTTGCCAATACCTTTCTTTATCAAGCAAGCACAGAGCCCTGTCAACAAGTGAGAACAAGAAAAATAATTCTCAAAAACTCAAGGAGCAAAGGAGTTAAGGTGGTTGCATGGGGGTTATGGAGAGCTTCCTCCTGTGCCCCATGTTTCAGAATTACCTATGGAACCCTGAGGTCTCAGATCCCAGTCCTAGAACACAGATCTTGGCATCTCAGGGTAAGGGAAAACCAACACTTGATGAGTAAGTCTTTAGTTCTTTCAAATATTTATCTGCTTTCTAGGTAAGAGACCAGTTTGTTTTCTTTCTAACTTTCATAGAACTTGAATTAAAGTAGTTAAACTGAACCAAATGAGATTGGGTGGAAAAAAGAGCTGACAGGGGGCTTTCTTTCCACTTTTGCCTCATCATTTATTGAACATGGCCTAATCCAGGAACTGGGGTAGCTGTATCATCTAAATGTGACCTGTGGATTGACATGAGTAATCAGAAATATGTGGCAGCAACAATGTACACATAGCAGCAACAATGTACCCTGAGCTCTGAAATAACCCTGACAGTTCTGTGCATCTCCAGATGAGAGTCCCTTGCTTAAGCTGCAAGTCAAACTCAGCTTCTTGTCCAAAGAAACCCTGGCTCAGCGAGGAAGACTTGAACACAGGTTTTCCAAGGAGTACCACCTGAAGATGAAGATTAGACAGGAGCATAAGACTCATAAAATCTTGAGTTGTTTAATGCTGGTGTATTCCCTTCAATATCAACCAAAAGCTACCATCTCTCAATTTCCAAGGGGCAATATATAAAAATACTTCCTAAGGCCTCATACTGAAAGAGGAGAAGCCTCTACACTGTTCCAGCACTCTTTTTAGGCAGTACCTGTCAGTAGCAGTAGAGTTTACTTGCCTGCCTGAAGCAGGAGACACAGGGCAGCAATAATGTAAAATGCTATTAGCAGGCACAGTCCATTAGGCTTCCATTGTGACATTAAAAGAATAAAAATGTCGTTGGATGAGTCCATGAAGTTAGACTGACTGTGTAACAGGAATGGGTTTGTTTTGCTTTTTTTTGAAATCTATAAATATTAAAGAGAAAGCATACTGGGTGATTACAATTGCAGATGCTCTTCTAGTAAATATTTGACTAAAGAAAGCAAACAGTTCTTCTAACAGTAGCAAGAAAATAATATCATGAGGAATAATGAGTAAATGAAAAAAAAATCTGCTTTAAATTTACTTAACTTTGGAACAACTTAGTTATTTAAGAGAAATATTTGAATGCTACCAGCAGATTTGAATGCATACTAAAATGAAATAAATGCATATAACAACTTTCTTATCTTTAATAGCAAAAAACCACTTAACAATAAGACAGTGAATTTAGTAATGTGGCCAGACTGCATCAGAGTTCTTAAGTTTAATTAAAATTATAGTGGCTTCAACTCAGAGTTCATCACTTCCATCAGTTCAGTCTGGCAGGTAATATAATGCAGTTATTATTTTTGCCCTGCATATGCAGCATCTTTGTCAAAATAATAGAATTTAAACTGAAATTAGAAATCTCATGCTGGATTGGATCCAATTAACCTGACAAAACCATTATGTGAGCATAATTTTTTTTTCTCATTCTGCACCCATGTGCTGTCTCTAAAGACAGAAAGCAGATATCAAACAGACTATAACTCTTCAACTTGAAAAACAATGCTTCCCTCTTAAAATAACTCAGAATAATCTATGCAGCTCTGAGTACTGCTTATCAGGGGATGGTACAGCAAATATCATCAAACCTACATTTATGTGTCTGCAGCCAGAATGGGGACCTACTGTTCTATATTTCTCTTGGAAAATGGATAGTGATATACACAGGCAACTCTCATCATATTGCATGTTGAACAGCTTCCATTAGCCAGTAGAAAACACCAATGAGTGGAGCGTGACCAAAGTAATGCTTTATTTTTAACATAGAGACAGCTTTAAAGAGCCCTTCATGGCTTTGAAATGTACGTTTTTTCCCCTTAAAACTTGTCTCTTTTCTCTTTGATGTCACCAGTACACAAAAAAAATGTGGTCCTAATGCAGGGTTAACTGATAACAAAGGTACACTAGTGAAATATAAACTGCCTGGATCATCTCATTACAATCAATACAACCACATCAAACTTTTCAAAAATTATTTGTAAAATTTTGTGTGTCAAGGACTGTTGCATAATATGAAAACCCCTGACAGTCTGGCAGATTTATTCTAACCTATTCCAAATTCTTTCTGCCCTTTAAGTACTTTTTCCATGAAAAATTACTTTGAGAATTCTCCATCTAGAAAGGTTTGATTACAATGAACACTTGTCTGTGCCCATACTAAGGTTTTTGGATATGATTTGTTCTGTCAGCCACAGAGATGAGTTCTTCATACATTGCTGCAATTTTCACTGTGGCAGGGGAAAATCATCAGCTCTTAGGTAGAAATACCATCATCATCTCATCACAGCTTCTGGAGACAAAGCTGTGCTGCAAGTCTGAGCAAGTGCTTAGTTTCCTCACTTGTGAAATTTGAAATGACAAATGCTAGATTGGTACAACCAATGTTCCAGAAGGGGGCCTAAGTGAAAGAAACATTAAAAAACTGTATTGCTCAGTGGCACACATTAGCATCCAGCTGGCTTCCAAGGAGACATGACTTGGGCACTTCACTGGTAGGGGAGTTTTTCTAGGCCAAATCATTTTGACAGAGAAGAGTTAAGGGATGAAAGTCACACAGTTTTATCACCTTCATTGTGCAGGACTGAGGGGATGGGCTCATTAGGTAAAATCAGTGTATTGTGTAGCTGGAGGTGGTCATATCATCAGGGCTGACCTCAGGCACAGCAGGGCATAGGTCTGGGAAAGAGTCACTATGCTGAGCACAGTGTAAGAGAGAGCACTTGGAAAATTCCTCACTTACTCAGATGCATTTTTTATAGTAATTAGATCAAAATTAAAACCCAAAGATGGTATGGGATCACAGTATTTCAAGCAATCAAGCGAGACAGATTGTATTTTCCACTTTTCAAAACACACTCTTAATAAAGAAGTGTAATGGGACTGAGTTCATTACCTATTCCTTGGCCCAGAAGGAACTATTAAGAGTTGAATTTCTGCTGAACTCAAAGTATTAAACTACTTTATGAAATTTTTTGGAAACCACAGGGAAATAATTATTTTTCTAAGGAGAATAATGAAATGAAGAATAGCAAAAAAATTAATAATTCTTCATTTTCTCTCTGAAAACTGATCAAATTGGTTATCCAGTGGCTGTACATAAGGACAAAATCAAAGATTTAAACTTAGCTTTGAGCTGTGTGTGATTTGCATGATTTCAAACAAACTGCAGAAGAGTTTAAGACAGAATGGATTCTAGAATAGTGTTATTAGTAATGGACACTGGAAGGAGTTCTTCAGAGTCCTAGGGGGCAGAGTTCTGCTGTTCAGTCAAGAAGTGTGAAATATGATTTGCCAGACTCTAGGTCCCTTTGTTTTAGAAGAAGAACGATTTTCTTATTGCTGAATTAGAAGCAAATTACCAATTTTTATTTTTAAATTGTTAATAACTTAATTTCTGAAAAGCTTGTTCCTCCAGTTCAGCAGGGTCAAATGAGCTAGCAATGGTAGAGAAATGAGTGTCATAACAGTACAGAAAAAATTATGATCAAGTATGCCTCCCTCCAAAACTCCCTAAAGGCTTTCCACCTATCAGAAAATTCAGGTTCAGGACAGTTAACAGCACTGTAGCCCACATTAGCTTTCCTTGTAAAGGCTGCCCCTAAAGTTCACGCCTTCTTCCCACCCTTAAGTAATGAACATCAAACCCCAAATTCAGGTTAAGACCGAAGAAGAATATGTTGTGATATTCATCCTACCATGTGAGTGGGAAGAAGATTTGACAGAGCAAAAAGGCAAAGAAGACAAGACAAACCATTTATCTGACTACTTGCTTTGATAAATTGTATAATTAATAATTCGGTAGGAGGAAGGTAGTGGTTAGCCAGCCAAAAGCACTAATGCTTTGGAAGAAACTTTGCATTCAGAATGAAAAGTGCATTTCATCTAGAGGACAGTTCAAGATTGATTGAGGCCACAAACAAAGATTTTCCTTGTGTTTTTAGCTGAAAATGTTTAGCTGTTTTAAGAAGCATCATTATGGTTAATGCTGGACAGCAGCTATGTCCCACACAGTCACTTGCTTACTTCCCTCTAATGGGATGGGGGAATGAACAGACGGTTAAAAAATAAGAAAACTTGTTGGTTGAAATAAGGACAGTTTAGTAGGTAAAGCAAAAGCCATGTACACAAGCAAAGCAAAACAAAGACTTCATCTACCACGTCCCACAAGCAGGCAGGTGCTCAGTATTCCTGGGGAAGCGGGGCTCTGTCACAAATTATGGTTACTTGGGGAGACAAACATTGACCCTCTAAACAAGTCCCCCTTCCTTCTTCTACCTCCAGCTTTATATGCTGAGCATGATGCCAGATGGTCTGGAATATCCCTCGGGTCAGCTGGGGTCAGTTGTCCTGGTTGTGTCCCCTCCCAATTTCTTGTCCACCCCCATATTCTCACTGGTGGGGTGGGCTGAGAAGTAGAAAAGGCCTTCATGCTGTGCAAGCCCCGATCAGCAATACCTAAAACAACCCTGTGTTATCAACACCGTTTCCAGCACAAACACAGAACAGCCCCTCATACCACCTACTATGAGAAAAGCTACTTGACTCCAGCCAGAACAAGAAAAAGCACTCAGAGTCATCATAGCCACCTTTGTCTCATTTCTATTATTGTTTCTGAATTATTGTCATCACCAATCATGTACAAAGAAAAGCTTTAATTGAAGAGAGTTGTTCTGATCCTTTAGTGGGTGTAAAACTTAACTGCAGGATGCCAATTGCAAATTTGAAGTCAAGTACAAACAAACACAGCACTGTACACTAAATGAGGCTGACTGAAAAGTGATGAAGAGTCCCGCAGTACAATGCAGTAATGTGTTGGACGAAGCTCTTGCAGTCAAGAATGTGAACAAATAAATTGCCCAATCAAGAGAAATTGATGGAACTTCAGGCTTCTTTTACTCATATACTTAACTGTAAAAAATCCTAACAGGTCAATCAGTGAAAGATTTTGTTTTGTTTTTTTTTTCCAGGCCAAACATGCCTGTACCTAGTGACTGGGGCAAAGACCACGAACCAGAAAGATGGTGGGCACACAACAATGTCTTGTTAAACTAATATATGTTTTCTTCATTACAATCTTGATCAGAACATCAGAGCAACAGAAAAGAGAAAAGTGTTTAAGGCTGATGCAAGTGAAAAATCTGACTGAATAGCTACAACAGAGCTAAGGCCAACTAAGACAGTAAAAATAATTTAATGTAAGAGGTGAAAGGAGCTGCTTGGTTCATCTTCCCTGTGAGCTTTATTATTTGCACTTAGTCTGGAAAATGATGACTCCTTCTTACACCACAGCAAGCAGCAGCCATCAGGTTTTTTGTGTCACAGACTGTTCTGGGTGAAGTTCTCAATAGTTCTTGCCAAAGTGAAAGGTGGTTTTGCAAATATTTTGAAAATATTCAGAAAATCCCTTGGTAGCCTCATGGTGTGGGCTGTCATGTAGAAGAGGATATTTTTATGCCACACAATATTTTAATAACTGCATGTGAAGGAAGCTCTTGAAAAGGACTAGATGTTTCAGTAGACTGATTAAATATAGTATGTAAATTTTTGTGTGCAGCATTCAGTTTAAGTCTAGATTAAGCCAGCCAAGAGTGCAAGAAAACCATTTGAAATGTATCTTATATGGCCATGATCTGTCAGTGGGGGTTTAACTAGATTTCAGCAAGGTGTAAAGACACAGGCTTGACAGAAGAGAAAGAGGAGAAATAACTAGTATTAATCAGGTAAATTACTCCTTTACTTGGGAGTTTCAACATGAATGCGTTTTCACAGGTAGGTCATTGTCAAGAACTATTTCTGTAGCAATTAATTCTGTTTGGACTTTTTAATGTTTTGCTTCCATGTGTAGCCGCAAAGACAAAAGAAGATGAAGATAGCTTATCAGAAAGCATGCCTGTGTAAATAAACAGTTTCTAGTGGCCCACATTAATCGAAACTGATGGCCACAGTCAGGACTTGCAAGATAAGCATGAAAAATTCCTTCTCCTTGCACCCCTGTGGGTGATCCATGCAGTCAGAGGTTGAAACACACCAATTCAATGTTTTGCCACCACCACCTATGTTGTTCCCTTTATGAAGACTGTAGGTTTTTAATTGCCCATCCCTAGGAAGCCTTTCAGTTCAAGAAGCTCACTTATATTTTGACTACCCTCTTGGTGGGATCCTTGCAGCCTGTTAAATTAGGTTTGAGTAATGTTGCTGGCAAACGGCTGGTATTCTTGACTTATTACTAAGGCATATGGATTTAACTCCCAAAAATCATGATGTGTGTGATCTTGCTTTACCTATACTGCACTGTGGTCTGTGGCATACTCTGAGTATACAGTGATACAGTGATGCACTGACACTATAACCTGGGGAAACAGAAGAGAAAATATTTTCCCCTTCCCAATAACAAAATGCAAAAGATGTGAAAAGAATGCTATGGTTGATGAGGCACAGCAGGCAGTAGATTTACCACAACACACAGGATTTCACTGAAATCACCATGTGTCATCTTCTCCCGACAGTGACATAAATGACTTGAATGAGTGAGTCTTGCCTTAAAACAGAAAAAAAAGAAATTGCTGGAGTTTGGCAGGCACTAGAAATTTGATGTTAACAGGCGTTTGCAGTAAGTGTGCATTTTTTCACTGAATATATAAATTATTTTAAGGAATTTGGAAGATTTCTTCTAACCTTATATGTCCAAAATCTCAATCTTGGATTGTTATTTTGACTTTCATAGAAGACAAATAAGATAGTAGCTTTCATAGTTAACATAAGAGCATATATTACTTTTTCATCCTTTTAAATAAAGCAGATACTTTGTTTTAAAACCAGGGTCATGGTATCTGCATTGCATTTTCAAATAGCTGAAATAAATGAAAAGTGACTACAAAATCCCATCATGTAAAATCTGTTGTGTGAACTCCATCAGCTATTTTTGTTAGGGGATTTTTTGGTAGGGAAAAAAGTGCTTGGGGTTAACTTTTTAGCCTCAGCACCTTATTTAAATAGACAACGGGATGAACATGGAAAGGTCCAAGACAGGAAAACAAAATCTCCAGTACCAGACTGTAAGTGAGGTTCTCCACTGGTATGGGTACAAGCAGATCATGGTGTCCCCTCTCAGAAACACCATCACATGAGTCCGGTGCAGACCTCTAACTCTTTAAAAGTGGTTAGTTGGAAAAATGGTAAAATAATTATACAAGTTACATGAACTGAAAACCTAACAACTCATTACCTAAAGTTCATAGAAGAATAAACTCAAACAACATTTCTTTGCTAAATTTCTTCCACTATAAACCACATGGGACTGTGAGAGAGACCAGCCCCTGACAGTAGATTTATCTGTTAAGATAACTGAAGAATACACGCATTAAAAATATTGCTGTCTGTACCTAACACCTTTTATATATGGCATGGAATACATATATATTCAGCTACACCAAAACTTATGTGTCATGAGTTCCAATCAGTATCAATGACTGAAATTTTTCTAGCTTACTATTTTTAAAAAGTCACTGAAAAATAATGGTCTATAAAAGAGAAGGACAGAGATAGACACCACACTTGCATAAACTCACCTGGATTTTTACATTTTCAGCACTGTCACAATCTCACATGTTAAGCAGCTGCATTATGCTCTTCTTGATCCCCTGGTGCTTTGCTGGCTGCCTGGGGGTTCACAGCCACACCCAAGATTTCTCCATGGAAGGAAAAAGCCTTTGGGCTCCCTCTCTGCTCTTCCTGAAGGTTTTGGTTGTCAAAACTGTTTTCTTCTTCTCAACTCCATGGGGCCCATTCCTCTTCCCTGTGATAGCTTTGGTATGAAGCCTGAAAAAGTCTCCTCTGCTGACATGAGAATGATAGTAAACTACTTTATACATTTGTCTTCATGCTGCAATGTCTGTCTACAAACATGTATGCAAAATAAATAGTGAAATTAAGAATTACTGTTTTCCTTTCTACTCTCTTTCAAATATGTTTCCAGTTCTAATACTACAAAAACATTCTTTTTAAAGGAAACTCAACATTTAGTTTCTGAGTTGTTATGGAAAAATTCATAATTGTTGGGAAAAATTTAAAATTGTTTTCAAACTTCTAAGTCATGTCTCTTATTTCATTTTGTTTCACTGTCAGAAACCGCAATCACTAACATAATGCTAGTTCTTGTTAATGCAGTTAGGATGTTCTACTTCAATTTTATTAATGTGGCTACAGAGAGATGCTACCTCACTGAAACATTTCTCTTATTTTTTCAGAGCAAGCACATCCTTTTTCTTCTTTTGTATAATTCAGTGTTCAGTTTTAATGGCAATGCAAACACAATTTACTTTTATTTTTAGGAGAAAATGAGGTACCAGAAAAGAAAGAATATTTTACTAGTAAGTTATTATGACCTTTCAAAGAGGACAGAAAATTTATGTCATATTTAATTTTTTTCAAGAAAATTAAACTTTGAATGAAACAAAATTAGCATGATTATTTCAAAAGATGCCTTAATGAAAAATTCAATGCCATCTCTGTATGGAAGTAAACACCTACTAGCACTGCAAACACGTAGTCATTTTGACAAATTGCATCATAGTAAGGTGTCTTCTTTCAAAATTATTATTTCTAATTTTATTATTTTGCTGCTCTTCTACTACCTTACTTTTGAAAGCCTGGAAAAACACATTCCTGCAGAATTTTATGCTATTATTTAATCCTCTGCAATTTTTTCCTTAATTAATCTTAATTGTGTAAAAGATATGAAGTGACATCAAAGTGTGCTTGTGGGTGAGGCAGAACCATGGCACTGGCCTGCCCCCATGCCATTCCCTGAGTGCTGTGCTTTAAATGTTCTACCAAAGCCTGGCAAAACAGAGCTGGAGGTTTAGAGTACCATTAGCCTTGCACTTAAGGGAGACCTCCACAGTCATTCACAGGGCACTTGGTGAAAATACGATACTTTTTGAATGTGCTGCAATCATATTGCTTGCCTAATTTTCTTTGGTTTTCACCCTCAGTGAGTATGCACATATGCATTTTATACATCCGTGCACTGGTACATGCATAACAAGCAAGGCAGACACACCCTGCATCTCTCCAGCTTTCTTCCAATTATGAAATCATAATTGTATTTGCTGGCAGTAGGTGGTCTTCAGGATAAACACAGAATCTATCTGCATATAAAATGCCTTCAAGTCATTGATCTGTATGAGTCATTTAATTGAGAGGTGCATCAGCATGTGAGCAAATGTAGGCAACACTTTACAACAGACATGTTTAATATATTTATGTATTTATAAAATTCTGCTCTCTAAGTAAAATGACAACAGAATAGCCCTTAAATATAAACAGAAAATTATAGACTTGTAAGCAACAAGCAGCATAAATATGCCCTGATTTCTTCTAAGAGAATTTCAGAAATCCTACCTGGAGAAAGAACAGCAAGTATTATACTGTGAAACTATTGAAAAGGCAGTGGATGCAAAGAATTGCAAAAGGTTACAGGAAAGCATTGCTAATTGTGTTAACTGTGTGCTCTGTCTGAATGAGAAAGCCTTGGGGGAACCAAGGGCTAAAGTTTTTGTACAAATAAAAAGGCTAAGCTCTTGGGGTGACACCTGCAGAAGGGCTTATGCCAAGATCAGGACACTGCCTGGACCAAGGTCAGCAGGAGTGATGGAGGAGACAGGCTGGAAGTGTGATGCCCTTCCCAGACACTTTTAACCCCATGGTGAAGGGGACAGGAGGTGGTGCAGCTTGCTGATGGAGAAGGCAGGGAGGGATGTACAGTGGGAGGCAATTCACTCCTGGGAATGAGGAGCTGAAGGCTACTTAGGATGAAAGACTGCAGAAACGAGAAGGGAAGTAAGAGGGGGAAAGAGAGGAGCAGCATCTTATTACACAAACATTGACACCTCGACAGAGGGCATGGTTAGGTACCAGGGAAAGCTGTAGGTGGCTTGGTGGTAGGAAGATATGCACAAGACAGGCACATAGATTTTCCCTTCTCATAGCTACTGTCAGTCTCTGGGTAAGGGCTTCCAGATCAAGGGGAAGGAGGGGACTAATTTGGGAGTAATGTTTCCAAAAATTGTTCTTTATTATCATGTATAAATAATATTTTGAATATTTCAGAACATTTGATGGCAAGTTCTCTTTCCTTCTCACAGCTGGTGAAAGAAGTTAGTAAAATGAATTTCAGCTGATATATGTGCATCCCCTCAGGGAGTTATATTGGAAAGTGAATCTGAACCCCATGTCCTCAGTTCTGAGTTTTTGGGTTTTTTAAAACCTTATTTTTGGAAAGTTATGAAATGCAAATCACTGTATGGGACCTGAGAGACGAAAGGAGATTCGCATGCATCTTGTGATGCAGGTTGGACTACTTCAGCATGGATATTTGAGGAGCAAACGTTTGAGCTGTAAATAATTGGAGAAAGCTCTGAACACCTTCACAGAGGTCAGAATGCTTGGAGGAAGGGTATACAGCTGAAAGTGAGTTGAATTATTGAAAAAAATCAGGCTGTTGTAAAATTGAAAGGACATTTAAGCTGCTCATGTCTTCTGCTCTAGCAATTGTTCAAGCCCAAAGCATCACTTGCAAGAACAAGATGCAAAAAATAAGCAAGAAAACAGCACAAAGAAACTGATACTGTCATTATGAAGATCAATTATATACTCTTCAGAATATTTGGCTTACTTCTTATCATTCTATCTCAGAAAAGGATGTGACTGCAATAAAAGGTTCACAAACAGAAAAGTTTTATCAAAAAGGCTGCTCTATGGAAGGAAATTGAAATATTGTCTCATTTAGAGAGAGAATGAGTAAGAGGAGACATTCTAGAAAGATATGCTATAAAGTAAATGTAGAGGGGAGCAAATAACATAAAGGGGGCAATTGTTCTATTGCTTTCCTGCTGAGCAGGAAAGCAACTAAGCGACTAAAGCAACTAAATCTGATTAAGCTAGAAAACAAACAAACAAAAAAACCCACTGCAAATGAATCTAAAAATTAGTTCCAATTTAGAGCTTGGTATCAGCAGCTCAGCAAGATTTTTATGTCAACTTTCTTCCACTTAGTTTACTTGAAATTCTTCAGAATTTATTTTTTTCCAAAATCAGATTATTATAAAATTATAAAATCAGCTGTATTTCTAGTTTTAGCTCCTGTATTTCTTTCCTCTTAAGATTCCCATTCTTTCATATGTTCTCATACTTCCAGCTGCCTCCATTGGTGTAGGAGACTGTTTATCCAAGTAAAGGACAAGACCCCAGAAAAGACCATGATCATAGCAAAAATGCTTCATGACTTATTTTCACATGGGAAACATAATAAATCCTGAGATATTTATGTTTGTATGCTGCATAAATGTCACTATTCATTTTGAATTGATAAATTAATTAATTGTTTCTTTCCTCCTCTCCCTCTTTTCTTTCCAGCAAATTTATTTTTAGAGGAGGAATTCCTGTGAAATGAATTCCAGGAATAGAGACACTTCACCTTCTACTTCTATCACATTGTGAACTTTCCTTCTCCATTTTGAGTTGCAGACAGAAAGCTAAAAACATGAGGAGTTGATGTATAGAAATGTCATAAGTGATTAGAATTTAAGTCTTCAATCTGTACACAAAGATCTTTGGCATCAACTTTCATATGTTTCAAATTAATATATTCCATAAAATTTCATTATATATCTATATCTATAGCTTAGTCTTTCAGAATTACCAGAATGCATCCTGGCTCTTGGTTTATCCATTACAATATTGTTTATAATCTCTTACAAATTGTTTTTTACATCATTTTTTGATCGTATGAACTGTACCAAGTCAGGTCAGTGTAACTTTAAATGTGACCCTTGACCAAGCAGTAAGCAATTAGTAACTTCATTGTTAATTTCTCCAGGGAGAGCTTGGTAATTTATATCTAGGGTTAGGTGCTTAAGTTATTATACACAAAGATACTGCTTCATTTTTTGCAGCTAATAATTTTGCCACATCAGGTGGTGTTTCAATACCATCTCTGTTTGATGTCCCTTCTGAGTGCAGATGGCCAGGACCCAGTCCCAGGTGGAGCTGCACAGGCTCTATAAGGAAAGTAACTGAACTCACAGACTACATGCTTCTGTGCCCCAAAGCCAGCGACCACACAGAGCTGAAAATATACCTCATATTTTGAGGTTTCCTTATACAACTTGGGCAGTAGAAACGATGTTTTCTTCATTAATATTTCATGGGTTGCTCCATGCAGAAATCAACTTTTGTATTTCTATACAGAAAAAAAAATCAGTGTTGCTGTGCCAGTGACATTGTCCTTCAGTCTCTTCCTCTCTACTTTGCAAAATTCTTTATGCTTTCTTCCAGGGTATTACATATTGAATCCTCTCCTCTCTGATTGGTCCAAATGGGTCCCTGCCCTTTAAAGTTCCCTTCAAGAGGATTTAGACGTAGCCCTTCTTCCCATTATTTACTTCTGGTGACCTTGGACACCTCACCCACACCTTAGGCTTTCAGAGTGCTGCTTATGACACTAATTCTGGCACAGGGAACTTTTCCGCTGTAGCTCAGCTGAGAGCTTGGATTGGTGGCAGCAGAGCCTTTAGTGGGATTTTACAGTCCAACCATTGTGCCACACTTGTACATAACTCTACAAAATCCAGGCTGGGGTGAGTACAATAAACAATCCATAGGGCAACTGGTGCATCTGGGGCACTGAGGTTTTTACGTTCATGTTTTAGGAAAGTTTTCAAAATGTCTCTCATTCTGGAGCAATTACTTTCTCCCTGGAGATTTAACTCTAGTTGCAATTTGTTTCCCTTTTGTAAGCAGCTCATGTAGTTCTGCACTTAATGAAAAACAGTCTCAGATTGCTCCGTAAGGCAAATTATTTACTCTTCCACCACTTGCTTATGGAAGAACTGTAAATGCAGTTTCACAAATGGTGAATACCACACATGGGATTTGCTAATGGCTTTCGCTGCAAGTATCTGATCAGCTGTCTGTAAGAAATATGAAGCTTTTTGGAACTACAGCTTGATTTATTTCAAGATAGTTAATTATATAAATAAATAATTTGAAATATTGATCTCTCTTTCTTTCCTAGTAAAGTCACATTTTCCACTGCTTTCACTGAGAGTGCTAGAGGGGCTGGAACAAGAGAAATGTCTTATAGTTACTCCTCCAAACCATCAGGATTTCTGAGTTAAATCACTTTCACACACCTTGTTTCTTGACATGAAATGCAAATGATAATAAGAAATATTTTTCTATGAAAAATAAAGTTAAGTAAACAAGGAGATAATTTATCCTTATATATTTAAAATATGTAAATATCTTTATATAAAGATATTTATATTTATAGATATTTTATATTTTATAACAATCAAAAAGTATCTCTTCATTGATTTATGTATTTATGACTTAAACTCAGAGTTTAACTAAGGGATTATTACGGTCTATAGAAGTATATCAGGCAGACACAAGTGGACATGTGTAACAGAAAAAACCCCTCATTTCACTTCTGGTAAAGGCTCTTCATCATAACTTGCACAACTGCCTGGAGCCTGTCTCAATTACATACTCAGGGCTGGTACGTTTTACTTGACAGCTGGTCGGTCCTTAATGAATGCAATGACTATTGAAATGTACATGATGCTGGTTTAAGTTTCCAGGAAACTTAAGCCACAGAAAAGTACAATAAATATCATTTTAATAATTGTGTGTTAAAAAAAAAAAAATGTTTTGTCCATTTGATGCCTTAAGTTTTAGCTTTTATATTTTTCAGATTCTGTACTACCTTAGTGTGTGACTCTGAACTTCACAGACAGTGTTAGCAGGTTCGCCTCACAGTTTAGCTAGACAAAACAAACCCTTTCCAGCCCGAGAACCAAGGTCACAGTTGCAGCTTCAGGCCCCAAAAGTGTAAAGAACAGTGAAGCAATCTAGAAGGATGGACCTTCATAACCTGAAGCTATAATTGGACAATTAACCCCAATATGTAAATGGACCAAAACTTAGAGAGGCGTGAAAACTCTTTACTAGGGATTCATCTTGGGTAGAGCCACAGCTGGGCTCTTGTACTGCCCCAGGTGTAACCTTTAAAGGCCTTTTAATAAATACCTACTTTATTCCCTTAACTCTGTCTAGCCTCTGTTCCAAGTAGCCTTGCTAGGTATCACTTTCCAGATCTGATCCAGATCTGTCCAGCTGCTGTCCTGATTGTTTTTCATAACGTTTTTAGTCTCTGTGTTTGTCTGAAATACATGGTTATTATTTCAAATTCTCTAGATGTTGGTTATTATTTTCTCTGTCAGGCCCTATGTCCCATGGCATTAAGAATCTTTTTTTGGAGGGAACACAGCCAGGACAGCTGATCCAAAGTGACCCAAGGGATATTCCGTATCATATGGCATCACAGATACATCACAGAATCAGAATCAGAATCAGATCAGAATTCTCAAGCAGGTGTAGATGGAGATAGAGCCTGCTGTCCTTTGGCCAAATTTGGCCTTTGGCCTTTTGCTGCAACCTGGCCACTCATCTAACCCATATCCCCACCTACTTTATTTGACTTAATTGCTGGCTGGTGTTAAACCATGACACAATCACACAACATTTAGAGGAAAAGTAGTTTCTTCACAACTTCATTGTGTACAATGAGAGGGTTCAGCTGCTGCCCCAGAGTGTGTGGACCAGTCAGAAATATGGATCTCAGGGGGAAACCTGACATCTGACATATTGAAAATGTCCAGATAAACACTTAGACTGTCATCCCCAACTGTAAACCTGATCTGTCAAACTTTAACAAGACCTGCGCCAAAATATTATGATCAGAGAACCAGCACTGGTTTCTCGTTTTCCCTTGAATCCATAATTGTCTTTCCTAGAACAGAACTATAGCATTTAGCAGGATGTTTTGGAACTTGAAGTACACTAATGTCCCAGGCTTCTCCCAAGCCTTTTCACAGCCATCATCAGGTCAGCTCCCCAAGCTGTGGGGGGCAGTGCCCAGCATAGCACTCACCTGCACTTACTGCCCTTCTCAGCCCATGTATGCCAGGCTTTGAGTTATGCCCAAAATGAAAATGCAGACTGCTACTCAAGGAAACAGCTGGAATGAAAAATCAGTGAATGACACATTTGAACTTTTGTCTCCAGATAATTTGGACCTTTTACTTATGCTTCTACTTTTTTCTTGCTGTATCTGACAAACATTGATTTTTTAGCTAAGCAGTGGAACATGCTGAATTTGTGGAAATCTTTTGGCTTGGACCTTCACTATTTCTTGGATTTAATCTTTTGCATGTGAATAGAAGGCATATCTTCTACATGGTTACCAGTAAAATAGGGAGAAGATATTATAGCTAAGCTATGTCAGAGAAAAACCATTAAGAGATAAACTTTTAAATCTGTTGTGTGATTTCTTACACCTACTTAGTTTGACTTTTCATATACAGGCACATAAGTCTGCCAGACTGGCATATGGTATTAGGAATTGTTTGTGTGGAAATACAAATAAATTCTGTTTTCTATTCATTCTGTGTGCTAATTTTCCTTTGATCCTCTAGTGCATATTATTTTATGTTAGTCCCCACTCCAGCCACTTTGGCTACAACCATTGTGGGACTATCATGTGTGTTTATTATTTAAGTCTCTATAACCTGTGTGAGAAAAATGCACAATGAAAAAAATCAACTGTGACATAAAATAATAAGATGGAAGGCAAAATGAGCAATATTCAGCGCAGCTCTTGGAAGAAAATATTTAAAAGTTAATGAATAAAGATATACTAGAAGAGATGCTAGTACCAAAATCACCAAAAAGAATAGGCAAATCGGTGTGTGTTTGGGCATTATAAAGCCTATGTGATATAGAGTACCAAGACAGCAGATAAAAGACTGAACCTGAATCAGATATCACCAAAGCACAGCAGTGATTGAGGAGACATTATTATGTCTGAGAATAAAGGCTTAAATAAAAAGAAGACTAAGACAACTTGGACTATTTGACTTCTTTCTTATTTGAGGATAATTCTGGTCCCCCTGTTGCAGCAAGAACAAAGGCAATGACAGATATATGGAAGGAAGAAGAGCATCAAGATATAAAACTTAGGAAGAAAAAATTATTATGATAAAGGCTGTAATTTAAGACTTATTTTTATATCACCCAACAGAATGTATGTCTTGAGGACTGAGTTTCAGAGATGAGAGGAGAACAGCAGTGGCACTGCAGTGTGTGGGAAAGAACGCTCTCTATTCCTGATTAGCATCTCAGCATCCTACTGTCCTACTTTATTGTTGTGTCTCCAAACAAATGAGTCACAGAGCAATCTCTGATGAGAATGTTACTTTATTGGAAAACTCGCTCCTTTCTTCCCACTCTGCGTCCTTTCCTTCTGTCCTTCTCCATCGGTCTCTGTGATTTTTCAGTTACAAAAAAATCTATTTTGAAAATTTGTAGTATTTAACTGCTACTTGAAAGAAGGAAAAAAATATTATCAAATGGATATAAATCGGCATCCTAGTCAGGCATTATTATCTGAAACCTTGCACTAGAATGAAAGCTGAAAGAAGAGGAAAGCTTCGTTATTAAAAAAAATTATTTTTTGTTACTCTGTTTTCCACCTGGGACACATGTATGATGCAGAGTGCTTGCACACACACTGTGGGAGGTGACAGAAATCATTATTTTGTTCTTGAAATCAGCAGTATAAAAAATCATGAAATATATGTAAGTAATACATTTGGGCTCCAAGGCATAGTTTTTAATTTAGAGAGAACCAAATGACAATTAAATGGAAGTGCAGCTATTTCTTTTTTTCCCAACTTGCTAATGGTTTTACAAAATTTGTTGCTGCCCTCCCTGGCTTAAAAATTATGTCAAGAATGAAAAAATTCACAGTGTTACCATGATCTTTATCACTCATAGCTGCTGACTCTTTCATCAATATTTTATCCAGGAAAAGATAAATCTCATAATTAACTCATGACACAGGAGCTTAAGTGTAAAAAACAAAAACAAAAACAAAAACAAACAAAAAAAACCCCACAGTGAAAAATCCAAAATGTTCAGTTATGTTGATTTTTAATATGAAGTCATATAATGAGATTATTCAACATTGATAAATAGTTACTATTAGCATAGAAAATTACTTTAATACAAGCTAATTTTTTTAATAATAAAATTGATGCAAACTCAAATTTACAACCTTTTGATTCTGATTTTCAAGCTCCCATCCTAAAAATACTTATCCATGTAAAACCTGCTCAGCAGCAATTAAAACCCTGTTATGTTGTGCTATCAACACTGATTTGGTCACAACTCTGGAACAACATCACATGAGCTGCTATGAAGAAAATCAACTCTATCCTAGTGAACACCAGTGCATATATACAGGTTTTCTGTATCATTTGGTGGTTTAATATATCTCTCTGCTTTTCTATCAGGATTTCTGTTTCCTTTTCCCTAGTGGCAGTCATCCCAATACTCTCTTCACTTTGCAGAGTCCTGCTCTGGGATTTCTTAACAGAAGCCCATAGTACAGAAGACAAAGCAAGAAAATGTTAATGTATCATCAGTTCAGATCTCTCTGTTTCTCTGAAGATAAAGAAAAACAATATCTGATCAAACAGTAGTTCTAATCCTTTTCCTGTAAAAACAGCAATTAGCCTCTTCCTTTCACCCCAAGAGAAGCAATAGCAATCCCAAGGACAAGAGCATGTCTAAGAGCCAATGTGTGCCTCAGCTCACACACTCAGCATCTTACATTTGACTTTGATTCATTTGGAGCTTCTTTTTATAAATCTGATCAACGGAAAACCATTCTGAAATGAAAATTAGCCATTGGCTACCAAAGCAGTCTGCTGGAGTGAGGAAGTTTGTGCTGCCCGTAAGGGAAGTATCCTGCATGGGAGCCTCTGGAAAGAACTGGTCCTCAGCAACAAAGGGGACCTGGCTGAAGCTGGTGGGGGGAGTGTACACTCTCTGAATTGCAGCTGACCTACCTCATGAATGTCTTCTTTTAGCTGCCTTCTACTATCAGCATAATGGAGAAGCAAAACAACAAAAAAGGCAATTTCTCGTCTTTCCATAAAATATTTTCCCCCAGGGATGGGTGTGGAGTGCTTGAGTCTCATGAAAATTGTGTGTGTCCATGATGATGTGAGGACACCATACCAAAACAACAAAACTCTTCACTTAGAGGGTGAAGTTTTTGTTCGTTTGTTCTGTTCCTGAAATACACTCAAATTTACATTATTAAGTTCTCCATTTACATATAGACTGTGTGTCACCCCTTTCACAATTTCATTCAGGGGTTTTTGATTGAGCACAGTAAATTATAGTTATACAGAGGAGAGGGTGGATGCATTCCTGTTTTTCAGTGGTCTGAAATAGCAAAGGCCGTCTTCTGGACAGAAGCTGCAGGTATATCCAGATCTCCTGTTAAAGACACATGAAATGGTTCCAAGAGTTCAGGAAGGTTTTTAATGAGATTCTCAAGTTGCTGTAAGGTTACAACTAAAAACCAGGGATCCTGACTTGCCAGTTCCTAATATCCCTGATTAGATTACTGTTGCTGATAAATTTTGAAACATTTAAGCAAAAGTTCCTCAGGGTTTGATTGTTACTGTTGCTGTTGATGATGTTGCTGTGCCTGGGTTTTTTTTAAGCCTTTACAATATGAAATTATGTAATAAAGTGATTGAAGGAATATACAAGGAGGGAAGAGAAACAGAGAAATGAGGCTCATCTTATGAAAGTATTTAAACAAGAATGGCTGTCACATATGTATGAAAATCAGTGAGTGATGCAAATTCATACCAGTATTGAAAACACTTTAGTCCTAAAACTAGGCATTTAGAAATGGAATATGTCCTTTGTTTGGAAGCATAATTCTTTGATGCTGCTAACCAGGTAACAATGAATCCAGGCAACCTTAAACCAAACAATGTAATTATTTCTTCTGAATTCAATGTGACTGGTCACCTACTGTGATAGTTTGTTCTACGACATTTAGAACAAAGATTTAGGGAAGTGAGTAATACTATGGCATGTAGAAATAATGGATGGTATAGTAAAAGAAATATGGTAGAATCTATGGGTAGCAGAGCCTGCTAAAAAGAACTTCCTCTCTTTGACTTGTAATCTTACCACATGATAATTACCTTATTTTTTTTTTTTCTACTTCTGTGAGACAGAGCAACTCTAGTGCCCTGTTGGAACACCAAGTAACTGTGGTGTAAAGTCTGGATTATTGATGCTTTCTGAATCTTTTCCTGTGTAAATGGATTTTTCTTAGAGTCTGCCCCTCCTGCACATGGATTCACCATGCACAACAAAATGCAGAGATGTGTATTTACAGAGGTATTAGGGCTTAATAATAAAATAATAGCCTCCAGGGGATCAGGTAAATCATATGTTGTCTCACTATATATATTGAATTCCATCCTTGCCCAATGAATTGGGAGCTATTAGGCATCTGTTTTAAATGAGACAGGATGCTGGTAATGCAAAAGATAATTGCTTTTTACCATTTTAATTTTTTTTTTTTTAATTATTTTTTATTTATTTATTTATTTATTTTTTATTTCCCAAAATATACCCTGAGATTTGCACGTTTTTTTGTGATTTATAAAATACCCCACAAATATTTATGGTTCTGTTGGATTCATAAAGTTGGCTTCTAATATGCTTTTCTCTCCAAAGTGACTCTCCTCATTAGATAAAACATGTATAAGAGAAAATATTTTGATAGCTATATGGAGTTAGTATTAGGAATGGCCCTGCTCACAAAGGACAGCAATGTCCTATTCTAGTAACAGCCTCGCATGTCTGAATTTTGGAATGAGCTGCAAAGAACAGGAGATGCTTTTGGAATGTCAGCTTACTAAAAATCCTCCTCAATATTCTCTATCCTCTGTGGCAACCCACTGTGGGCAATAAGCCAACACAGTGCAAATGCATCAAGCTCAATGGCAGTTTGTACTAAATATACTCTGATTTTGTTGTGTTCATAATTGCCTTGTTGCTTTTCTACTCTTTGCATTAGGTATAATGTGTTTATAAGAGGACTCAGATACTTTGGTATATTTGAGGATCTTGTGGAAGAGATGCTGATGAACACCAGGATTTCTTTTGTTCCATAAACCCCCCATGGATATTTTATTACAGAACAACAGTCTACAGAACATACACACTTTCACTACCATGTGTGAGATACTCTAGAACTACAAAAAATGAGATAGTCTTATAGAAAATATATCATTAGAGGTACCAGATTTGAAAAGATGGTTACTAAAAGTTCTCAGGATGCTACATTTCTCTTACAGGAAATAAAATTTAACATGGGCTCTGTTGTTGGAAAGAGGCATTAGATGAGAGTTATATGTTTTCTCAGTTGATGACACTGAAAGAATTTTGAGATACAGATGCAAACTGGCAGTGGATGAACAGAAGAGTTTTCTGAACAAACCAAAGGGTATCTGTTTTGATTTAACACTGAATATGGTGGAGGGAGTTCATGTATCTATTCTGCATTGGGATAACACCTAGAACTTAACCCCAAGCAAGTTTACGCTTGAGAATCTAAACTCTGCTGCAAAATTTAGGGAGGCTTAATGTTTTTTCCCAGATGTATACTGAAGATGGAGTATGAGTTAAAGCCCAGTAGTCTTGATGAGACTACCCTGGGGATCTGCTGCCCCAATTAGCCAGGACACCACCACTGCAGCTGCCCTCTCTTGCAGGCGGTACAACAGATTAGCAACACATTTCTGCTAAACTAAAAAGAAGCCTCACTTCCAGTTACAGACCTTCTTAAAAAAATAATAGAAATGTTTATTCAGGATCCAGTGAAGTCATGCTGGAAGCTTCTACTTTTGCTATTCTGACAGTAGCTGGTTGACAGAGAAGATGAGGGGATATCAGGATGTGTAGGCAACTAGCCCACTCCCTGTATGCCCAAGAGGTTGGTGGCTTTGGGGTGGTAGAGCTATAGTCCATTAGGTGACTCATGAGGTGACTATATGATGGATCTGGTAAATTCACCTGTCTGCAAGCACACAAGTTTATTATACTAGGCTCCAGCTTATTTAATTTGTGAAATCCTACTGAATCACGAACCCAGACAGTGTGACAAAATTCATAGCACTACATTCATTTCTGGCATTATTTTTTTATTGCTTTTTATTGTGACTGATTGCTATTTTCTGTATGACTGTAGCCATATTTGAAGATATATGAAGTTATTTTCACTCATGAATACATGTCCATTGTGTGTTGGCTCATTGCAAGCAAAACAACTGCAAAAAAAAGTTATTCCTAGGCATAGAAGATACATTTAGCAAAGATCTCTCTGGAAAGAATATCCTTGTGTTAAAATTTTTTTCAGTTAACAAACATGAGCTCAGATGGATTTCCAATAGCATGGAGTTAAGTAGGAGGCATTTTGTGACAGGGATGGGTAGTACAATGCTTGTATTTATCTTCTTGCTACTATTTCTCATTTTCCTTCCCTTAATTCATCATTCCAAATGTTCCCTTAGGTGCAATTTTCTAGTCATGTTAACAAAACCCATAAGCTTCAGTATTTTTTACTATGGATATTAAAAGACAGCTCATTTGAATTGTCAGAAAATTTCCAGATGTTATAGACGCATTTTTATCTAGCCTTTGCAGTCTTCTTTGATTATTTAATCATGCCATTTAAACTCTCTGGTTTCACCATGTATCTACTTGCTTTGTTTCTTGACTGACCTTAAAGGGTTTTCCCCCTAGAGATTTACTCTGAAAATTAAGTTTAGTAAATATATCTGTTAGGTACAAATGTAATTTGATCATTCGTTATGAAAACTTCAAACCTTTAGTGGGTTTGTGTGCTCAGAAATGAACTTCTGAAATATTAAGAAACTGGCAAGTATCATAAAAGAAGAGCTTCAGTTAAAAAGAAAAGCAATCTTGTTCCTCTCTCAATATTTGACTTACTGCATGAAGGGGAAAGTTACAGATGAATCAAATGAACATTCTCACTCAGTTCAGGGCAGTGAAACCAGTTCTGAAAAAATTCCCTGGGTTTTTTTTTTATTTTTAAAGGGCATTAAGTCAGATACTTTTTTTCTTTTTTCTTTTTTTCTTTTTTTTTTTTTTTTCATATTAAACAGAAGATAGGGTAAGACCACAAAAGTTGAGCTTTAAAAAATTTGTAAATGGACTATTGCTTACATTATAAAGATCTTTAAATGTTTGGCTGATTTGGTGGAAAAAAGAATTTCAAGGTGGTAGAGGCCTGTTAACTAAGTGTAATTAAATGTATTCCTGATGCTTTTCCTCAGGACCCATTCTATTTATTTATGCTGTATTAAGACAAAGGGAGTTGTATTTACTTTCCATCCGTAATCTACTCACTATATAATATATGATTTTCATAAAAATGTATTATATATTTCAAAGTGAATATAATTTTTGTAACATCAGATTAAAAATCTGTATGTGCTGAATAAGGTGTGCTGTATGCCTGTTGGACATGATGTCTGGCTACTGTTTATCAGCGCAATATTTTTGCAAAGTAATGCATTCATTCAATACCTTATTGTTCCAATTGCATATTGTATATGCAGTGGTTTTCATCTGCACTTAGGGTGGAAAGAGGAAGCATTGCAAAGAGCTGTTAATAGTTTACATTTATATATAGCATAATATGTTGCTGTGCATCCATGTACTCATTATGTACAGTATGCAGTTCTGTCATTCTTACTATTGTCTTACTGCCTAACCATTTGTCAGGAAGTAATGGAAATTCTGCTGTTGAACCTAGGCAAAGCAACAATCCCATCCTTGCTCAGCAAGAGGTCCTATAGATTTCATTCAAATCACTTACAGGTCATGGTGCCACTCAGCATGCATCAGCATGATAGGATAAAGCCACAGGTAAGGGAGCATAATGAAGTGCAGAAAACAAGTTATGTCCTCGGGCTCTATAGATACCAAATCCATTTCTGTTCTGGATACCTAGAATTTCACCATGAAAAGTGAAAATTTCACATATTTTCACTGTAAAATATATTTTCACTAGTATAATATATTAATAATTTTAATCAACAAAGTCCACACTAGCAGTTGGAAAAATACTACCTGTTCTTACAGCAAACTTAATTCATGCACGCATAGCACAAGGCTGTTGTCTATTGTGGCTAATCTTCATATGTGTGTTTATATCTTTTATTTATTCTAGATTTTGTTTCTATTTATAAAATTATTCTTCATTACTGATGCCCTCATTTGCTTTTTGACCCTATGTACTCTCCTACCTCCAGCTCTTTGGTGTTTTTTTATTTGCTTTCCAATTCTTCAATGACATCCTTAATTCCCAATCTATTTGCTGTTATCTTTTTGCTGTTTTCTTTTCTTACTCCTGTTTCCTCACCCCACGTGCCTTTCTTTGATGAATAATTCTCCTACACCTTCTTAGACACCATTTCTCTTTTGATTCTATACTCTGAGAAAACAATCTTCTTTTTAATGATTACTTTTTTCATCTCAGTTGCTGTACCTTTAAATTTGCTGCAATTTCTCAGGTTGCATTAAGATTTATCTGCTTAACTTTTCACACCACTTCCAGCTGTCCGCCTCTGTTCCCCCTCTCCCCATTTAATCTATTTTAGCCATTGCCCATGGTCTACTTTATTCTGACTCATTTTGCACTTTCACTACTACTTTATTTCACTTGATCTGTTGTCTTCCTCTGATTCACAGAGGAATGTGCAAAGTGAACTTGTCATTAAAATGGCACAATAGAGGCAGATGAGAATTGAATAATTTTGTCCCACCTCCCTTCCATTCTGCTGTCTCTGATCAGAGCTTGAGAAGTGGGACAGAAAGGTGGGAAGATATGAAATTACACTTTAAATTGTCATAATCAATGTGCTTCAGACTGCATAGTTATTGCAGTCTTGATTGCTCCTCTAATATGGAAACAGAACTCTCTAATATAGAGAATTGAGCTGGTAGGTTTTCCTGAAAATCTAGCCAAGACTAAAACATGAGAACATGCACACACATAATATGACCCTTACTCCAAAGAATTTGCAATTAAAAGAAAAAAAAATCACCTAAAACACTAAACTAAAAGTCTGGAGAATAAAATTGATGTATGAGTTGAAAGATTTTATGCATTATGTTTTTATCCAGACTTTAGCTAGGAATCTTATTCTTTCATGACTTTTCACTGTGAAAATTTGTTAGATGAATTTTATAAATTTTATGAAGCCCATGTAAATTGTACATCAATGACTGAGTTTAGGATAATTAAGCAGGTTGGATCAAAATAGTAATAGTTTCAGAATTCTCCCTCCTTGGTAGAGAAGTTTTTGGTACAGTTTCTACAAAGATGGTCAAGCTGAAGCAAATGGAGTTAATGCAAAACAGTGTTACAAGGGCAGCTATGGAACAGAAAGGAAAATTTTCCATTGAAAACCAGGGCCACTAATATATTCTTTATTCAGCTGAGCAACTAAACTCATGGGAGATGTCAGTGGTGACCACTGGATATCTTAGTTAAGGAAAACGAAGTGACGATGAAAACCATTTCCTTGCTCTCGTACATGTCAGAAGTAGTTTTCTCACTCCAGATGAAAATATGAGCCTTCTCTCTTAGCCCTGAGCTCACGTCTCAATGCTGCTCATGCATCATGAGGCCCTCTTGAAAATGTCAGTTGGGGAACTGATGTATCTGCTAAGGCTTTAATCCTTGCATGCCACAGCTGTTGAAAGCCACCATTTGTGATAACATGCCAATTATTTTCCAGGTGCCATGGCAACAAAGTAGAAGAGCAGCCCACTCCTCTTTGAGCAGGCAGTCGCTGAAGGCATGATCCCCAGGCTTCCTCGGGGCTAGCTTGGGAGATCCAAGCAGAATGCAAATGTGTTGAAGCAAACTACACTCTAAGAAACAGTAAGAAAAAGGATTACTATTTTCTATGACTTACACATCCAAAGCTTTACTTTTTCATAGAGTAGTCTGCTGAATTTAGGCATAAATTGGCGCTCTGGCCAGGTAAATGTTACTGTGCTTGCCTTTTGCTACAAGAACACAACATACTCCATCACGTGTTATTTTGTAGCATATTTAAATCCTAGCTGAAAAAAATTAAATTCCTTACAGAATTATTTTATTATCCAGGAAAAAATGCCTGCCTAAGACTTTTTATGTGCATCAGAATGTATTGGTGTATGAGCTAAAGCTACTTTAATTAGCTAACTAAAGGTGATCTTTTGTGTTTTGTCCTTGTTTTATCTCTGGATTCTCCCTCATACCAACAACTGTAGTCGAAACATAAAACATTTTTCAGAAATGCAGATTTACTATGGGCAGAAACTGTTAATTCGCCTCTCCTGATTGTCTGCCACTGGTTGCAGAATCTCCCTGTGCTGGCTCTGGCTTGAGCTTGGGAATTTCAGTTTGCAACTGAAAAATAAAAAAAGATCATGACTTCTGTGAAGGTTGGAAAGGTAAATCCAGTACCAAATCATGTAGCAAATCAAATGTATGAGTCTTTCACTTCTTGATTTATGCTGTAAACTTTGATTCTGAAGTACAAAGTACACCAAATTTATATGTTTATTAATTATTGGAGAGAATGACATGATGTTTTGCAGGCAGGCTGACACACAAGTTTCACAAACTCTGGATTTAGCAAGCTGTCGCCTTTAACTGTGCAAAAGGCAAGCTTAAGAAGGTGTTTGAAACAGCTCAGCTATCAACAAGGTGTTTTATAAGAGTGAAGCTAACTTTGTAGCATGAAAATCTTTGGCTAAGGCAACATGGTGTTTCTGGCCAGAACTCTACAAACTAATTTTTCAGTTCAGCAATGGAATTGATGGAAAATAAAAATTAGTACCAGGCTGAGAATCATTCTTTTGTCCTACTCTCCATTGGGATATACGCCAGTCTCCATTAACATCTGCAATGTAAGTGCAATATACATCCTCATCTGGATTCATTTCCTCTTTCTTTCTCCTTTATAAGGCTAACCATTATTAATTTAGTTCTAATTGATTTATAGCCAAAATATTAATGCACAACAGCAGTTTATACTTTATGAAATATTACCAAATATTGCAAGAAATTTGAGTTTAATCTTCTTGGGAGACCCTGTGTAGACTGGGGTCTTTGAACTGTGGCATTTTCTTCTGACCTTTAATAAATATGATTATCTGCTGCTTAGTGACCTTTTTTATTCTTCAGGTGGTGATTTCTGACCAGTTAAATAGGTAGCCTGCTGCATACTTGATAACACTTGGCTGCTGTTGCTTTGCTCACACATCAAGGAAGCATCTTCCCAGGCTGGAGTGTTGTATTGGCATGACATAGATGTAAACATCTGAAAGTTCTCATGACTTCTAAATACAGTAGCACTGGTGGAACCAGCAAAGAATTAATAAACAGAAACAAAAACAGTGAAGGTAAAAACACCCAGCTGTTGATTTAATTTCCTTATGTCTGAATACAAGCAATTTCTAAATGTAGATTAGGGTTTAGTTTTTTTGGCTGGCTTTTTCTTTTTTTTCCTCCTACCTTTATTTTAAATGGTGAATGGAAACTCTAATGAAGGAAAATTATTATAGGTAAGATTATCTTGCTGGATTTTGTCACCTATTTGGAATCTTAGAGGAGTCTCGTGGTTGATTTGGTAACTTGCTGTGCATTCGGACATCCCCTGATATATTCCACATATTGACCAGGGAGGGATATCTACTTTCAGATATGCCTTCTGGTAATTTTAAAATACTGCAAGACCTCTTTTGTTTCCCTCATTTGCCCCATACCCATTCCAGTATAGTCCCTATTTAACTTGGGAGTGCAAATAGATATGGAGGGTTTTGGAGGCAGACATGATAGTGCCAGCAAAAGGGTCTAATTTAGGACATTTCAGCTAGAGTACTCAGCCCTGGATAAAAGCACCTTCCAAACAGTTCATGCAATAGTTCAAATTAGTTTGCATGATCAAGAGTCCCTGAGCAGGCTGAAAATTGCAGCCTGCAAGATGTAGTGTTTGAGAAAATGCCACTTCTATTGCTTAGTACATCATTATTTCAGTGCTCTGAGGTCTTTTTCAGAAAGAGCAAAGGGACTTGCTAAGGCTATTTTCTCAGCTTGCATTTTTGATCAAACTCTGAATTCTAGAAATTTTGATTTGCTCAATAAAAAAGCTGACAATTTCTTGATTTTGGACCTTGCTGAATCTGTAATATGTGTTCCTTCAGGATATGGTTTTTGCAGCACATCTGCCTTCCCTCATATACTTTGCATCCAATCATTTGTTACCTTTCTATGCTCAGAAGGTATTCCCAAAAGGATTCACTTATACAAAAGCAAGTTTTCACTCACCTATTACTCACCAGTTTAATGCCATCAGTCTATGCCAGGAGAAACAGCCTGGAAGATTTAAGCTCCTCAATATTAGAAAAACAGAAGATTGAAGAAAACATTTGCAAGGGTACTCTAGCATACTGATACACATTCAGTGATACACCTACCTGAGTTCTGCAAACCAAGAATGTCCTTCATCTTCAAAGAAAAGTCTTTATAAAATGTTTATGTTTTAGTTGTGAAAGCTGTGAATAATTTTAAATTTTCATATTAAGTCTTAACATTACTACATTCTTTTCTTTTTCAAGTCCATGTTTTTAGATGCATGACTTCCATTTTGAAGTCTCGGGAATTAAAATAAAAACAAAATATTAAGCACATGGTTCTAAAGTCATGGTCATAATTTTAATGGAAATGCAAGTGTCTGAAAATGTGAAATCTGAATGTTTTGGAATGCCTTCTATTTTTATGGGGGCAGTTTTTTGTTTGCTTGTTTGGTTTTTTAAAGTTCAAGGAAAGAATTAAATTCTGGTTGGATGTCTTATTTAATTTGACATAAACCTTCTTCTTAGTTCATTGCCACATGGACTGCACTGGTCTAATTACTCATTTTTTCCTACTGGGAAATAAACCCCTGTTTCACTGCAGAAGGTGCTGGAGGCAGGTGATAAGTTAACAGCTCAGCTGAAAGGCAGCATTTGGTAAGTGCAGCATGGAGTACTGCAGCTCACTGCAGACCTGGCAAGGTGAAGTTTATAGCAGCATCCCTTTGTCCTTTGCCCAAGGGCCTGTACTGAGGATTTGAAAGCAATGCAGTGTCAAACCAGCAGTGGGTTTCCGAGTGTCTGCATGAAGATATACTATGATTTTTGAGAATTTCAAGTCCTGCTTTCTGTTAAAAACAAGTTTGGCACATGTGAATTAACCAGAACAAGGATTCGAACTTTGGTTTCCTGTGTTGCTGATAAGTGATGCAACTGCTAGAAAACAGTAAATCACACTTTGGTAATTTAGACCAATGAATATTTAGTATATTGATATAAAGTAAATCATTCTCAATGAGAGAAACTAAGTGAGAGATAAAACTTCTACCAAAATAACCCTGTGTCTATCTAATTAGTGGAATGATTAATTTCATAACAGATAAGATGAGGTCTCTAGGTCTCCCTGAGTCTTCTTTTCTCAGACTAAACTACCCCAGCTCCCTCTCCCACTACTCCTAAGACTTGTGCTCCAGGCCCTTCTCCCTTCTCCATCTTTGCTGCCCTTCTTTGGACTCTTGCTTGGTACATGTGTGTAAAGACACATGCAGACATAAAATGCAGGCCTGCTTGCAGAAATTTTTATATTATTTTTAGATGAAAAAGCTTCTGAAAGACTATATCTGACCAGGCCAAATTGTAAAATAGGCGTAGTGATTGATTCCGCCACTTGTATTTTACCAGGGCTTATATTTTATAATATTTGATGTTACTTTTTACATAGATTTTCTTCATAAAAAGGTGCGACTTTTATGGAGTGTATTAGATTTACCACATCAGAAAACTGTGCTCTATGTTTTAAAATTGAGAGTTTTGTAGTATGTTGTACTGCATGCTCATAATACATCCATATTTTAAATCATCATTACCATTAAAAATATGGTAAATGTGGTAACAATTGAAATTTTCTCTGATCACAAGTATTAGCACTAGGCATGTGGACAATTCAGCAGTCTGGTTCCTTGGGTGTAAGGAAACCTTCATCACCAACCAATCCTCACAGTAGTGAGACAGTCATTTCTGAAGTGGAAATCTGGCCTGTTTAGAGATCCTAACAGCAACGGAGAAACTCTCCACAAAGGCATAGTAACAAACCTTCCACACTATTTTCACAAAGTAATTGAGGGATATATAGTTTTTAGGATGGTACATGGAAATTCACAAACAACACAGTGCATGCTGCTCAATTATTCCATGAAGTAGAAAAAGCTCACTGTACATTCAGGCAGCTAAAAAGAAAAAAATATCCATCTGATATTTAGACTTCATTAGCTCAATATAACTAGTTGGAATTTGTACCATTACTTCTGAATAAAAGAGAAAGGAAAAAGTATAGTTTGGGTGTTTGGTTTTTTTCTTTTCTTTTTTATGAAGGAAATTACAATAGTGAAAAAGGTAAAAATGGCTTACCTGTGAGAAGTGCCTCTCTCATGCTTCCTTCATCCAAATTAGGCTCTGCAAAAGCCATGACAGGGTCAGGGAACAGATGCCAAATGAGTCATATAAGTCCTGATGCTTCCTTAACCTTCATTCAGTTAGAAATACACTTAAGGGTGAGGGGGAAAGAAATGACATAAAGTAGGGAAAAAAAGTCACCATACAGCATGCAGATTTATAAAGTTGGAGTGGTGCAATTAAGCAGTTTCCAAAAGTGATTATCCTAATTACATTTCACACGCAATGCAGTATTTCCATAATGGCCGGATGGGACACTATATTTTCCTTGTTCTGTACGTTAACCTTAGAATTCATTGTCATTGATAACACTATTGGTATTATGAGAGTTAATATCTATAAAGTCTCTTCAGCCATCCAGCTGGTTTTGAATCTCAGTTCATCAGATGTTAAACATTATAAAATAGGAGAGGTCTGTTCCCACCTTAAAGTCCAACACTCTTTAAGCATATGACGAAATAGGTAATTTTATTCTTGTTTCTTGTTAAGGGCAATAAAAATGCTCTTTTACATCCAACAGACTACTTTTGTAATGGTCTCTTCATTTCTCTGATGATGGAAGCTTTCACAATGGGAAAAATTCGTGGGTGGGATCCAGCTCATCTGATATTGGTCCAGATTTTCTGTCATGGTTCATTGCTGGATAATTTAGTTTTGATTTTGCAGTTCAGAGATTATGGTTGGTGGATCTCCAGAGTTACTGCATATTCAAGGCTATTATTCTAATTCAAAGACGAATTCTAGTCAAATAGAACTTCCGATACATCTTGGTCTTCTCTGGGAACAAAGACCTATAGGCCCCAAATTTCAGAAACCTTGGTGTGAAAATTAGGCAAGCCAGCAATAGCACATCTTCCCCAGTAAGCTGAAAGACGAGTGTTCCTAGTACATGAAATTGAAGTTTATTTTTTGACTCATTTTTCAGATACAGATCTATATCACCAAGAACTCGTATTTCAGTTAGAAACTCAAAGCTTGTACAATTTTAGTAATGAACTTCTTACGCACAAAGTTAATGAGACATTAAGCTCCCTACCTTCTTAGCAAACATGACAAATACCTGCCTCCAAATAAATATTTATTCAAGTTTTTTGAGTAAATATTTATTCCAGTTACTGAATTAAATTTCTTAGTTAACTAGGAAGATATTTCAAACACTTCACTATGTATCAAACATTGCTAAAAATTTGAAATGTGAATTACAAAAACTCTTTTTCTGGATTTTGAAGGAGGAAGCCAAAAGATACACTTTATCCAGAGCCAACCTGCTAAATGGTGGGTAAATGACAATATTCTCACCTCCCTTCAGCGAGGTCTTCCTAAACTAACTTTATCCTGATGTGGCAAAAAAAAAAAAAAAAAAATCCTAAAAAGCCCCCAGGTTTCAGCGGAATTAAAGTCTTCCAGCAGAATACTTTTAATTTTTTTCATGGCCTTTTGAGCTAGGGCACCTTTGCATAAACTATACAGACAGATTTAAAGACTTTTTGTACGTAGGTAGAAGTGCAGGTTTTGCCAGTCTCTATGTATACGCAGTGAGACAGATATACTGAAGAGGATAAATTTTGCTCTGGGGTTTATTACATTCCCTGTTGGCAGCAGGCAGCAAAAAAGGCAATAGCACTTAAACTTGTTTTTAAAATACAGCAAATCAGTTTGGAGAGAGTTGGGGAATTTTGGAAGCAGTATTTTGCAGTACAGCCTAATATACTGCAGAAGGAATCTAGCGTGTTTTAGCTCTTACCCTGCATAGGACACTTACCCTCCAAGTAGATTTCTTTCAAGACTGACAAAAAATTAGGTTATGGAAACTCTTGTGTTTCCAAAGTTATGCCTTGTAGAATGAATTTTCCCTCATGGTTTTAGACTCAATAATTTTCTCAAGTAATTCTTTCTCTGTAAACATCTGTAGGAGGAACATGCTGACATTAATAATTTAATCTCTCACATACTTACTAGTAGTCTGTAGAGTCTGGTTACACAGTAGACCATGAAATGAAGTTACCACTAGACACAAAAGAAAAAACCGTTTGAGCCATTATTACAGGGAAAAGAGAGATATCACATCACATTTTTCCCTCTCTGAACCTGGACTTCATCACAGTATAGAGAGGCTGTTTTCTTGCATCTGTGTGTGGTTGTAACTAATGCAATACCTGCATATTATGGTTGCCTATAAATCAGATTCTAGAACTGAATACAACTTACTATAGTAATAAAAATCACACTTTGTCACAGCCTGAGATGAGAAATATCAATTACTATAAGGACTGTTTAAAATGCTTTTAAAGGCATTTTATGCATGTATTGGTGTATTGAAGGTGAGAAAGAAACAATTATACGAAGTGGTTTACGTATTTTATCACCATGCTACAAATATGACAAGTGATGAAGGTAAAAATACCTTACACCCTTTCATTTTCTGTAGTTTTCTGCAACTTTTCAACAGTTAAAGAGTAATTAACTAGTAATAGTTAGTAAGAAGAATAAGGAGTACACAACAGAAAGCATCAGAAGAGAAAGAAAAGATTAAAAAGATAAAAAGCAAAACAAGAGAAAAAAGAACAACATTTATTTATTTGATTTTTTTTTCAAACCCAAACAAAGCGTGTGAACAAAATCTTCCCTCAGAAAATCTTGCATGGAAGATGTGAATATTCTCCAGAAATTAATCAATTTCTTCATTTTCCAATATCTCAAGAATGATTGTACCTAGAATAACTCCATATAATTCCTTTTGCCATTTAATCTCAGTGTGTGTCTCTGTGAATTTTTGTTGTGGCATCAACCTAAGTCTGCATGAAGCACACTTTCCCAAAAATTATTGGAATAGATTTAGTAATTGTGGTTCTGTACAAATTAATTTACATTAACTGATAATCAAAGATAGATCTTTAAAAAACCATACACTTGCAGAGTTTTTTGTTTTGTTTTGTTTTGTTTTTTATTTTGTGCAACCACAGAACTAAATGATATTCTATATACAAACTTTGGAAGGAGAAGATGTATCAGCCCTTGCTGAAAGGGCCTAAGAAAATTGAGCTACAGAAGGGAAAAATCCACAGGTCAAAAAGAACAGACTACTAGCAAGGAAACTAACAGATGAGTATTCTTCAATGCTCTTTTCAGGCCTTCTTTTGCCTGGCTTCTCCAGACAGATAAGTGAGAATCTGTTCATACACTGATAAAGACAGAAAGAGGCTACTTTTACACAGGAGTAAGAAAACCTCGTCAAGTTTCTCTAACTGAAGTCAAAGAAAGTCTGTACATTTTGAAGTGCAGTGAAAGACAATGAATGTTTGCGTTTTAGTATGCCTTTAATTGCATAATATTTAAAAAAAATAAAAGCAGGTAACACTTTTATCCGTATTTTTTAAATATGTGTTCAAACTGAATAAAATGTAGAATGTTGAAATCCCTTATCAGGGCAGGGGAGGACAGCAGTTATTTCAGGGCAGTGGATTAGTGTATGTTCATGGGAGTCTGGGTCCATGTTCTGACTGTATTCCCTTCAACTCTCCTACAATGGCAGACTTGTGACTGAGGCAACAGGCAAATATTTGGTCATATATCCAGAAAACTATATAGCCTTTTGAAAGCCTCTCTTAGTGAACTTCTTTTAATTTCCATATGTAAGTGATAAATAGGAGATAAAATATTAAAAATGTTTTCGCAAATAAAACAGCAATGATCTTTACCCAACTTCAGACATCATGATTATTTTCCATGACAATCACAGACATCTTACTGAGAAATGGAAGGAGACTGGGAAGAACCACCTGCCTGCCAGACTGGCCTGTCTGGGCTGTGGGGAGGTAGGCTCTTCTTGCAGGAGCCTGAGATCAAGCACTTCACTTCTGCTGGATGGATTTGAAATGTGCAGCTGTGCAGCAAGCAAGAGCTATGCTCACCTCTGCCTGATCCAGGGGTGTATTCAGAACCAGTATTGACTTTCTGATTTAATCAGATCTGACTGAGGAATTTATCAAGTTGAATTTCACTAGACCTTCATTTTTACAGGAGTTTTGCTCACAAAGCTTAGAATAACTTTTTATATGGGACCATGCACTTTGCAATAACAAAGTTTAAAATCTTTTCCTATGCCAGCACAAGTAAAATTTCTGCATGTGCAACTAAGTTCATGTGTTTGTTTACGGATGAGAAAAAGAAAGTAATAAACCAATTAGTCATTGCCAATGAATTCTATGGTAATAAAAAGCATAACAATTGTAAAAGTTTTGCTTCACTTGATGTCTTTGAACTTTATTGAATCTCTCTTATCTTTTCAAAAGAGCAGTCTGATTCTTGGATTCAAATTGTTCTTTAACACAGACTTCTTAATATCCTGCTGTTTTGAAACCAGACGTTATCAGCGACATTATTGATTTGTAGATCCACATAACTGAAAATCAATCTGAATACAAATCTTAGTCCTCAACAACTTAAAATGGTGAAAAACCAAGTTCCTAACTCAGTTTTTCAATTTTTCCATAGAGCCAGTAAAGAGCTGTGGAAAACCCTCCAAAATCCATGTTTACCAGTTACATTAATTAACAAGAGGAGGAGCTGAGGATGAAATGGCTTAAAAAAGCTTAAGTAGAAACAGTGCGTTAGAAACCAGTGTTGAGAACCTATAACAAAAAAAACCCAAACCCACCTATTTTTGACATTCATATTCTGGCTTAGATGTGATGCTGCTCTGTAGACAACTCTATTGTGTGTTATATAAATTTAGAGCAGAAGAAAATCAATTTTATTGGGATATCTTCCTAAACCTCAAAGAGAACAAAAGAGGTATGAGATGGTAAATGATCCTGTATTATTCATCTTAGTGTAAAGTTCATTTTTAATCACAATTTTGTCAGTTTTAATATAGATGGAACTACAGAGAGAAATGGAATTAGTAAGAAATTAGACTTAGATTAACATAGTAGAATTGCGGGTTTTTTCCTGTATTTATGGCCTCTTGACATCTTTACTCTGCAGTTAGTTAAGCTGTGTATTGTGTTTACATTTTCCCCTCTGAAAAAACTTTCACAGCCTCTACAGTGATATTTTCTATAACTCTTGCTCTGGTTTTTGTCCCTAAAGTGAACCGATCACATACTTCTTTTTTCTGAGCTGCAGTAAACTCTCTGGTGCTAGACTCTCTCCTCCCTCTTCCTCTCCTCTCCTCTCCTCTCCGCTCCTCTCCCCTCCTCTCCTCTCCTCCCGCTCCTCTCTCTCCTCGGCGCTCTCCTCTCCTCTCCTCTCCTCTCCTCGTCCTCTCCTCTCCTCTCCTCTCCTCTCCCTCCTCTCCTCTCCTTCCTCTTCTCTCCTCTCCTTCTCCCCTCCTCTCCTCTCCTCTCTCCCTCCTCCTCGCCCCGTCCCTCTCCTTCCTCCTCTCCTCATCCCTCTCCTCTCCTCTCCTCTCCTCTCCTCTCCCTCTCCTCTCCCGCTCCTCTCCTCTCCTCTCCTCCCTCTCCTCTCCTCCTCTACCCTCTCCCTCCCTCCTCCCTCCTCTCCTCTCCTCTCCGCTCCTCTCCTCTCCTCGTCCTCTCCTCGAACTCTCCTCTCCCTCTCCTCCTCCTCTCCTCTCCTCTCCCTCCTCCCTCTCCTCTCTCCTCTCCTCTCCCTCTCCTCTCCTCTCTCCTCCTCCCCCCTCCTCTCCTCGACTCTCCTCTCTCTCCTCTCCTCTCCTCTCCTCTCCTCTCCTCTCCCTCTCCTCTCCTCCCGCCTCCTCTCCTCTCCTCTCCTCTCCTCTCTCCTCTAACGCTCCTCGAACTCTCCTCGAACTCATCCCTCGACTCTCCTCGACTCTCCTCGAACTCTCCTCTCCCTCCTCTCCTCGAACTCTCCTCTCCTCTCCTCGAACTCTCCCTCCTCCCTCGCACTCTCCTCTCCTCGAACTCCCTCTCCTCGAACCTCGTTCCTCTCCTCGCCTCTCCTCTCCTCTCCTCGAACTCTCCTCATCCCTCTCCTTCTCTCTCCTCTCCTCGCTAACTCTCCTTCTCC
>CM031859.1:66562647-66634491 GCA_018697195.1 Certhia americana
TGAACAGCTACAGATTGCATGCTGAGGGATAGGTTCTATAGCGAGCAACAATAGGTAGTCAGCTATGTGCCATGAGTGGCAGAGTCCACGCCTGTACGGCAAATCTTCAACAGATATTGACTTAAAGACGGAAGTGATACGTATCGAGTTAGCTGAGAGTCCCAGACCCTTGTAAAAATGACTTAACTAGGCGCGAGCGATAAAAACTCTTAAGCAAGAAGTGGCATAGGCTAGGTGCTAGAGCACACTCAAGACTGCTACCATAATTGCGCGTTTACAGAACTAAGCTGGCTAGGTCAACAAGTAACTCGTATTAGTGTGCGCTTAGGCGCAGGCTGGACTCTGATCGAAGTGAAATCGCGAGCGACCTGGAGGTCAAGTCAGTGCAGAATGGGATATCGACACGTATGGGAGAGCTAGAAGGGTGTCTATTCTTAATTCAGGCAAAGGCGAAGTACAAGATGCGCACAACTGCAGTCATGAGGGTCTTCGAAAATAAAGGCATGGGGTTGGTCAATGCTAGTGTCATCAGTTATCAATGTCTTAGTAAATTCTGTGCAAATTAACTACAGAGAATAAGGATGGGAGCTCAGAGCCCAGAAAATCGTCCCCGCATCCCTCTACTCCCACCATGAATACCGCAAGTCCCGACCATCAAAGAACTCTCACTAATCCTCCTCAATCCACAACACAATTCCTTTAGATTCATCGTTCTCTCGACCTCCTTCTACCCCCTCGAACTCCTCCTCGAACTCTCCTCCATCCTCTCCTCGAACTCTCCTCCTCCTCGAACTCTCCTCCTCCTCTCCTCGAACTCTCCTCTCCTCCCTCGAACTCTCCTTTAACTCGTCTCGAACTCCTCCTCGAACTCCTCCCGCGAACTCCTCCTCTCCTCGAACTCTCCTCTCCTCGACTCTCCTCGAACTCATCCTCGTCCTTCCCTCGAACTCTCCTCTCCTCTCTCTCAAACTCTCCTCGAACTCTCCTCTCCCTCGAACTCTCCTCTCCTCGAACTCTCCTCTCCTCGAACTCTCCTCGAACTCTCCTCGAACTCTCCTTCACTCCCCCACTTTCTTCATATTCTTCTCCTGTATGACAGATGTTAAGTCTAAGAGGAGACCCCAAAGAAAAAGTATTCCTGGCAAATTATTGGAACTTAAACTTCAAGTAGTATCAAGATCAGCAGGAAAAAAAAAGAAAAAAAGACAGGAAGAATTGAAAAATACCAGAGGGTATAAAGTTCTGGAAGTTTAGGAGTAAAGAAGCAGAAGGAATGACTAAAAGATAACCACTAAACATATACTTAAGTTCAGCTTTTTTCTGAAAACTGATGGTGGAAACAAAGAGAGAGGATGGTAGATGGGAACAAGAAGATAAATCCAAGCTGAGCCACAGCTCAGCTGGGAGCAGAAATCAAAAGCTAAGTCTGCACTGCAGGGGAAAAGCAAACATGAGGTGCACCATATGTTCAAGATGTCCACTTCCTTTGTAACACCTGTATGTCCTGTCCTGCTGTCAAGCAAATAAATAGATTTTGCTCAGGTAAGCCATACCCAGTCCTGACAGTTCTTTGTCCTGAAGAATTTCCCATATATTGATTGTTGCTACAGCTTCAACTTCCTAATTTATCAGTTGGTTGAATACAATTTGTTTAAAATATAAGCAAAAGAAAAAGAAGTAAAAAATGTTGGCATTTCATGTCAGTCTGCTCATTTGGCTTCTCCAGAAAAAGGAAGCCCATCCATGTACAGCAGGAGAGAACCATGAGCCCCCAGGTTCCCAACCGCAAGACATTTCACAGTGTTTATCTGTTTAATATCTTCTATATGAATCTTCTGATTTAAAAAAAAAAGAAAAAAAAGTTGCATTAGGCATCCAAACAATCTTTGTACGATTTAGTGGTAAGGTTCTGACTAAAACAAAGCACACAGTGTGTTTCAAGCAAGATGAGGCAGCATTAGGTGAATTCTGCTTTGTGTCGTTCTACCAGCCCTATGGGTGATGCACAACAGAGTCTGGACAGCAGCCTGAGACAGGGAGCATACATGTTGTAAAGTGCTGTTTCATACAGAACTCTCATCATCCAGTGCCTAGCAGCAATTTGGGTATCATAAAGCATGCAAGATATGGGATTTTCACATAACTCTCCCTTGCCGGCTGTCAGGCATAAACCCAAGCGTGATACAAGAGTTCTCACTGTCACTGCTGAAAAGAACTGATGTGAAAACTAACTAACTGGTCTGCACATCTTGGAAAGAGCACATTTGTTTGGGTTAGAAATTTTAGTTATTCTAGCCTGTACCTGTTGGATGTGGTAAGACATTTTATAAGAATGTGTTTCTTCATTGTCTTGCCAATAATAAAATTAAATTAAGTTGTTAAAATGTTAAATTCAAAAGGCAACTTAAAAAAACCCTAACAACCCTGTTATCTTCTGTCATTCAGCAGTTTTTTTCCATATATTTTATTTCAGTATTTCTTATCAAAATGCAAAACATTCACTTTATTCATCTACATCCCAGGCAAGATAATCTTTTCACATTTTAGCCATTCTAAATAAATTATAGTTGGTTTCAAGATTTTAAAGATCTTTTCTTTTAGATGATTCTGTGATTCTCACAGGCATCAAGGCCATAATTCCCAGTGATAGGACATACTGGGGTTTTGCTATTGTATGTATCATATAGCTTGTTTAAATAGCTACTTATAACCTAAAACTCTCCAATTTTATGGTTGTTTGAGTCTGTGAAAAACTGATTTGTCTTGGTGATGATTACTTTCAGCAGTTTTCACATAAGTGACCACAAGCAAAGCATCAGCCCTTACAAACCCAGCAGCTGATAAAGCAATGAGATAGCCAACTTCATCACCAAACTGATCCTAACAAGACAAGGGTCCTTTTCCTCTGAGGGCTTGTCCTAAGTGTAAAACACTTGTGGCTTTATTATCAATTTGATGAAAAATGCTGGCCAAGTAGATTTGGTTCCATCAAAAATTTTCTACCTTTTCCATATATTTATCAGACACCTTAGCAAACTACAGTAGAGAAAGAACGGGTTACACCTGTGGTTGCCAGCTGCCTGTGTGTCTTCCTGACTCTCTGTCATGATCTTTTTCTACACAGCAAATCTACTGGCAATTAAGAGCTACATGGAGTTCATTAATGAGTAACAGATCTAGATTTATGATCTTTCAAAGGAAAACTTCAATTTCCTCCCAGCTTCCTCCCTCACACAACACATTGACTTTAGAGGCAAGAGAAAGAGAAAATAGCGTTTTTATATGTATTTCTTATCATACTTGCATAAACTGTGAAGGTTAATGTGCTATAGTTTTCACAGTAACTAAAAGCACTTGCAGCAAATTTTAGCTTCCTTTGCAGCTGGGCAAGAACCTGTTATATCAGGAGCAATGACTAAAATCTATTCTTTCACTAAATGAATTACTATATGAAATATAAAAGCATTCTCAGAAAAAGTGGCATTTCCAGATGAGCCTAGCTCTGGCAAACATGACTATGCGTTAGGAATTACCATTTCTATCCAATTCTTGCTTCTGTTTCTGCTCCTGGTGTGCCCAGGCTCTGTGATGCTCAAGGCCAACACAGACTGAAGAGCTTTGCATGGAAGAGGTCTGGTGGTCTGTTGCTTCCTCACTGTCATGGCAAAACAGTGCTGACTGATGAAGGGATGCTGTGATTTTGTACCTTCAAGCACAAACAAGGAGTAGGAGGAAAAATAACGCCTCTTTGAGACATGCCAGTGTTCTTCCTTAAGAACATTTACTTCTAATGTGCTTCTTGTAGGAGGCCAGAAGCATAGCACAGCCCTAATCAAATGTGTGTGGGTCAGTATTAATGACAACCAGAAAAGCTTCATATGCCCATCAGATATTTTAGGACTCCCTGAGGTTTCTAAACTTAAACAAAACCCTTCTCTATAAACCTCTTACACAGACTCTCAACAACAATAAATTATCAGAACACACATTTCACATGATTTTCAGTGATTTGAAAGTCAAAATTGTACTTGAAAATATTTTTTTACTTTAATAATGCAGTAGCTTAGAATCTTCATCAGTTAGGAAAATAATTGAATACTGTTTTCTCCTGTAAGTTATTTTCATTTGACTTTATTCCCAGTAAAACCATTTGAGCTATTGTCAGTCAGTTTCTAATTTCTAAGATCCATTTAGTCGGACGAGTTGCCACTGATCTCTACTAGGAAATGAAAGAACAGTAGTCCTGTCTTATAACAGCAGCACATCTTTCACTTTATTAATAGCTCTTCACAGCCTCTCTCTTTTGAGACCATTACCCAAATAAAGGGGTGAAGGACTTAGAGTCAAGACTAACTTAATTTGACATAATTTTGGCAATTGTGGTTACATATTTATAGCCATTTGACAATGTGCAGGGAAAAAAAAGGAAGTTAGAAAAAGATTTGCAAGACGTACCATTTAAGGGAGCATGACACCACATAATTTTTGTAATGGTGAGATATGTTAGTGGTGCAAAAGAAAAGCAAAAGGCAACTAGGATGTATGAAGCATGTGAGAAGAGAATAAACTTTACTACATTATTATCATTTATCCCTTACTATACCACTGAGATACATAGAAAATGGCTTTCCTGTTACTTTTCCAAGTTAGGCATGTGAAACTAATTGGTTTCTTTAGTTGGTTGATTGGTTGGTGGTTTGCAAGAAAAGTCAACTTTTTGACAATTTATAAGTTTTTTTTTTTTTTTTTTTAAAAAAATTGTTAAGTTTTATTAAAAGTCTTTACATTAAAATTGAAGAAATTTTCAATTTCATCAAAGTGTGAAAAGAGAATATTATAACACCAAAATGAATGATCTGGTAAAATAAAAATAAATTCACTAATCTTCCAAGTCATTGACTCTAACTTTCAACAAAACAACTATTTCATTAATATAATTTTCCTTAAAAAGTTCAAAGTGAGAAATAATTTCTTCGGCACATTAAGATGCTTGGCTCCTCATTTCACATCTGCACATCCACTTTCTATGCTCATGAACTGAAAATAGAGTTCAGAAAACCTTTGTGTTTAACTGACTGTGAAGCTTCTCTTTCTGTATAAAATTCCCTTTATTTCTGGATAATAACATTATGAAAATAACAATGTTTGAAAATAAATATGATCTGTAAAAGCATGATGCTCGCATCAGATCTTTAAGGGCATTTTTCTTTTAAAGATGACATGATGCATAAGGTATCTTTCCTTATATGGATGAGAAAACTGGTTGGTTTCACCTTTATTCTCTTCAGTGCTTTGGAAACATGTCCTCACATACTCCAGTTAAATAGCAGATACTATTGAACAAGGAAGCACTAAGTTTTTTTATTCTTTCTGTCTATCTCTTCCATATCTAAAGCAATATGGATCATTAGATATCACATATGGATATTAGAGAATCTAATCTGTATTAGATTCATATCTAATATGGATATTAGAGAATCACAGTTTTAGTGCCTGCTCAGAGCAGCTGCAGGTTCCCTTCAATTCCTTGTATAACTTCAGTGTTCCTGTGCCTATTGTATGATCAAGCACAGTAGACAACCAACAGGATCTTAGGAATTTTAGATTCATCACTAAAAGAAAAAGACACATAAAAAATATGCTGACAAAAGTCAAGTGTCAATATTTAAATGATTACATGTTTTTATACTTTGCTGCCAAACAGCATTTTACTTGATATTTCTTGGTTTACAGTATGTGTGAGTCAGCTGTCATCAGCAACTCATGCAAATCTGCAAACAAAAGTAGACAATCTGCTAACAAAACTGAATGGATATGTAGATTGAAAATGATTTCTCTTTCATTTAAGGCCAAATTGGCTAAAGCCAGCCTCCAAAATGGGAGACACATCAGTCAATAATATCTCTCATCATCATTTATTAATTTGGGCCTTGATTATTTTATTAGAGTCAAGCTGGCAGTGCATCTATGGTTACGCATATAGTGTTCATAATAAATCACAGTGACTTGTCATTTAAATAACTATTTACATAATAATGAATTGATATAATCTGAAATATTAACAGTACTGACATAGTACTGCCAAATATTTTCCTGTGGGACAGTTTTTCCTTCTCTTATTATTCTCTAAGGAATAAAGTCTCCAGGTCCTCTTGATTTTACTCTCTTCATAACTATAAAAACTTCCTTTTTGCTGCTTTATTGACAAAGATATCTTTTCACAACCTTGAACTTACTTTTCCAACCTAATTTTTCTGTAACTCTCACATCTTTCGCGGAGTAAAATTTTTCCTAAGTAAAATGACAGAGCCTGACATGATCTTATCAAATCCATAGTTATTTCTCCTAAGGCAGCGGCTATTTTACATATCATAGTTGCAGAATTTTCTCAACCTCTCTTCACACCTCACATTTTCATTTGGACAAGAAGTCATATCTTTGCAACTTTTGAAGGCTCATCCTTGGGCTTTCTCACATGGAGATGTGAGAATGTTGAACGCCACTCCCAAATATTTTCACCACTTTTAGAGGAGCCACATCAGTAAGTCTGCGTTACCTTCTCCCTTCATTTGCAAGCCGCCATCTTTATGCTCTGTCCTGTTCTGAGGGAAAATAAATCTTTCCAATGAATGCAATTGTCAAAGGCTGATTAAGCAAGCCCAGGCATGGGACACAGAACATCACTTGCTTGGACTTCTCTGTGGAGGTGCTAGAAAAGGAGACTGGAAATGGGAAACTGAAAAGGAATAGAAAGAGGGTGGTGCTCTGGAAGAAGGGAATGAGTCTCCTGAGCAACAGGCTTGCTTTCTGTCCTCCTATGAGTCCCATTCACTTTACACTTCCTTTTACTCTTTGGAAGAAAGCATTCATCTCTCCCATGCTGAAACAATACTAAAATTCTGCCCTCTTCCAGCCTCACAATGGGCCACCAGCATCCTGCAGCTTATGATCTCTCTGCAAGACACATCTTGAGCTGCTGGAAACCGCTTCTTTCTGACAACAGCTAGGCAAAGTAAATGGTGCTTTTCTCTTAGTTTTTATTTGAGGAACATGGGAAAAGAATTGAGATGAGCTTGAGCTATAACCCCTGTGAAGTGGGATAAGTCTGTTCTGGGAATAGGGAATAGTAGAAAAACTCCCCTCTTCATTCCGGGTTTTAGAAGAAATAAGATGTCCTCTCTTCACTTCCCGGTTCTCACTCTACTGAGCAGCAGAAGCCTTTCCCACAGGACATTCACTAATTTCTTGTAATTTTCCCTTTTCTCTCCCTACTTGCCACATTTAATTTTACTTTTACAGATCAGGGAGAAAGATAGCTGTTATTGTATTTTAGATAATTCAAGAATCATCAAGTTTTCTAGCAAGATTCCTGTCAGTTAAGGTAATGAAAACATAATCTCAGAGCTCTTGGGGTTTGCAGGAAAGATTTTGCTTTGAGCCTAAAGCAGCTGAAGGAGCTCTTTGGCAGCTTGATATCAGATATCAAACATATGTTTTAAGTAAGAGTTCTCAAAATATCTTGCAAAAGCAGGTAGAAATTCTCTGTGACAGAAAATTCGATTACTGTTGATGCATGCAAGTATGGGGGCTGTGACAATGGGTGTAGAAAGGGTTTGTTAGTTCTGTATATTGAATACAGCCACCTTGTTCTCTTTTTAAAGCCTTTTTTTTTTAACCTGGAACATATGCATCTCAAGCTGAGTTGTAAAATACCTGGAGAAAAATTATTTTTGTATCTTTAAGACAAATTCTGCAAGCAGAAGGAAGGGCTTCCATGTATTGAGGAAAATGCACCAAACAATCACTTTGCAGTTAACCAACAAGCTACTTTTCCAGTCTGCTGGTAATTTTCTGTCATGCAACATTATAATCATGAGGAGAGATATTAGTACCTCCTTTGCAGTGAAGAGCTATCCTTTTAATAAATGTGTCCTCAGTCTGGCCTTCGCAAATCTGTAATAGAAAGCTAATATTCATAAGATCTATATGGTCTTTGGGAAAATGAATTACAAGTCTAAAGTGCAATTCTATTGCATTAAATAGAGAGGTCAGAGATCTGTTTCAGAAGAATTTCTCCAAATCATTAAATATTCCTTCACAGACACAAATATTTCCCTCTGGATCTAGAAAATTCACTGAGAAATGATGATTCAGAAGTTTCTCTCAACTTTTCAGAATGGAATTAATAAGGTGGTGAGCACTGTAACTGCTTGATTTCCTGACATCTCACTGTGCAGCATATATAAAGGCAGTAGTGGGAGGTAGGATATGAGTTATCCAGGCAGAGAAGTGAACTTGCTATCAAAGGACAGATTTAATTAACTGGGGAGATGTACTGATTTTTGTAAGAAGAATATATTATAATCAGCATACTACTGTTGATGATTTTGCCTCTTCAAATCATCATTTTCTAGCAGAAGACAATTTCCTTGAAAAATTTATGATTAGCTAATTAGGAAAAAAACAGTTTCATTTGTTCCTTATGAAAGCTTAATAGCTTTGTAATTATAAAACCACTTCCAAGTATACCTTAAGCATGAATTTTTAAGAAGCTTGAGGTAGACAAAGGAATGTTACTTGAAAATGCAAACCTTGAACTAGTTTTTACTGCCTTTTCCCTTGTGCTCTTTAAATTTAGCTTAAAGACAGCTTAATTATTTCTCTCTGAATCTGGAGGTAATATTGGATTAAAATTGCATGTCAAACTAATTTTGTGGAATTGAAATTGTGGAAGTATAAAAAAAGACTGACCGATTTCAGTTGTAACTATAGAGAGGCTATCAATTATTGTCCAAATAGAGGAATAATTATTTGAACTGTTTCCGCTGCTCAGCCAAAGCTCAAACACAAAAGAGGGTGGATGAAGGAGCAAACACTGAAAGTGTAGAAGCAAATGTTAACGCATTCTGAAAACAAATAGTGGTGCTGCAAAGCCTTCACTATTAATGGCTGTGCCATGTACAATTTATTAAGAGGAAAGATTGTTGCTGTTAGATAAGGTGTTATGGAAGTGCAGACATATGTCTCTGTTAATGGGCTCTTTGTATGAGACTGAATGGGGAAATCAATCTACCATGCTCAGAGTAAAGCCCTGGTACAGGGAGACACCACCAGAAAAAGGCTCTTGCTGGGTAAGGATCAGGCACAGCAAAGGTGAAGCTGCTGGGGCATGGGAGGAAGGAATGGGTGCTGGAAGAGGCCTAGGGGGCATGGCAAATTCCCACATGGATGAAGCCTCTGCATTAAAGCTCACATGTGGGAGCTTGCAGTGTGAAAAGATGTCCCTGGACACCTTCAAGTGACGAAAAAGGGTCAAACAGTTTTATGGGGGTGACCTGAGGTTGGAGGATCTCAGGAATCTCTTAGGATCTCAGGTGTTTGAGGTTCTGTGGAAGATACTGAAGTGCTGGACTACCCCTTCCAAGAGCCTGTCCACTCCCCTCAGCCTGGCAGTGTTTGAAACTGATACGATTCCAAAACCAGCAGAGTCTCGTCCTACTACTGTGGATAGAGAAAAAGCTAGGGTGAAGGAAAAGAGATGGGACTGCAAAGAGATTGCTGCCATTGCTGCTGCTGCTGAGACTAATGCATGGCAGGAGCTGATCCTGCCCCACCATCTATGCTTGTCCTTCAGTGCTGAGAAGAGGGCTTCAGCTTGCAGGCTGGCCCTTTCCTTCTTCCTCTCCTCAGATACAGAGAAAGCTCACAGTTTCCCATCCCTGCTGCTGGCAAATGTATGCCTAGCAGAGCATGGGACTGGCTGGCCAAGATGACTGAGGGATGGGCATCAAAGGGAGAACCCACTATGCTTTGATTTGGTAGTTATTTCTCCATTAGGAATGGTTTAGGTGTGGTTTACCATTTCTTGGAGAAGGGAGAGAGAGTGCCATATGCTACCCCCAACCTGATATTTTCTGTAAATTCTGTTTCTGGGAAACATCCATACTGTCATAGGCTGAAGGAATACAGGCAATCTCCTCAGTTCATTTGTCAACAGCAGCAGGTGATGAGATTCTCTGTCCTGCATCACTTCACTGGAAGCTTCCCAGGCTTTTAAAATTTCTTTACCCCGCTAAGCTTCTGAAATGTGTTGTTTTCTAACTGATATGAATGAGTTAAGACAAATGAACAGTGACTTTGAATTTTAAGACCTCGTCTTCTTGGCAGCAGCAGCTGGAGAGGATGAGGTCTCTGGAATATCTCTTGACTAAATTATTTGCCTCTCAAGCAAGTCCTCTGAGCAGTGCTCCCTGATTCACAGGCGTGGGCTGCTCTTGCCCTTTTATACTGGCTTGGAAGTGGCCAGAGACACTTCCTGATCATTCTCAGCAGCATTTGTAGACAGCTTAGAGTAATTTATCCCAAAGAATGTCTTGAACTGGGGGAAAATGCCATGAGTTGCCATGACAAAGTCTGCTTCTCACAGGTAAATATATTTTTCAAAACACTGAAGATTGTGAAAAGAAATATTTCTGTTGGATGTTCCTTTCCTTGATGTCACATAATCATACAAGTTCTGGTCATGCTGGTAAACGTTATATCTAATAATCAGACAAACTTTTGTTTCATATCTGCTATGCCATTTAGGTAAATACTGAGTTCCTTTTTTTCTAGGGAAAGATTGGATACTGAATTAAGTATGCAACACTGGAGGTAGCTGAGTGTTTATTTTGTGGCTCCTTTAGAAACCACCAGTAAAACAAGTTATCTTTTTCCACATATAACTTTCTAAGAATAAAGAAAGATTAACCACTTTGTTACTGCTTTGCTACACATCTCTATTTGAAATTACATCAGTCAAATACCAGCTAGCAGTAGCTACAGTGTTATTTTTTGTCTGATGCATAAAGGCAGCTCTGGAAAGGAATGAAGTTATGACACAGATCTTATTGACCCACATTTCTCTGGAAGGCTTGATGATTATTCTTATTCAGTAAAAAAAAGATGTGTTGAGTTCTACACATGTGCTCTATATTACTACACAATTTTTTTTCAGGTAGACAAGCTACAGGCACTGTAGAATAGATAATCTCTCTACCCTACACAACAATGATACTTAAAATATTTTAAAAAATCATTTTCCAAAATTTTAGATATCATTATGTCAATAATATGGAAAAATGAGCTCAGGAGTACAGCAAGGACATGAACCAGTTTCCCTTGTGGTGAAGGGTACTTGCTCTTGGGGTATTCTCTATACAACATGTTCACTTATTTTCCCTTTCATTTAATTGGAATTATAGACTGAATCTTCCCCAGGAAAAGTTTTGAATTAAAATTACTTAATCAAAAAATTCCTAACAAGCTTTACTGGGCAGGTCCAGCAATACAACACAGGTCATATGGATTTGAATTTCAATACAGCTCTTAATTTCAAATTAATTGCAAATCACAAAATCTCAGTATTACTTGCAATAAAAGCATTAGCAGTATTATTCCAGTTTATTGCTTCCAGTTAGTGATTTCTTAATTTTCTGAAGAAAAAAAACACAAAACAAAACAAAAGTACAAAATAAACCAATTTTAAAAATTAAAGGGTTATATTAGTTTTACACTAATTCCTATCTCCCTATTTTGTCTTATTGGAATGAAATTTCTAGCTACTTCTAGGATCAGCTAAAGAATATGTACCATTCCTATCTCTTAAGTGACTTGTTTGTTACTTGCACGATGGACAGTTGTGTTACCTTAAGTACTCCTTTTAGAGTTCAAAGACCCCAAAAATTGTGGGTAATTGTGACATGCAGGAAAATTCAATCTGAGGAACCTGTCAGATGTTTTATTCTCAGCAGCTACAGAATACAAAGAATTAAAATACAGAAAACAGAAACTGAATTAAACCATACACACCCTACAGTGAAAACAGACATCCAAAGGATTTTACTTTCCATGTTTGAAGAAATCTCAGAAGAAGGAAAGGAACTTAATTTGTTTTTGCATTGTTAATGCTGAAACTTGATCCAGTTGCTGATGTGAGTGGAGTGTGCGCTCTGTATGACCCTGCCACAGGGCTGCAGGTTTTGGACCAGAGATGGCCTGTGCCTGGACAGACTTGAGAGCAGAGACATGGATCAGGACATCTCTACAACCCTCCTTGCTGTCAGCAGGGAGATTGACAGTGGCAAAGGATGAGACACAGTGATTTTCACCATCTTCGCTTTCTTAGGCTGTCTTATTGCAGCACCTAAGTCAGCACAGACCTTACTTTTAGTATTGGGCATAGTGACATGCCATTTACTGTATAATTCAACATATCCTTACAAGAAACCATCTTCTTAAATAATGGTCTTTATCCATGTAGTTACTTACCGTTCTCAGAGACATTTTGTACTAGGAGCTTGTAAAAAAAAGTTCCAATTCACTCCATTTTATTTATTCATAATCTGCAGGTCATTTTTTATATAGGAAAAAGATATCAGCAATTATCCTTCAAAGTTCCAGCTTTCGTGGAAGTCAATTATACTCTACGTTTAGTAGCCAATTATTCTGTGTCTGATTGTACTGATGGCAATTCTTCATCTGAGAGACTCTAACAAAAATGTGTTTAGTAAAGCAGCCCCTTTCTCCTTATCTCACATGAATCAGCAGTGCAATGGCTGAAAGTAGACTTTGGCCTTACAAAGATCACTGAGCATGTCTGTTCTGCACCCAGCCACCAACACATCCCTCTACACATGAAGTTGGCACAAGGAGCTCTCCATGAAAGATGCTTAAGCTCCTCAGAGCTATGTGTGGGGTTACTTTAGCACAAAGGGAAGGTGGGCAGGGAGAACACTTGCTGAAAGGTCTCTGCAGCAGCAGGCTTCCCCCAAGCTCGTTTCCACTGAATGCTCTCAAGCCTCAGGGAGAGAACAAAGGGTGGAAAAACACACATGGAAGGCAACATGTCAATGGGCTTGTGCAGAACTTGGCCAAACCAGGACCAAAAATTAATGTGCCATTGTCCAAAATCACTTTACTGCTTTAAGAAAAGCAATTGTAATTCATAGAAAAGGAGGGAAAATTTTTTGTCTTGTATTGTGTCAGAATCTTTTTGTATTTCTAGAACTGATTACATATGTTTTCTTTGCTGTATGTTTCTCTTCACTCACTAAAATTCATTCCTTTTCAATGGAAAGAAAAGTCTTCTGTCCCTACATATGCTTTAAAGAGATACTTCCATGTAGTTTAGACATTACACTTGAGCTTACTGAAATGAGTACATCTATATTTAAAGCAAATATCTATCATTGTCAGCCCAAAATAAAATAAGTAATAGCAAAAGCATTAACCACTGTTAAAACCTTGACATGCAACACTGCATCAGAGGTATTCCTTGAGGCATTGCAGTTAAGTCTCAGGAGCTATGACACTGGTGAAGAGTCATGGCTCTGATTTCAACAGCAAAATGTGTAAAAGGCATCACTTCCAGACCAGCATTTACTGCTGTAGATTGTTGCAGCAGACCTCTTGTTCAGGGTAGAAATGAGCCAGGACACAGACACTTAACAGTGTGAAAAGGGTCCTGGTTTATTCTTCTTCACAGCTAAGCCATCCTGACTCTGACTACAGCAAGTTACCACTGTAGGGTCCATCTGCAGACTCTGACTGCTGGTTATTTTCTGCTGGACTACATAGATCTATTAGATCTATTTCAAAAAAGGTTAGACATTTTAAAAAATCATAATTCAAGTGTTAGGTCCATGAATAAGACTGGGTGAATTTATAAGATATAATTTTTCACCACAAAATTAACTACTAAAACTTTAAAGATTTAGATTTATTTTTTCAAACTATCCTGAATTCTTTTTGTGATAAAACCTTAGCACAATGTTCTGTCTAGAAATCTAATTATTTTGTTGAGTCTTTTAAATAAACTGAAATATCATGCTTAATGTGGATTTTTTTCACTGAACAAACTTTTCTTCTCAAAATAAATATTTTTCCGCTTTTCTCCACCTATACCATCTGAAAACCCATTTATAAAATTGCGTTCAAGCAGATGTGTTTCTGAACTGAGTGCTTTGAAAGTGTTACTCCTTTATACCATAAATAGTATGTAAACAATTTATGTGTATACCTTAATTGCATGTAAAAAAAATAAAGAAATATGTATTGACAGCTGATAGGCAAGTGCTGGGGCTAAAAGAAGGGTAAAACTTGCTGGCATTGCTGCCTGCCTCAGCTGTACAGAGCAAAAGGCCCAAACTTCTTTTTAGTAGATAGAAAAATGTATTTGAGAGTCAAAGAGCCTGTCCAGGAGGCAGGTTTTACTTTTACCCGTACAGCTGTCATCAAATAGTGTATAAGCAAAGAAGCAATGATGTTCTGGAAGGTGAAAAAGCTATGAGAATGCCCCAGGCACCCACTGGGAAGGTGACATGGTGTGGAAAGTGGCTTCAAACTGGGTGGAGGAAGGTGCAGACAGAAGACAAAACCCCTACTTCTGAAGTGCTATGTGTGGGTGTAAAGGCTGGCATGACAGCGACAGTCAGAATGGGAATGCCAGCCAGGAATTCCACGTTCCCTCACCTGATGCATTTTCAAGAAACTGTAGCAAGATAATCATGATCTGTCATTTCCTCTCATTGTCTGTATGAGACGCCAATTGCCATTAAAATTCAATCTACTATTGTTGGAGTTTTGCCTCTGAAATGTGCTGGGGCTTTACTTGTGCCTTAACTGAAAGAGGTAATGCCAGGAATTGCAGGTTTTCAAAATACTCCACTTTGAATTTGCAGAAGAAGATTTCTTGGCCAAAAAAAGAATACAAGGAAATTACCTTTGTCGACTGCACACACGCTTTATTTAATTTTTCTCTAGAAGCCTTGCAAAAATGTAAATATTAGCACATGGGAATCATCTCTATTATTTATACCCATCAAGAAAAAAAAAGACAATCTTATGTCTTTTCTTAATCTTTGTTTGATTATGACCATGGAAGTAGAAAAAGGTCAAGAAAATAAAATTTATTCTATAGTGCGACACTACTGCCAGCAGAGTTCTGGCTTTAAGAACAGAGATTTCCATTTGAAGCCTTGTGGGGATCGACCTTACTTTGTAAGTTCTCCTGTTCCAGTTAACCCCTTCCCAAGGAGTGTGGGCTGGTAGGACTGTGCAGACCCATTGAAGCCAAAGCAGAGCTGTACCCATGGGCACAAAGGGCTGGGCTTTCAGCCTGTGAAAGGCAAATAGAGAAGGCTGGAGAGAGGCAATATGCCAAGGCATTGAGCAAATTCTGACAGACTCAGGTTCAAGGTCTGCCCTTGGCTTTCTGGGTGAACCACTTTCCCTTCCTGGCTTCGGCTTACAGCAAACAGGGCACTGCCACCTACTAACACTGTGCCAGAAAGATTTCAAACAAAAGGTTTGGGTTATTTTGCCAAATTGCCTCAAAAATTAAAAAAGGTTGTTAAATGTTTTTATTTTTAATTTTTGTGAAAAAGCAGATGGATATAAACTCATTAGAGAACATTAAGTAGTCCAGTGCAAATGCCTGGGCAGAGTAAGAAAGAGAAGGCATTTTGGTTTAGTCCTGTATTTTAATTAAATGATTCGACCAACAAGTATTCCAGCAGTGTTTATTTTTATTTTGTTCTTCTTGCACTGAAAAAGAGCTGTAGAGCTAACACTGTTAAGTGTTTGTGGATATACATAGCAAAACCATCATGTGAATACCTTAGTTTAGGAGGTTTATGATTTCATAAAAAACTTTTCAACGTTGTGAAAATAGACAGAGTTGAGAGACTTCATCTACCACCGCCTCTGTCTGTCACTTGTGTCGGTGGCTGTACTGGATGGTAGCTGAGAACAAGCTCTGTTGTGAGCATGTGAAATCTTCAGGTGACTCCCTAACCACATCCTCCAGCTCGCAATCCTAACACATTTCACACAGTTTTCACAAAATTTTGCAGCAATCATTATCTCTCTGAAACCCAAACTCATGGAATCATAGTGCTCCCAGAAAATGTCAGGTTGTACTTGTCTTGAGCAATTTGTTACTCGAGGTTTCTGGGACAGCCTTTAAAAATTGTGCTAAGCATAATGCTCAAGCAGGAGACAATTAAATGGAGAATCAACAGCCATTTGGACACATATCTCCAGGAGGATAGTGCATCTTTGGGTACCTGGGCCAGGAGAAAAGGGGGACAGAAGTCACCTATCAGGTGCACTCCCGGACGCAACTCTGCAATTCCTTGAGGCATCCCCTCACACATTTCAAGGTAGCTCACGAACATTTCCCCAGTTTTCAAAGGGTTAATAAAGGTTGGTTATACCAATAGCATATATGCACTAGTTGTTTCCCTAATTTCTCTGTGTGCTCAAATAAGACAGCAAGAGGATTCACAGTTGTCAAAGCCATAGCTGGAGAGCAGATGTGTGTGAAATCATCCCATCAAGAACTCACTGAATGACACACAGAGACAAAACCACCAATTTCTAACCTCCTATGTGTTATTTATTACATTAAAAAGAACAGAGTAAAATTTGATAAACCAATCAGGACCCTTGAGGTTAACATATATTCTGGAGATCTTGCATTTTTAAAAATGAGTATTTCTTTTCCAACTTGGTTTGGAAAAATGTCAAGGTTTTGTTAAGAAATAATTAGATTCACAGAAGAAGTAACTGGCTTATTGCTGCAATACCAGCGGGATTTATTCGGACCATATTTCAGATATCACTGATTTGCAATACTGCTGTGTTGACAACATAAGTTTTCATATTTTTCTTATCTTCTTGCAATTATACTTATTCTTTGGATTTGTTGTTGCAAAAGGAGCTCTTAAATATTTTGTGGTTGGAATATTTTTTTTACTTTGCTTATTTTTCTGAATTGATGGCATTGATAAGGGCTGTGGCTTTTTGGTTTCTTTTTTTTAATAAAAATATTTTCCAAAGAGGTGAAAACTAGTGTGAAAATGTCAAAACTTCAAAGGAAAAAAGAAAATGAAGAGGAGTCACAACCTCCTCCCCTCAGCTCAGACTTTTCAGTTTCCTGGATAATGAATGGTTACTTTTCACTCTGATGTACCTTTGAGGCTTCAAACCAGAAGTAGATCACACACCTGTTATGTTTCAAAGGACTTTAATTGTGCTATGACACTTCTCCTTTAAGTGACAGAACCTTAAGGACTGTGAGTCTCAGCACCAGTTATCAGTAAGTATTTATGAGTCTTAGGTGCTCATGGTAAAGTCAGGACTTCCAGAGCTGGAATGTCCATCCCAGGTATCTGCTCTGCTGGTGTTGGTGCTTCAGTGGCACTGTTGAGGTGCCCTGGGCATTTCCACTGCTTCACCATGGCTCAAAGAGAAAATACCCAGCCAGGTGTTTAAAACAAAGGCTGTAACACTCCTCACTACTTCCTTTGTAAATAAGCCTCCTAAAGGGAAGGGGTGAGGTTTTCCTTATTGGCTTCTGCTCAGAATAGCATCTGGGGTTAGATTCTGGCCATGCTCCCTCACCCCAGCTGCCTCTGGATTTACCCTGCAATAATCTATGGTGTCTGCTTGGCATGGAAGGAAGATAGGCATCAGATGCATGATCCTATTCAGAGAGCATTAAAGGTAAATTTGTATCCAGAGACTTTCCCTGCTTGCATCTTCTCCTATCTTGCACTGTGTAAGCATGCTGCAGCAGAACATGTCCTTTTGGAAGATCTATTTGCAATAGGAGAAAGTTAGAGAGCAGTAATTCAATTGTGAAGAACCAGGAGAATTTAAGAAAAAAATAAAAAAGCAGCAGTGCAAACCACAAACCTCAACACACTATTCATTCAGTGCTGGCAACTTGTACCTGCTTTATTCGTTTAAAGTACAACATTCAGTCACAGGGTATTGTTTTAGCAGCTGGGCCATGTGTTGAAGTGAAATGTTAAGGAAGTGTAGCAACATTACAGGGAGAACTAGGAAGGAGACTATCAGAAAAGGATAAGGAGTTGGCTTTTATGAAGGAAATTTTGAAAGAGGCGCACAAGAGATTGACCAAAAAGAAATTCAGATCATTCTGTTTCCCAGATGAGTGTCAAGAAAAAAAAAAAGAGAATAAGAAAGAACTTAACATTTCAACTTGGAAAAGAGGGAACCAGAGTATTAAAATGCAATCCAATAGCTGTAATGGTCAGATAAAGGACATTTAAAGCAAAAGATGGACTTTGAAAGGCATTGTTTAGACCTAGTAACAGACTTAAGCATAAACAAGCAAACAGCTGGGACTGTCACAAATGAAACAAGACTACAAGATGAGGTTGCCAGAGTGATTTTATTAGCAGAGAACAGTGGGTTAAACTGCAAGAATGAAAGGGAAAGGGGAAAATCTAATCATGAAAATCTGAGTGTTCAGGGGGTTTTGAAGGCAAAAATTAAAAGTGTGAAGAAAAGTGAAGAATCACAAAACACACAAAACACATTTATATACTATAAATGCTTGTCACCAGCATCTTGCTTCATGTTGTGCTTAGCCTTTTCCTTGTCTGCTTAAAATAATGTCATCTCAGGATAAGAATCCTATGCTTAACCTCAGTAAATTAAAAGTGAAGAGAGGGAAGTAGATGTGGGGGCACAGTGATACTCAGGAAGATGAAGAGGAGGCTGGGAGTCCCCTGCATGCTCGTGCTGCACCAGTGACTCCCTCGGGCTGTGTGCCTCACTTGGCCCCCAAACAGCTCCGGGCACGGATGGGCTATGGAACAGTCCCTAGTGGCAGGGGCAAAAAGGAAGACGAAGAAGCCCTGAGCATTTTGAACAAGATGCTGCAATCAAGAAAACCTTTGTGTGCCAGGATATGAACATAGGTAGATATTCAAATAAAAAATAGCTGGTATTGTTCTCCAAAGGCACAGTATTGAGCAAAGCCTTCTTGACTGCATGTAACAAAAACAGTGTGGGCTGCAGAAGATCCAGCAGTGTACAAGCTTTTTAATGTAGGCTATCTGAGCAGCCTACTTTAAAACTTGTTTTAAAATATCTCCATGTGCTGTCCTTGACTGACCTAAGAATAAACCCCAAACTTTCTATCCAAAGAAAAAAAAAGTTTTAACAGTTCTTACAGTTATTTGTATAACCTTTTCAGATTTGCTTTGTTTTCTTTGTCTTTGCCTTTCGTTTACTTCGAGGTTTGTAGGTTTATTTTCATCAGTGGTAACTTTGATATTTAACAATAAAGTAATTTTTAAGAAGCAAGCATGAAGTGTTTTACACTTTTGAAGAGTAAGTTGTTAAAACAAACTTTTATTCAAATATGAAGGGCTAGCTCTTGTTAACAAAAGGTCAGCTATGATGAAGATTTAAATGTCACAGGGCCAGAGCTTGTGCCTGCTGTTAACCCAGGTTTCACACTTTTGGTTATGCAGGAGGGATGGAAGTATTTGTATATGAGGAAGAGACCATGGCTAATACTGTGGGCTAAATCCCAAGGAGGGCTCATCAGCCTGTTTGACCACATTGACACCACGCATATTTTCACTACAGAAGTAAGATAACTACAGTTCAAAAAAAGTTCAAAAACCTAAAATGCATGCAAATTTTGTTTCATAAAATCTTTGCCCATCAGAGATAGATCTGGCTGATGCTAAGGTGACAGATGTCCATTTTGGGAAAGGAATGAGCAAGAGACATACTCATCTGATGTCTGAAAAAACTCATGTTCTTGTGTAATCAAACATGAGAAGTGAGAAAATGCAAATTTGGGACAAGATATTGTTAAAAAGAAAATCAACTTCAACCCACCTTTTTCCCCTATATAGTATTTTGGAATGTATTCAGTAGCCGAAAATATATTTTTCATTTTCTGTGTGAAATTTCTGCCTCGATCCTATAACATCCATTGCTTTGAAAATTCAAATGATAAAATAGAAGCTGCTTTGCAGAACACTTCTACTGAGCTGCTTTAGAAATAACTGTCCAGCTCATGGTATTGTATGAAAGAATATGAAAATTTAATCCAAAACAAAGAAAAGATTAAAAAAAAGAAAAGATAATCAATGGGACACGCTTATTAAAGCATGGTCTTTTCAACTTTGGTGAAATTCCAGTATTTTGAAGCTTCTGTTTTGAATGGAATTGGACTATCAATATTTACATTTTCCATGAAAAGGGAATTTATTAATGAAGAGTTTCTTTGGAAAATCAGAATAAATTCTGAAATAACATGAAGTCTTCTGAGCAGCCATGCTGCAGAATTCTTCAGACATTTGGGGTGCTTATTCCCAATGTTTACATCCTTCTGTTGCCAGTGCAGGAAAGATATTGAGGCCTTTTTGGTCAGGAAGACCCTTGAGCCTTGCACTCCCTTCTCCAAGAATGGTTTCTCCCTGTAACTAGGGTTTTGGAGGGCTCCATCTCCACCCTGTGCTCTTCATTATCTTCATAAATGACTTGGATGCAGGACTGGAAGGGATGCTGAGCAAATCTGCCGACAATACAAAACTGTGGGGAGCTGTTTATTCCTTTGAGGGCAGGGAGGCCCTTCAAAGAGACCTCAACAAATTACAGGCCTGGGAAATCACCAACCCTACAAAGGTAAACCGGGAAAAGTGACAGATTCTGCACCTGAGATGGGGCAACCCTGGATGTATGGACAGATCAGCACGTACAATGCGGGAGAGCAGAGCCATGGAATGGGAGACCTGGAGATCATGGTCCATGGCAAACCAGGAGGGCCAACTTTGTTCTGGGGTGCATCAGGCACAGCATGGTCAGCTGGGCAAGGGAGGGGATTGTGCCGCTCTGCTCTGCACTGGGGTGGCCTCAGCTCAAGTGCTGGGGGCAGTTCTGGGTGCCACAACATAAGAAAGACTTTGAACTATTAGTTGGAGTCCAAAGGAGGTCTGGAAAGATGGGAACAGCCTTAAGGGGAAGCCATATGAGGAGAAGCTGAGGTTACTTGATCTGTTTAGCCTGGAGAAGATAAGACCAAGGGTTGACCTCACTGCAGTTACAACTTCTTTGTGAGGGGAAGAGGAGGGGCAGGCACTGATCTCCTTTTTGGGGTGACCAGTGACAGGACCCAAGGGAATGGTCTGAAGATGTGTCAGAGGAAGTTTAGTTAGATATCAGGAAAATGTTCCTGTGGTTTGGCATTGGAACATGCTCCTCGGGGAAGTGTTCACAACACCAGCCTGACAGAGTTCAAGAAGCCCTTAGACAATATTCTTGGGCACATGCTCTGACACTTGGGGTACATCCTGTGCAGGGCAGGATATTGGACTTCATGATCCTTGTGGGTCTCTTCCAACTCAACATATTCTGTGATTCTGTGATTCTCTGTCTCTCTGATGGGTCCCATTGCACTTCCAGTCCCGTGAGCAGGGACAGTCTTCACCACACAAAATGTTGGCAGGTCAGCAAATTACCCAAACATCAGGTAGGCTAGGAAGAGCTAGGGTGTTATAGTAACACTATGAAATATTTTTGTACTCCAAACCATGAACATTTTTCTTTTTTGTCTTCTCACTTTTGCAAAAACATAGTCATATGAATACTGGGATCACTATTATTTTGCAATACTTACAGTATAATAATATGTTCAGTGATTCAGTTTTATATATTGCAACCAGCTTTTCTCCTGACCAGACTGACAGCAAAGGCTGTGTATTCCATTGGTGCTAACTCAGAATTTTGTGTTCAGTTAACTCTGCTCTTGTGGATTGTAGATTATAGCCAGGAAACTTCTGATTACTCTAATAAACCAAGATTTGAATCTCAGTTTCAATCACTTTCCCAGGTGGGCCATTAATCTACTTTTCATAATATACATTCAATGAATAGTTTCAGCATGTAATACTGATTTGAAATGTAAATATGTTGTGCATGTAAAATTCCATTTTTCTGATAAATGGGAAAGCAACATATTTTTGTTCTGCTGCTACACATAAATGCATGGAAAACTTCCATTACAAAGTTCTGAAGTGCAATTATTCGACCCAAAATTATTACCCATGGCATTCTCCCTTTCAAACTAATAAACTGCAATGGTACAATTTTAGCATCCTCTGAAAGTGAATAAAAATAAAATGATTGTTTCAGTTAATAGTTAAGCAATGTAGTTCAGTGTCTAGTGTTTTCCTCCATTTTCTACAATTCATTGCACTAAACAGAAGGTATCTGGTTACATGGATTAGCCACTGCTGCTTTTCCATGCCTTTTTCGTAGGATATTTTTTGATGATTGCAATTTATGGTTGCACTGTCTTTTTAATATTTTGCTATTCAGTATCTGTTACATATTTTATTTTAATAGTCCTTGTTGCCATGTGCCATTATTTCAGGATTTCATTTGGGGGCTATTAAATGCAGAACTTCTCATTTAAACATTAAAATTGCTGTTTGTAATCAAGGGCATATGATTATCTTTTCAAGACAGTCTCTAATCACAACTGTTCAACTGCATTGATGTGCAAAAGTTGGGTAGCCTACTCATTAATATTGCATTCCTGGGACAAATAGTGTAAAATGGTTAAGGATGTGGTACAGGGAGTTAAAATTATTTCAATTCCGAAATTCCAGAAGACAGTCTAACTATGTAAAAACCATAGTGGAATAAACTGTAACACAGAGGAGAAAGTCTTGAGTGACAGCCTGGTTGTTCTAAAAAGCAGAGAAATCTAGGTTTGTATTCTGAGGTTCACAGAGTAGGGTCATTCAGCACAGGCAAGGCCCAGAAAGAGAATGGAGTTCAGCCTCCTCCCTGCCACTCCATATTACAGAAATGGTTATTAGGATGCAGTTCTGGCTTTTTCATCATCTGTTTGTAGCCCAGGGGCAAACAAATACAAAACTCAGCTGAATTCCCAGTCTGATCTGGTGTTTTGTTCCTGTTTGCAATGGCCCCTGAGCCACTGTCTACTTGAGAAATGAACTCAGTTTTTCAGGACTGAGTTCAACAACAAATTGCTCCCATAACTGTGGTCTTTTTGGCCATGTGGACATGAAATAGCTTAGTCAAATGCCAAACACAGGAAAACAGCTCTTGGCCCTGTTTGCTTTTCTCCTAAATATGGGCACAATGCAGCTTCTTTGACAGAATAGTTGCAGCTGGTACTAGAGTGGATTTGAACTCCCATCTACAGATTATCTCTTAAATTATTTCATATTAGATACCTAGCTTTATATATGGAACAGCATACAGAACTCCTATAGCCTTTCATGAGTCTAGTTTCCTAGGAATGACTTTCTGAGAAGCTGCAAAAATCAGGATATGATGCAACATTTTGGTAGGAAAAAACCCCCCTTAGTGCTGCATCTGTAATGAGCATGACAAATCTCATCTAAAATTTGAAGTACACAGATTAATACATGGTACAATTTTCAAATCTAGCCCAAGGCACCAGTAATTTTGAATGTGTTTAGAGAAGTTTCTGAGAATCATTTGACCACTGTGGTAACATGGACTCTTTTTCATGGTTCAGATTCAGTTCCTCCAACTTCAGTGATTCTACTCTTGTATTCCTTTTCATCCTTCAATCATAACTGCAGTTTCATGGTGGTAGAGTTTCACCAAGTGAAAAGCAATAATCTAAATTAATATCTTAATTTAGATATATGCTTTATGATAGAAGATGTGAAAGAATTTATTCTTGGGAGTTGCAAGAGTGATACATCTCCTATGCTGTATTTTCACACTTCTGCTCCAAGCAGAAATTTCATTCAAGTATCATCATTAATTTGAAATAAGAGACTTAACTCACAGGGTGTTTCTAAAACACATAGGTATTTCCAGTCCTGCTAATCAGTATTCATCTCAGCTTTGTAATTCTTGGCTCGAGTGAGGTTTTACATGTGGCTTCATGTATATTTCCTCCAGACGGCTTAAAGAAATTATGTATTTCTGGCTGCTTTTCCTTCTCTCCACTGAAAGATGCACTTGGTGTAAGCACTGTTTTTCCAACAATTAAAGTGAAGCAATAGATCCTGCACTAGATATATTGCTAACAATTTGTTGGCAGAAGATAGAAAACCTACAGACTCTACTTCTATGTGATTCTGTTGGCCCTGTTTGTCTCACAAAAATAGCACCCCACAGACCATATACAAGGAGATAATGATCAGTCCATAACAAGGGTGTGTAAAGTCAAACTTCCACTTTCTGTCAGCATACAAGATGGAGAGTTTGGACAGCCTTGTTTGTTTAGTAAGCTTGCCAGTAAATGTAGCTAGGATAGAATTGTAATGACCAAACACAAGGTAAAAAAACCATTAAGATATTTTTCTGGGCATTGTTGTTCTCACTATTGGATAAGCAGGCATTAGATCAACTGCTTTCCAGCCTGTAGAGTTCTTTGTACTGTGCAGGACAGGGAAAATGTTGGAGAATTTTTCCCACTGTCATTTCATTCTTTTCTTAACTTCTGCAGCATATGAAAGTTACATAAAGTGTCCTGCAAAGTTGTGCACAGTATGTCTGTGTGCTTGTAGATAGACGCCTACGCTTCACACGCAGGCAGATGTCCTGTTAGGATTTTTCTAAAGGCAGTTGCAATTACTTGCTTTGCATTTGTGATGCAAAATATGCCTGACATTACACTCCTTGAGCTTCAATGTCTGGCTTTGAAATGCCACTATTTTCCCAATATGAAGCAAAAAAATTGACATAAAACAAGACAAATGTGCGGCTTCCTTCTACGCTGATCACAATAAACCTTTCCTAGAAACTGCTTCTTCATAAAAGCAATCTTGCTGCTCACAGTAACACCCACCTTTAATTAGGGGCTTTCACCAAACAATTGGTAGGAAGGTGTAGGATTAAAAAGTAAACAAGCAGACAAACAAAGCCCATGCTCTCTTCAGAAGGATGTTTTAAATTGAACTGACTTGTGCACTCAAGTTCAGGCGATTTCCCTTGAGTTTGATCTCAGACAAACAAAGTTTCAATTACACCTTGTATACTGTAGGCAAAATTTAGACTTCAAAGGTCTTCAGGGATCAGGATGAATTGTTTATTAATTTAAAAACTGAAATATCTTCTTTGCTTCTGCACATACTGGCTATTCCCCATGGATGAATGGCTATATCCTTTGGATGTGAAACTCAAACATTTAACATTCCTTTCTGTTGGATTTCTTTGTATATATATAAATACATGTAATTTCATTGCTAACAAGGGACAACTCTTACTATCTTTTGCCTACTGCTGTATAAACAGTTTAAAGACAAATATGCTGTTTTGCTTTAGTGAGTACCCATGCATATGTATCTCCAAATCAAGCTGTGTGAACTAGTCAGACTTATATAAACTCAGTCCCACACAATGTTCTATTATTTACATACCTTTCAGCACCATACCACACTGTGGTATAAAAAGCACAATGAAGTCAGTCTCATGTCCCTCACCTGCTCTGACGGGTGTTGAAGTTTACCCATGGCAATGGACTGCTCCTACACAAAATGTTGTCATTGCATAATTCTTTTCCCTCATTTATCTGTTCATAAGGAAGCAAGTGGGTCATTGAGAAACTATAAAACCTGATTACTACACCAAGATATTTGTTGAGTAGATGTGTTGAAAGTAATTGTACATTTGGATGCTTTTGGAAAGGACAATTTAGTAGGCTTGATGTGTCAGGGGTTTAATAAACTAAGCCAAGCCAGTTTAAGTACCCGTAGATTAAAATAAGTTAGCTGGGGAGAAGTATGTAAAAAACATCATAGAAATATAATTTCTAGTAATCATGGGCAAAAATTGATAAATTTTAGCATAGTCAGTTTATAATTATTGATAAATTTTAGCATAGTCAGGTCATAGTTTAGACCTCTTAAAAAGGTCAATTGAGTTTAAAAAATGAGAACTAACATGTGAGAAAAACAACGGACAACATGGAAAGTAATGCATTTTTGTTTTTTCATTGCAAGCACCAACTTAATTAACTGAAATAATACTTAAATGACTCCCTGTGGATAGATATTTACAACAGTCACTAGGGGAACCCTCAAGCTGACCTGATTTCTTAATGAAATCTCAAGGAAAAGGGCTTCCAAAGAAAAATTAAAACTCATCCTTGACTCAAAGTCACTTTCAAGATTGACATCTAAATGCAGTATGGTGAACTTTTATATACATATTCAACTACTCTCAGATAAATTATTTTTATTTTGCTTTTAAGAGCATTTCCCAAAGGTTTTTCCTGCAAAGCATACACAGGGAAATCAGAAGCATTAGAGACAGGTAGTAGCCAGCTGCAATAAGAAGAAAATAAAAAGTGTAGTATATATGGTAGCTCAGAAAAGGATCCATTTTGGCACAGGTAAGAAGGATATGGGTATATAAGTCTTTAATTCTCTTCTAACCAAAGTCTCATATTTTATGATACTCACAATCTCTTTTGTGAATAGTCAGCCTGCTCTGTGTCAAAAAAATTCAAAATAGAATTTAGATCTCTTACTTAAAATGATAGATAACTGTGAAACTCAGTGCTTTGAAATCACAATTAGTAGATTTCAGTTAAAAAATTCCAACACTAGAGCCAGTAAAATACTGTAATCGTGTGCTTTAATGGAGATTACAGTTAAATGAAATTTTGTAAACGTGTAACTTTATCCTGTGCACAAAGCATCCAAATCTGAGCCAGATGTGAATCGGAAGCTGTGAAACCCAATTGTTTACCAACCAATTGATTGTTAACCCAATCTAATAAAATCTACTGGAAAGGAAAAGACTGTTAACATTGGCTTAGCACCATTTTAACAAAAACACATGGCTTGTTGCCAATATGGACCATGGGAAAGCTGTGGAACACCTAAAAGAAATCTGGAAAAGTAACCTCAAGGTGGGGAATTTCATAAGTGGGTTCATGGAAATTCTGCTTTATGACCAGAAGGCACACAGAGGACAAATGGGAGATCTACCTGATTTTTGCTTGCTTTCTTTGGAGTAAGCTGCAGACTTTGACAGTGCATCACAATGAACTGTTGGGACAGGAGAAGACATACTATTTGTACAGGCATCTTTCCAAATGACAGAGATCATAGCAGCCAGTCCCAACTGCTATCACCCATACATCCAGAAAAATAGCCATACATAACTTTCTACCAATACATACAAACTTCTCTACTAGAATTTGTATCTTTTTAAAGATAAAGATACGGAATAAAAATAACACAGTAATCACTGCTTTACGTTTTCTAAAAGTTGTCCTGTGAATGTCCTCACTTTTGACTATTGATATATTTTGATGAGAATGGAATTTCTGTTACAGAAATATCCATAAACAAAAAAGTTATTTTATGTCAAGCAATTTAGGGAATATTCTCTTAAATTTGGAAAAAATATTGATAGGATTGCATTAGGTCAGTGTTTCACATAATTTCTAAATGCTTCTTGACAAGATGATAGTTTCTGGTTCCTATCAACTGGCCTTGCATGGCAGGAAAAGTCATTATGTTATGCCACCTAGAGGTATTCTTACTATGCTGATTTATTATCTGAGTTATGCATTATTCCCTATATTACTCTGCTCTATTTTCCTAGTGATGCCTTGTTTGTATAACAAACTGGTGTACCACAACTATATGAAATTTAGTTGAGAAAGAAACAACAGTGCAGAAAATGTGATTACTTCTGTTTGCTATGTGTGGTCTATAGGCTGAGAAAAGAGACTACACCATTGTTCCATATATCATCTTAATAAAATGGAGAACAGCTTCAAGAACAGTCATCCCAAAACACATTAACCCAAATCAGAGAAGCCACGCTGGAAATAGAGAAGAGTTGTCTTCCTCTCTAAAATGACACCAGGTATCCTCTTCACAAAGTGAACAAAAGGGTTTCAAAGCACTCTTCAGTCAAAAGGAAAGGGAATTTTATGGTAGTTTTATAACCATTTCATAATCCCTAAACTTTAAATTTAAGGATATTTATAACTTAACATTTGTGTAGAATTTGTGTTCTGTTTTAAGCAAAAAACCCTCTTTAAATGCCAAAAGTTTACTACAAGAAAGGAACTATATTCTTCTAAGAAGAACATTCTAGAAAATAAGAGTATTTTAAAAATAAACTAAGGTTTTCTGAAAAGCTGCACATGGTAAAGAGATAAGTGCAGGTACTCATCCAAGCATGACTTTAATGAGTTAAGGAAGATATATTTCCTCCATTTTAGTAGTCAGGAAATGACAGTTACTTTTTAGAATTAGGAGACTACCTCCAGAGACAGTGAGGACATGCTAGTGTCTTTGAAAAAAAAAAAAATGCAGAGCACTGTTCTTTGCACAAGAGACAGGCAACAGTACAAGACACTTTTTATTTTCAGTGTAAAAAATCTTCATATCTCAGCTAATCGTGTCCAACCATGAAACCCAACCACCCTCTTACCTTTTGTCCTGGCATCTGCCACTTCCACATTGGTCAGCAATTCCATGGCAAACTTGGTTAAATTTAAGTTGTTATGATCCTGCACAAAAAATTCTGATTTGAAAATGTGGCATTTCCAAATGATTTTGTGAAAAGGAAAAAACTTTCAACCTGCTACAGTATTAGTGGGTTACTTTTTTCTGGTGTGATGCTTGAATCTGATATTGTATGGAGTTGTGGGAACACTACAAGCATTTTGCTCTGCCACTTAACCTTGGGTTCTATTACAATCCACTAAAGAAGAAATAAAAACAAAATACAGCAGTTCAGAGGTCTGTTTTTTAGCTAGTGTTTGAGAAACAAAAATTTAAAATATATTGGATTATGGTAAAAATATTCACCTGTTTCTCTGCACAGGAAGAGTATGTCAGCATTGTAACATGAATATTTCTGCCTACTTTCTAAATATGCTGGGTTTTTTTTCAAATATAATTATGAGAAGATTGTTACAAGGGCTTTCTGTGAATATGCATTCAGCTAGAACTAAGACAATGTTCACCTCAAATGTATGGCCTGAATTGAAGTGAAAGGATCAGCTATGAAAAAGTCAAAGCTGGGAGCAGGAGTGTCTTATAATACAGAAGCAAATTCTACACTTAAATGTGTCTAAATATTCTCTTGGTTATTTTCTAAACTTTAAGCTTTTTCTTTTTCTCAGGAGCTTTTGCCATATAATAAATGTTTGTTTGCAAGTTTTTATCAGGTATATATATAGCTAATTAATTTTTAACCAAAGCTTAATTTTACTTTGTTGTTTTTCTGTGTGCTGCTGGTCTTATCAATCCTTTTGATTGCACAAACGTCACATGATCAGCTTTTGTTGTTTGTCATGGATACGAAGGTAAACAAAATTTGTCATAAAGATTAGGCTTCAAAGTCTACGTGACACGGGGAAAAGATCAGGTGTTGGTAGGAGCGGGCTAGTGCTGGTCCTAGTGGTTTCTGTGCTGAACAACAATGACTGAAGCCCATCAGTTGATGAAGTGGTTGCCTTCCTCCAAATCTCCATGTATAATGTTGCAATATTTCAGCAAATCACAGCTGTCCTTAGGGTTCTCTTTCCTGGATGGTGCTCTGTACTAGCTGTCATCTACACTCAACTGCCACAGCCCTGTCTCTTGCTGTTGGAGGCTTATTTCAGAGTGTTCATTGTGGAGTCACAGCCTGGTGTGCAGGGTGTCCCTGCAACAGTGCTGATGTGCATGGTTGTGCATGGATTTGCATGGATGCATACCCTATGCATACTGTTGGGGCAAAGAAAGTCCAGAGGAGGCATCAGGAAGGACTGGCCCATTGGTTGGAGCAGGTTGGTCGTTGAGAGTCCTGTGAGAGGCTCTGAAACAGTCTGGGTATCCTGCAGAGCTAGCAAGGATGCCCAGCTACAAAGCAGGGTCTATTTGGAGTAAGTGAATCCAACATCTGCAGCTCAGGAATAGGCAATATAATATCATAAAGTCAGAAATTGCCTTGTTAAGGCCCACTTTCCAAGGTAACTGCCATCTATAAGGGGTTTTTTTGAGCTTTATTGTCAAAGGCCAAAGAGCTATACTGCTGATGTCACCAGCCAAACATGGGTTGCTAAACAAAACCCTTCAGCAAAATATGGGAGGGACACACTGTAAGCCAGAACAAAGTGTGATCTGGTTCACTGCAGTCTATGTACTCCTTGGGTACATCTAATGAATACATCCTTTTCCTGGAAGGAAGTTAAGAATCATGAGTTATGCATGTATGGTTAAGGAAAAAAAAAAAAAAAAAAAGAAATAAAAAAAGAAAAAGAAAAAGAGAAAAGCTGTAAAAATCTGCATATACCACCCTTAGATATCACAAGTGTCTTTTTGATGCTGCTTTTTTCTTATTTTTTTCTTTTTTATTTTCTGATTTTGCTAGTGAGATATTAATCTGTGTGTTTTCTGGCTATTTAGCTGCCAGCAACCACTCAGGTCATAAATCAGAGGGAGATTAGAAAGTTGTTTGCACTTCTGAAACAAACTTCAAGGTTTCCTGTCAGCTATCAATGGTTTAACCAAATCGCTTGAAACAAGAAGAAAAAGAATTTCCAAGACAAAATTAAAATGAGAACTGGTTTGTAGTCCTGTATCCAACAATCCCCTTGAAAAACTTTTTTTTTGCCACGTTTGCAATTATGGTTAAGGCTTTGTGAAGGAATCCTCAGAGACATCATTTGTTTGGCACTGGAACCAGGCTGGACTGGCCAGAGACCAGAAGTGAAAAGTACTGTCAGTACTAAGAGCAAGTTCCTGAGATTTGCAGATGTTTGAAGTGTAATTGCTTCAGATTACTAATATTTTTCATATTGATCCAGCATTTAAACTTCGAAGAGTCTACTTGCTAGTAGTATGTTGCAATTCTGCTCTGATAAATTTTTTTTTTTTACTATAAACTTTCCATCCCTTATAACTGTTCAGGGCTAAACAATTTGAGAATGATGTGAAGGTTAGAATTCTTTGTATCAGTATGCCTTTTTTTCCAACTATATGGCCAAATTAGAGTAGGCTTATTACTCTATATAACTCTATTAGCTTAGTGCCTCATTGATTGCACTTGACTGGAAGTTTTCTCCAAAACAAAAAATTTAGTAAATAGTTTCAAAATATTAACATCTTACAATTTTTGAATACCATTAAATTATCAATTTGTCTTATGAGTTTTGTATTTTAGACTTAGTTTAATGTTTTGAACCATAGATAAATATAGAAGTTGCTTCCTTTTTTGCCTTTTAGCAATTATTTCTTTAATTATGAAAGTATTGGCTGTGAATGAGGCATACCAGGGCTTCTACCAGAAGGAATGAATGGGGACACCTTATTCTGTGGGTTTTCTGGGGTGGCAAAATTTTCAGTCCAAAAGGGGCTTGCAAGAAAACAACCACTGATCCTTTCAGCTCTGTGTGCTAACAAGAATGATTTATTAAAAGGTTAAAAGTGTATTAACAGCGATCTTATTGTCTCTTTATGTGTGATTGAGCTCTCTGTTTCCTGTAGTCTTGTTATTAAAAGAACTATTTCCTTAATAGATTGCATTAGGTTGTGCAGCAAAGGTAAATTATGATTTATATGCACTTGAACAGCATGCTAAAACAAATGTGGTTCTACTTAAAGTGCTATATTTATTTAAAACTTCTGAATGTAAACAATTCTGTAGAAATAATTATTCATGAAGAGGTTTCCTGCTATTCTGAATGTGTCAAAAGGCTGGTTTCAGCTTCACTGGCAGTTTTCCAGACAAGACTAACACCAAACTAGCTACATGCACTTAATGCTTAACAGAGACTGCGTACACTAAGTACACGAAATACTGATTCCCAGCTTGAATTCTTAAGGCAAATAGTTCATAGTGAATTAAAATATTAACTGCCTCACATCTTCTTTTAAACAATAAGTACTTGCAAGATTTAAATGAAAATTAAAAGCATCAGGGACAATTCATGACTGGGAATGACTTGGGCCCTGACTTATTAATACCATCACATATATGTGTTGGAAACTGCATTGGTGCATAATTCTTTCATAAGCACTAGGGTTTAAAAAAAATAAAAGTGATACTAGAGGGGAGGCAGGAGCACTCTGACAGAATTGGAGTAAACCCTAAGTTTTGTGAATGCCCTGTTACAGCTGGAGCAACGTAGTGGAAATTAGCCTTCTGAAGTATATCCTAGACAGAAGGAATAAATTCATTCCAGGATGATCCATGTGGAAAATGGAAGAATTAACGAGATGGAATTTGTACTCTTTTTACCAGCCAGATACAAAGAGTCTGGAAAGGTCACCTTTTTCAAAAGAGAGAATTATTTTTGTAGAAGTCATCTTATTTGAAGAGTAAGATGTACAGGCTCTCAGCAGATTTGCTACAGTAGAATAAGATATGAACCACTCAGGAAATGCATTGATTTTGAGCAAATATTTGGGGTAAAATTATCTGCTGCTATAAACAGAATCTGTTAATTTTTATGTGAATTTGAACAGTTGTGCCAGGAAAAGAATGTGTCTTTATATTTGCTCAATTCTGCCTAGGAAATAATCTGAAAATAAACATTAGCTTTTCCTAAACCCAAGTCAAATGAAGAAGGAACTGGGATAAAATTTACATTTGGCAGTTCCACTTCTCTCATATTCCCTTACTAGTGTGTGTTGTGCAGTTATTTCTCTTCAAGCTTGAAAAATTTTACTTGTGATTATATTAAACCAGAGACAGACAGATGCATTTGACAAATATAAACTACCTATTTAGAAGCAATGCTTCTGATGTAATTGCTAAATGTCAGTATAACAATCACTATGTATTTGTCTGGCCTATTCTCAGTGTGTCATCCAATAAGTTCTTTCAAGGTCAATTTATCTCCATATTAGTGAAGATTTGGTTTTTGCTTAAGCTGATTGTAAAGAAATTTTTTGTTTGAGTGTGTGATTTTTCTTTTTTTAATCTATCATTCTAGTGAACAAATAAACACCCACTTTTAACCAACTTGGCCATTTTCAAGTTTGAAATTCCGGAGACACTTCAGGAAAAGATAATTGTATCAGGCTTTACACCACCGGCATTTTGAATAACGAAATGTCTTTGCATGCCTTGCAGTTCTGCAGCTGAATATCACTTACCCAGTCAGGGAAATGCAAAATCCTCTGCCCCTTTCTACCTTTTCAGATCCTCAGATTTCTTCATTTGCTTCAGAAGAACTTTTAAGACATTAATATGGCTGAGATTCCCCTTACCACCTTTCACTGTGTACTGACTGACATCCTTTCAAAGAGATAAAGAAAATGGTTTTAGTCAACCAGTAGGTTGATCCATCATTATGTGTTACTGAGGAACTCCTGAAAATAGCAGCATGTAGAGCACCTGTAATCAATCAGTCCTCTCTTCTGACCACAGTGAGTAAATTATAAAGATAAATAAATCCATTAGAACTTTTTAGCTTAGAAGTCTTGACATTAATCAATAAAACCAAAATTAAGGTATAAGAAAACATAATAGAAACAGTTCGGCAAAATTCTGTTTCAAGAAATTATAAAATTGTATTTTCCATGAAAATATTAATCCAAAACAATATGATTTAATTGTCAAAATAGATTATGTACAATAGTATGTAATAGGACTTAAGCCACGGCCATGAGCTGATCCAGAAGTTCTGCTAACAGGGTTGGGGTGAGATATCAATATGGATGGATTGCAGCAGAGTGTTTGTATCTGAGTGAAACAGCAAAGGCAGGGAAAAAAAAGAATGCAGGAAAAAGTAGTGGTCAGCCAAAAGAACACTCACAGTATAACCTGAAATGAAGCTTAGAGTCTTTATATATTACTATTACAAAATACTGGAATAGGGAGTAAATCTTTCTCTTATATTTGATTCCTGTGGCCTTCAGAGGGGTCAGACTTTGACATAAGCCTTTTTATTTGCAAAGAATGTGTGCAAACAAATATGGCCCTGCTATTAAGTTCTCTCAATACAGAAAAAACATTACAAAACTGGCTTTGATGAAGTAGTCTAATGGAATGGGTTAACAGTACACTAACATAGAAAATAGCACATTCAAAAGGTGTAAAGAGACTTAGTTTTAATGTGTCCTTTAAAAGAAGACTCAGGGAAAAAGTTCTTTACAAATGTCCCAAACACCCTCCAGCTTCTCTGGAATACAGTGATCAAGATCAGTGTGCAAAGATTTCAAAACAGATTCTTTCTTATCTCCCTTTTTCCAGCTAGGGTAGTTTGTAGTGAATAAACGCATTTCAATAAGCCTGCTATGTTTGTTTTTTTTACACATAGGGCCAGAATTTGGCTTTGACACACAGTGAAGCAAGTCCAGAAACTTCTCCAGGTTCTTTATGGACTCCATGTCAGTGGGGAACATGTGCACTTCCTCTTTCTTATACTTTTTCCTTCTTAGCAGCCTCTTCTGACAGCTTTAAGAGACAAGTCTGCAGAATGGGGCACAAATAGGGAATTCCTGCCTGACAGTAAAATAATTAGTTACAGGTTTACAGCAGGATCACAGAGGCTTTCCTACTGCATGAACACTGAGAACTGACCTGTATAATGGATGACCTCCTTCACTTGGTGCTGTGCTTATACATGAGGAGCATATTTTTGAACTTAACAGAATGATACTATAAAATGGGAGTAACTGTAAGGTACAGCAGTACTGCTATTTTATGTGCATTTCATATCTTGTATGACTAAATTATGTATTGGCACAAATTTTACAATTGGAAGTTTTGATAAAATTAATCACTCTATGAAACCATTGGCCTAAGAATGCACATTGTTGTAACACATATTAATATTAAATAATTTAGTAGTTTTACAAGGCAACATTTCTTGCCTAGCAACAAATACCACTGTTAAAATTTAAAAACTTGCTGTCGCACAGTCAAACTAAATGTTTAGGATCTTGCTTTGCACAAAGACGACAATAAAAAAGAAAATTTTAGTATAGGAAAGAAGCAAATTTATTCCACTATGGTAATTGAAAGAGAAAATGGAAGAATTTAAACTTTATCCAAGTCATGGAAGTTGCTGCAAGAAATTTAAGAAAATCACTGGCTTTAGTAAAGTGGGCCAGGTTGGCACTAAATACAACATCCTTTTCCAAGAGGTAGAGTCTAGGAAACTTTCAGAAATTATGAAATATATAGCATTAATATAAATTAATAAATTTATACTTATATTATAAATTAAAATGAATTAAAAGCTACTCAGTATCCTCTGTACCTATACAAGCCAGTCAAGTATGTTGACCAGAACACCTCTATGTTCTGATCTTATGGAATTTACAAGTTTTGAGAAGACACGAAAAGATAAGCTTTAACCTTAACAATTCTGTGGCTGTTCAGATACAGCAGTATTTCAGTGAATCTATATTAATTTTGTCAAAAGCTCCATTCCTGTGACAACAGGAGGTTTTGGATTCATATAGAATAGTCAAATAAGGAAAATCTAATTTAATAATTTGGACCAGGTGCTTTAATTTCATTCTTTCACATCCCTGTGACTAGCATAGTTAGAATGCTGTTGTGTGCTCCACAGTGAGTTTCTCAATATTTGCTTTGGAAATAGGTTACTTTCTGTCTGTCTCTCTATCTCATTATTTTTCATATCGATACTGGGATTGGAGCACACCTTTAAAGTTACAAATGTGTGGTGGCCTGCCCCCCAGCTTATGCCATTACTACCTGTGGGGACTGTGATGCCTGCATCCACCTTACTCTGTGCTTTGGGAGACAGATGAAACCCAGGAAGCTGGGCTGCAAAGGCGATTCAGGCATATTGCAAATATTGCAAATATCACTATAAGTCAATCATCTTAGTCCATAAATAGTGGTCATGGAGCCATTGAGCTCTCATGCTCTATAGCAGATGGCACATCAGGATGTTCCCAAGTAGGGAAACCTCTTAAGGTTACTCCTCAAGGCTGAGAGAATCTTTATGGTGTCAGATATTCAGTAAGTGATTAATAGCGTGTTAAACTTTGAAATCTTAGCTATATGATCTGGAGGATTGATTACACATATATAATCCTTTAGGCATTAACCCTTGACCAAGTCTGGAACCAGGAGTGAATCCCCTCACACATACAATCCTCTCTGAGAAGGAATTTAGAAAGCAAGGGTGTCATTTCTGAACAACAATGCGAGGGTCTTCTTGGCAGTTTTGTGTGGTCCTGTCTACTATGCAGTAAGTGTACCTTGCCATTGAAGCATTTACCACTGAAATGTGCTGTATCAATAAAATATATTGTTGCTTCTTTCCTGTGACTGAAGGGCACAATTCCAACTGTGAGAAATTCCTGTGGACTAAGTAACTGGAAAAACCTTGATCATTTAGTGGAAGTTCCTTAATTTGTAGAGCACACCTGAGGTGGTTCTTCCAAAAGTTCAGAAATTGCTCTATATCAGTCTGCATATTTCTTGCCTTTAACACACACCACATATATATGAAAATTAATTTTAAAAATAACAATTAGCCTTGTATGATGCAGAGTGACATTTCAGATAAAGCTGGGCAGAGAAAGAAAATCTATCTGTTTCCCATTACTGCATTACCATGGGTCTTAATTGCTATCTGAAGGTTGTCACAGCACTATCTGCTTGTAGACGCTCATTATTTCAAGGTTTTTTTTTTTTCCATCTTAGTAATCTACACTAACAATTTCTCTGTCTATGACTTGCATGTTCTAAGCCCTACTTCTTTTCCCTATATAATTTCTGTCCTTTATTTCCAAATCTCATTCTTTTCAAGATCATATAGGTGGAATCTGGGCCAAAAATTCACAATTCCCTTTTCAAACTGGGACTGTCTCCTACAGTAATTTGATGATTCAGAAAAACATGCATATATAATTAGTCTGCAGTAACAATGTGAGTTCTCTGCGAAATAGGCTCTAAGAAGGACAAATATTAGCACATTAATCTGTGTGTGAGGAGGTGTTGTAGCCCTGGAGTGCAAAAGGGATCAAGAGCAATTTATGCTGTCAAGGATTCTTGTGGCATTATTTATAAATTTAGCTGTGTACTTATTACATTTAAGAAAAGAACAATAACATCACACTTACCATGTGATCATATTTATTTACTTAAACTGTCAGTATAAAAAAATGTAGTTGCCATTAGGAAATCCAATTCTTGGTTTTTCTAATAATTGTCAAATAATATAATTGATGGGATTTTCCTATATTTCCTGAGATGAACCATGAGAGAAACAGAATCCATAAGGAAAGCCATACATTGTCTAATATTTTTGCTGATTCACAGGTCAGAGGGATTATACAGTAAAAGAGAAAGATTCACAATTTAAGATTAAAAGATGCTGGTATTGCTTATTATTGTTCAAACAGCAATCTGTTGTCACCAAAGGACAGAGATTGCTCTTTGACCAAGGAATAGAAAGCCGGTGTCTGTTGGGTTCCACAGTATTTTGTTTACACTCTGCCAGTGATGATCTCTTTAATGGCAGTATACAAAGGAGGTTCAGAACCTTCTTTGCAGGACAGTTCAAATCACTTGCATCTCAGTGTTCGTGGGTTTATGTCCTACATTAGTAAAATCCTTATTTTCCCAATGAGTGCCTATCAAATTTTATTAGTCATAAATATAACATTGTCTGTAGCTCCTGTCTGTGATAGAAAAGTCCTAATACTAATACCTAGTGTTTATCTTAGGATAAAAATAATGATTGCAAGCAACTCAACTACTGCATTCTAGATAAGCTACCAAAGCTGGCTGTAGCAATGATCTTACCACGTTACAGGTGCTGAATAAAATGAGTTTGCTTGTATCAAAAAAACACTCACCAAAGGCATGGTACACTATAAGTACAACAGGATACAACTTATTTTTGTGACTCAGTTGGAACTGGAAATGTTGGTCTTAAAGCTGCAGGAGATGGAGTACATTTATGAACCTGAAATCTGCTGAATGTGTTTTTATTATTTTTTATATGCAATGATACAGTTATCAATAATGGCATTTAATCTGAAATTTTGTTGCATTTATTTTGCATTTACTGTTTGTAGACATACATGAGCGCATGTATGACCAGTTATTTGTATGTAATAATAAAAAAGCTATTCCAGTAGAGAATATTCATGTTCATTTTATATCCTATTAAAATATTGATAGTAACTCATTCTTCAATGTAAGAATTTTTAATATTTCAATTTTGAACTTTCTGATTTTGTTTATTTTATGCTTAGTGAAGTCAGTTACCAAAGTTTTCAGTAGTTACTGTGCAGTACCTGCCAACAGTTAGATAACAATTAAGATAACATTATAATCAGCAGTTATCTCTGGTTTTGAATTTTAAGTTTCTGGCCAATATTATTAGCTTTTATAGCTTAAAATAAATATTAGAATTCAAGAAGGAAGTACAGAAGATAAGAAAGCTAAAATAGAACAAATGGGATCAGAAAGGAGAATGGATGGGTGGGTTAAACCTAAGAACAATAAATGGGTGGGCTTCTCCCTGTGGATCTACCGAAGATTTTCTTTAAAATTAAGAAAGAAAAAGCAATCCTGTTTTCAGTGCCCATTTTAGATTCAAGGTGCATGTATCTGGATTCCCTGACGACAAGAAAGCAGATTTCCATCAGGTTCAATTTTTCTCCAGTCTACTAATCATCAGGATGAACCAAAACAGGTTCTGTCATAAAGTCAATGTATCTAGAAAGATATTTTTAGAATATTGCTGATGTCATGTTACTCCATTAACATCAGTATACATGTTTCCATGTGAATTGGAAATCAACAGCAGGAAGTTTAGAAATTATTTTACATAACGAAAGGAATAGGCTTTTTTCTTTTGCAGAAGTAGTGAAAAATTACACAGAACAGGAGTAAGAACCTGAGCAGATGGTGACCAAGCCACCAGGTTCTTCCTTAATTTATTTGATATTACAAAAGTATCAGCAAGATATTCTGCAACATTCCCTTTCCATGCTTGGACTTCATCATCTTTATATCAAAGGTTTTTCTCACCCTAAAAGCATTTGAACTTTCTGTAATTCAAGCCTGTAATTTTTTTGCCTGTGGCAAGAGGATTAATTTAATTCCTTTGTAGATATTTTGTACGTGTTAAAATACCTGCTGTGTTTTCTCTCTCTCTCTTTCTCTCCCTCTCTCTCCATATTAATATGCTGCATAACTACATTTTTCCTCTTTGAAGGCAATTTTTTCTAAGCTTATGACAATTTTTTTGGTTTGGAACCTGTCTTTAATGGTCAGTACTATATATAAGAGCATAGGTTAAAGTTGCCCCACGGAGTACAGCTGAGTAAAGCTAGAGGATTAATTCAAATCTCATATATATCTTTACATATCTGTGGTACGCTTCTCTTTATTTTTCCTGAACAGGCATAATTTTTGATACATATCTGATTTGTAAATCACAATGAACTGCTTAGTTTTCATGCAGAACTTGATTGTCTAGCCTAAAATATAATAACCTGTGTTCATCTCTATAAATAACATTGATTTCAAACTAATTTGAATATGCTTTGAAGTCTTTTCTAGGAAAGTGCAGCCAAGTATTAATGTGTGAAAACAAACAAAGGTGAGGCATACATCGACCTGCTTAAGGAAAGTGGACTCTAATGATACTATAGTGGCAGCATCCATTGGTGCTCCATTTCATCTGAAAATTAAACAGAATATAATTATTGCACTTCCAGAACCATAAGAGAAAGCCTTGACTGTAGTCACTCCATGAGCACAGGCTTCCACTGGCAACCACTCGCTTAACACTGCATTTCACCTGCTGACATTCTTGTCCACCTTGCCTTGGAGACTCATAGGAAAGTGTGAGTCTCTAAATGAAGATACATGATATGAACTTGCAGAGTTCATAGATGAGATGAGATGAGTCAGCCTAGTGCCACAGAGTGCACATCAAACAGCGAGTTTTCAATTTTCAAAATTTTTTTTCCTCTCTAAGCTTTTCTAACAGTTGACACAGAAGTTAGAGGTTAAGAGGTCTATGTAGGAGTAGTAGTTTTTAGGTTCATAGGTTCGAAAGCCAGGGGTAATCAGTCTAAGAAAGAAATGGGCTTGGATGTCCCAATTACTAGATATAGTTGCTATATCTGTATATTAAAAATATCTTCACAAGCCACAAATATTGTACATTTATGATTCATAATTATTTGAGGAATCACTGGCATCATCAGTTTAGGCAAATGTAATGTAATATGTGAATATCAAACCACTCTGTATGTGTTTGTAGAGAAAGGCCCCATTATTTCACTTGGATTGTTCCAGAACTGTTGGAACTGCGCAGGTTTCTTACAAGAATAATGGGAAGACCTTCCAGTTCTACTGCTCAGTGAGCATGGGGGTTGTGAGGCCTTCAACAATACTAGTGTGAAACTCAGCAGACTGCACTAAAATATTCAGAAATCCCCTTATGCTATATTCATTCTTCTTTGTTCCCAGATGAGTGTGGTGTGTGCAGTGCCATCCACAGAGCTGCTGTCTGCGTCATCTGTTCTTCCAGACACAAGCCCTAGTTGTGATTACAGCTCTGTTTGTAGTGCTGTGCCTGCATCAAGGCACCCTTTGCATGCACAGCAATTACAGATGAGAAATGTAGGAAGAGTTACGAGTAGAAGACACAGTAGAGAGGCAGGCAATGGCAGTTTTTCATATGCGTTAACAATGTAAGCATCCTGTGGTGAGAGAAATGCCTTTTGTCCTCAGTGAAACTGTGTTAGGTCCTATCCATAGAGGGTGTTTTCCACTGCTGTAGGAAAGCTGAAACCAATTAGGGAGCAGACAGGAGCAAACTGATTATAACATGTAATTTACCATAGTGCTAACAGATAGTTCAGAAAGTGATGACAACCTGCCTGAGATCTTTTGGGAGTACATGCAAATGCTAAAATCTACCTTCAGTGTAGAGTCAACATGCTATAGTGATTTCAATTTGCATGAACTTAAGGTGTATCACCCTGATATTTGAAAGTTTTTCTATGCCTTCTGATGTTTTAAATTCTTGTAATGGAGTTTCTCATGCTCTTTCATGTAAATAATTATTTTTTTGCATTCCTTTCTAAAAGAAGAGAAAATCCACAAGTTTGACCAGTGTGGTTGGAGGGGAGGCAACTTCACCCCTGGTCACTGTTATAACTATATATATAGCGAGGTCACAAATAAACTCCCCTTTTCTGATCCTGAATTGGCAGAGAACGCCTGTGTTCATTTCGTGTCGTACAGCAACAAAGACGTTCTTATAACACTATCAAACTGAATAATTACAGAGATTATGATGACATTTTTGCTTTTTTTAATTAGACATTTTGAGAGCCATCAATACTCTCAATATTTAAAGGAAAAGCAACAATTCAAAAAGCAAAACGAATGTTGGGAAATTTGAAAAAAAGCATCACATGGTCACTGCTCTAATCTATAACACACCTTTTAGATTTGGGGTATGCTTGCAATCTTGAATCCCATCTCAAAAAGAATATAATAATTTTATAAAGTGTAAATGGAGAGTCACAAATATAACCAAAGTAACAGTCTTCACTTAGGGAGGTATTGAAAAGATGTCTGCATTTAAAAAGGAAAGAGGTCGCAAATAGACCTCTTTTACAGGATTTTCTTGCCATGAAATGTTGAGGATGTCAAGAGGCTGTTGAACTCAGAGGTGTACTTCTGGCCCATTATATCCCTACACTGCAATTTATCCTGTTCTGATAATCCTATTCAGTCATCTATTCACTGCTATGAGAGAAGTCAAGACAATTTAGATCTTAAACCACCATGCTGTTTTTCTCATCTGCAGACAAGAGCTATTAGATCCAGAATGCTCCTTGACTCTGCTCAGCATTGCAAGGTTGACCTTGTTCTTCATATTTTATAGGAAGTCAGAGTTTAATCTTATCTCCTCTAGTGGGAAGGAATAACTTTCTCTTCTGTGCTGGTTTGGGGTAGACTTCATTTTCTTCCCAGTGGCTAGTATTGGGCTATGTTTTGTATTTGTGCTAAACATAGGGTTGATAATATGGGGTGGGGGGTGGGGTGGTGGTGGTGGTGGGGTGTTATGGGTATGCTGCTGGGCTTACACACAGATTTGATGCTTCTTGTACTGCCACCCTGGCAAGGCTGTCTGGAAAACTGGTAGAAGACACAGCTTGGAGAGGTGACTCCAACTGAACAAAGAGATATTCTGGAAAATATGACATCATGCTCAGCACAAAAAGTGTGAGGAAGAAGGAGGAAGGGGCGGGAGGGGAGGGAGATGCCCGAAGTGATGATGTTTGTCTTCACAAGTAACCATTTCATGTGGTGCGGCCCTGCCCTTCTGGAGGCGGATGAACCCTTTCATGTCCATGGGAAACAGTAAATTAATTCCTTGTTTTGCTTTGCTTGTGGGTGCAGCTTTTGCTTTTCCTATGAAATTGTATTTATCTCAACCCACGAGTTTTCTACCTTTTACCCTTCTGATTCTCTTGCTGATTCTGCTGGTGAAGTGAGTGTCCAGCTGTGTGGGGCTTCGCTGCTGGCTAGGGTTAAGCCATGACACCTTCCAAGAAAGCCCTGCACATATCTGTTGTTTAGAGTCAGGTGGGAAAGACAGATTCACTGAAATCTATTCTAAGAAATGCATCTATTCTTAACAAGTTGAAGGCTTTGTTAAAGTGTGTCTGAAAATAGGATTAGATGAATATGATGTAGTTTTGTTATGATTATTTGGTCTGATCGTTATTATGCAGGTAAATATATGTAAAACTAAAATCTCTCTTGAGAGACCTGAACCAACTTTTCAGATTTCATTGGAAACGGCTTCAAAAAAAGGAAAAATGTGTAGATTGAGTATTTTACATTATTTTCTTCATGTTTGATTTAAGATTGACTCAAAATCTTAAGCCTTTCTCCACAGTCCTCCTGCACAAGACTCCAGAAATATGTACAAGAATTAAACTGAGATTCTTGTGTAGTTTTAAGGGCTTGTTAAAGTGTCACAAATGAGGAACAGAACTCGATTATATAAACTGAGATGCTTTGAAATAAAAGGTTATCCTGAAATATGAGATCTTTTAAACCTAGTAGTGATGTGCAGAGCATATACAGCATGTCAAATACATTCAGACAAAACAAGCAATTTGTTGTGACAGGCTGATGTTTTCTTAGATTTTTTTGTAGCTTTTTTGTAGTTTTTTGTTTGTGTTTTTTTTTTTTTTTTGGGTTTTGGGGTTTTTTTTTGAGAGAGGAGCAGTGATTTTAGATAGTTGAAGATTACTTGCCATCTATATATGCATTCCACAAAATTAATTTTAAAACAATGGAAGAAAATTTCACATTCAAAAATGTGTGGTGGTTGACAATTCTAAAGAAAATTTAACTCAAATTTTAAGCCATAGTGAGAGCTGATCCTCTAAAAGATTTTGTGTCACTTGGCACACAGCATTTGAGAGTAAACAACTATTATTTCTTTTTGCACAAAGGATATTTCCTTAAAGTTTTTTATTTCTGCCTGAATAAAGGAAATGTAGAAAATTTTTATTGGCTCAATGTATGTACATTGAAAACAAATTTTACTTCTGTCCCTTCTTGAAGATCTATAAATTCCTTCTGTACAGAGTAATATCTTCACCATTTCTCCTGCAATGAGAGGCTTTCTGCCATTGTAAAAGCTTTACAGTTCCTCTCTGCCAGGGCACAAGGGGAAAATGGAATGGTGACAAATGAATTCAAGTGGGTTACCAATTCTGACTTGCAAAAGTTTAATGTAAGAAGCTTTTCCTTGAATACTTTTATCTCTTCATGAACTCTATATTTGGATTTTAAAGAAGTCAGCTGCCTTTTGTTTTGCCTTGGTTAGTGTCACTGGGAAAACACAGACATGAGGTTCTTCACTAGGAGTTTCCAGGTCACTAGTCCCCTTCCGTGGAGATGCTGTGCAGCTACTTGAGGGTTGCCTGCCAATGTCAAATAGATAGACTCATAAAGGGGCTTTGGTGTTCAGTTTTATCCTGAACTGAATAGTAATTTATTATAACATAAGCAAACAGAAATATGGCAACCGCTGGTAGTGCTGTATCTTGCCTAATATGTTAATGTAAGCATGGTTCCTGCCTACAGTAACACATTAGCTGCTTGTGAGCAAAGACAGATCAGAAAGCAGCTAGTTAAGACCAGCTGCCACTTCCTATAAAACAGTGTCCAGTTCATTTAATGAGTCTAGACATTCATCTATCAGTGTGTCTTTATGTAAGACACAATATCCTAAATCTAGAAGCAAGTGCTTTTTGGTTGTTTTTCTTGAGTGCTGCATGATAAGCTTGGGGACAGAAAGTCCTAAAGAGGAGTTTCTGAGCACTGAAATATATGTGGGTTGTTAATAGTACAGTCTTGATTCATTATTTCATTCTTCCCGAAGAATTTTCTCTGGCAGCACTCTCTAAGAATTATCTAAGACTCTAATCATTCTTGTGTTCATGCAATCATCTGGTTGTGTAGTTACATGGCCTTCATCCGGGCCAGCATATGCATGAATCCGGTAACACCAGCAAAGACCTGAATTTGGCAAAGAATCCAGATATTTTCCCCAGTCCACTTTGGGTAAGCAAATGACATGGGAGCACACGTAATGCTAGGCTCTGTTTAAACATTACAGTGAGAGTGAGGAAAGCCAATAGATTTCAAGCTCTAAGTATGTAAACCACTTTCACTATTTATGGGTAGGTTAGAGAGGAGTATGACCACACTGGTGAAGCAGACAATTCAAAATTGGTGAGGTTCAGTATGAATGCTTTCCCTGACACATGCCACTGTTTATATTTCCTGACTGGATGCCACAAGTTTTTGATATATGAGAACAAAGAACATCAACCAGACATTTATGACATTTACTGAATTTATTAACCTTTTTATATGTGGTTTTGAACAGAAAACAGCCTAGCAACATGAGAAATGGGTATTATCTCAATATTTAGATAGGAAAATAGTTAAAAATTGATTTTTGTGTCCTCTCACTCAGGGAAATTTAGTTCAAATTAACACAGTCAGACTGCTACTAACACATTCTGAAGAACAGTTATTGAGTTGTATTATAAGGGTGCAGCATCTCAAAAATTTAGGTTGAAGGTATAGAGTAGATTTTGATCATTTTTCTTTTATCCTTTAGCTTATGTTTCATTTGAAATAGAAATATTTTCCTTTATATTTAGCAACAGAGATTTGAGTACTTAAAGGTTTATGATGCTTTTATAGTGTGCATTTCCATGTCTGGTTTTCAAATACTATCAACGCAGTTATGAATGAGTGATAGAGCCATAGAATATCCTGAATTGGAAAGGACACACAAGGATCCTTGTAGTCAGGCTCCTGGCCCTGCACAGCACAGCCCCCAAAATAACACCATGTGCCTGAGAGTATTGTCCAAACTCTTCTTGAACTCTGTCAGGCTTGGTGCTGTGACCACTTCCCTGGGGAGCCTGTTCCAGTGCCCAAACACCCTCTGGGTAAAAAAAGCCCTGTCCTAATACCCAAACTAAACTTACCCTGATAGAGCTTCATGTTGTTCCTTCAGATCCTAACCCTGGTCACCAGAGAGAGGTAACTGATCAGTGCCTGCCCCTTCCCTTCCCTTCATAAGGAAGCTTTAACTGCAGTGATGTCTCCCATCAGTCTACTCCAGGCTGAACAGATCAAGTGACCTCTGCCACAAATTGTATGGATTCCCTCGAGGCCCTTCACCATCCTTCTGGCCATTCTTTGAACTCTCCCTGATAGCTTAATGTCATTTTTACATTGTTTTGCCCAAATCTGCATGCAGGAGTTGAGTTGTGGCTGCACCAGTGCGAAGTAAATCAGGACAATAACCTGCCTCAGCTGGCTGTGCCTGATAAACCCCAGGACACGGTTGGCCCTCCTGGATGTGAGGGCACACAGATGGAGTCTAGAGTGTTTGTTTTCTCCATTATGATGTCTCTTTGAACTCAAATATTATTAGTGACTGCCCAAGGTTGTGTTGGTTTGGTTTTTTTTCTTTTATTTGTAAGTATTCCTTATTGGTGAAAAGGGACTGTTCGAACCCTTAAAGGGAGGCAATTCGTTCCAGTGTTCTCCTTTAAATTGTCTCAAACCAAGACAATAGTTTATAGTTAAACCATAAAACCTCTTAGAGAATCCATTCTGTCCTCTTATTTTGTTTTTGAAATTATTTTTCTGCACTACAATTAGATAAGATTTTATTCATCATAATTGTTAAAGGAAATATGGTGTTCTTGAACAAGTTAAATATATACTGCAAAGTATTTTTTTTCTTGTGTAAAAGCCAGTAAATGAGAAATTGCAAAATAAGCTTGAGAGTATGAAAAGGCTTATTTTCATATATTATGCAAATATGGAATAAAGCAGAAGTATAAAAAAACATCCTGAAAAATGTATGAAAAATGGCTAAAGGTGATAATTCTGTATTTTGACTGACTTGCCATTTTCAATGCAGACGTTGTAATGCACAGAGTCCTGTGGGAAAGGAGTGAGTTTTGCCTTATTTGGTATGGGTATATGAGTCAGAAAGGCTTTCCTTTAAGGAGTATGCATTCTAATTTCTTTTTTTAAAGCAGAAGTTTTCTGGCTATAGAAAAAAAATGCTGAAATTAGGGCATGTTATTCAGATACAGGCTGGAGGAAATCAGGAGTTCATAAGGCAGATAATGTTATCATATTCTTGTTGTCATGGACACATGGCCAAGATTGTTAAGACTGAAGAAGGAATTTAGCTTTTTCATATGAAATTCCTTTTTTCCAGAATCCTGAACATATTTTTGGAAGCTATCTTGCTATTTATGGGATGAATAATGCAGACCAACTCTTAAATAAAGAGAATTTACCTTTAATCTGCTGTATATGTCTCCAGTCATAATATTAAATTATGTTTGTGTGTCTTTGTTGTTTGCAATGCTATATCCTCCTTTACAACTTTTGTGAACAGCTTTTCTCTTTCAAGTGATTGCTCAGCATCACACAGACAATGCCCATGCTATGTATCAAACTGGAGCCTTAAGGTTACCTGTATTGAATGCATTTCTTTTCTCACTTTTTTTCAATTATTGGTTTAGTGGTTACATTTCTAAAATTTTTTCCCTGTACAGATTTCCCAGGGACTGGATCTCCCCTTCAAGCTCTCCAAAACCAGGGTAGGAAATACTACGTCGTTTTTCATTTGCCATTAATGACCTCTGAATCATCCCCAGCTTTCAGCCTTCTTAGGTTTCTCAGTAGCATGATAAATGCTTACCCCACAGGAGCATCTCACATCTGCCCTGGACACCCTCCTCTTGGAGTTGACCCACAAAGGAGCACACTTGCTAACACAGAGTGGGGGTAATGAACAGCCATCCTTGGAGCTGGCATCTGGGGGCACCTTGCCTCAAGTGACACATTCTGTGTGGCTGAGATACACATTCCAAGTGAAACTTACCAACAGTGAAAGGACTTCATTGTGTCTCCACTCTGGTGCTAACATCTAGTAGTTTGCTGATGGACATGGTAAACCATGAGCTTTTGTGCAAGGTGCTGCTGAAAGTTGGTTTTTATGCATGCCAGACAGGAGGGTATGAGGACAGGTTAACACTGTGGCAGCCCATACAGACAGACATCAGACTTCCTCATATCTTCACATGGAAGTATTTGCTGCTCTCCATTACCTTGTACTGTTGTCCTCTAAGCTTTATGTCATGTATCTTAATCTTCTTTTTTTTAATCTTTGTTCATGTTCACAGCCTTTTGTGGCCACAAATCAATGATTAAGCTAACTGCTCCTACAATCTTTCCTCTGTGCAAAAAATTCCTCTTTTTGCTTTTCTGTAACTTCCTCTATTTTCAAATCTCACTATGAAGTACCTCTTAAGTACCTTTATATGATATGCCAATAAAAATAAGCACAATGCTCTGAAGCATGAATATTCATCCAAATTACTTGTTTATTTTTTAGCTTTACTGGTATTGCAAAATTCACTTTTAGAAATGGAGATGACAAGAAATTTCAGTTTCTTAAATGCATACAGTGCTGTATTTACTCACAGCAACCCAATCGTTTCAGAAATCCCACCCCTTAGGAAAAACTGCATTTTTTAATTTCTTTTGACATGCACTAGAGGCTGAAGTTTGGCTTTGTTTATAAGTTTATTGGCTTAGGTGTATCTAAATCCAAAACACATTGAACCTGAAGGTCCAGTGGTGTGGGTCTGCAAGTAGGTGGAAAGTGTCATGAAAAAGGTAAGCACAGCACAGTAAACTGAGTTTGACTTCTCTGGTACATGCAGTACAGAAGAAAGGCAAAACCACAAAGCTTTATGTTGTTCTAAATGGATTAATATTTCAGCTCTTTGCTTCTGAAGAAGTTTTATGCAATGTTCCTAACATTCTCTGCTCATTCCCAGCTTTACTGCATACCTCCTGTGAAAAAACCCCAAAGTGTGACAAATTAGACATGCTATTCAAAAGGTTACAAATGAGTCAGCATTGCACTGTCACTGCTCGTTTAGTAAAGATAGTGAATGACTGGTCTATTTGTTTGTTTGTTTGCTTGTTTTGATCATATTGTGTTGATTTCTTAAGATAAGAACAATCCTATCTTAGATGCAGATGTGGGTGTCTGCTTCTTTCTGACTCAGTCACTTCTCCCACCAATGAGCAGGAATACCTCAGCACACAGCACTTTCCTGAAGCAGATGACAGACACCTGGTGTCACAGCAGGATAAATAGAAACTTTTCCTGTAAGAAATTTTTGACAGAAAATAAGGGTAACTCAGAAATATTTAAAATAAGCATTTCTTCCAGATATTTCCTTTGTGCAGTTGAGGGAAGATCTGAAATTGATCATAGCAACATGACCTCTGTGCTAATATTCTGATTCTGAAATGACTCCCCATTGTCGTTTTATGGCAAAGAAAATATTATTTAATAGAGGTCTTGTAGGATGTCAGATTAGGATTAGAATTAGGATTTGGCATTTTCATGTTTTACAAAAGAGGACGTAACACTGTGTACAAGCATTTTTAAAATATCCTCATGAAAACATTGCTTTCAATATAAGTTTATGAATCTGTGGTTCAGCATGACAGCAACATAAAAAATTCAATTTGGCAACTGGGAAGCCATACAGCCTTCATCTACTCTACTCTGCTCTCCACTATAAGCTTTAAAACTTGGTCCTTGGTGGACAGTAAGGTAAATTTAATGCTTTACTCTGGGAGTGGTTGCGATAAATCACAGTGATGACAGCATAATGCAAACAAACTATCTGTTGGCACTGCATGGGCTGTATATAATGCTTGTCTGCACTCAGATCCAATACTAATGGAGGAATAGGATAAGAAAATGGGATATGACTGAAATGTAGATTAACGGGATAGGAAGCTGCAGAAGGAAAGCGAAAATAGGAGCACACTGACAAAATGCAGGAGAGTTGCTTCCATAGGCAAAGGGTGTTGCACTTTGGCTTTGCTTCATTCAGCAACAGCCTGTTTTACTGACTAACTTTATTATGAAAAGAGGATGAGGAGGAAGACCTCCTTTAATTTATTGGAGTATATGGATTTAATTTATTATAGAAGATTTTGTAAACAAAGCTATTGTTGATACCAAATTTGGGTAAAAATTTTGAAAAATTACTCCTTTTGACTTTGATTTGAACAAGCACTTATGATGCTTTTATTTTCTTTTTTTTTTTATTTTGTGTGGGATGGTAATTTGCATTCCGAGCCCTAGTTCAAGATCATTTAAAAAGCAGATTTCCCTCTTATACAGACTTAGATACACAATGTACCTTTTTCTTACTAGGCAAGCTGAGAGGCTGTAATAGACAGATCTCCAGATTTCATTTAGGAGGAAGTTACACATGCAAGAGAAAAAAAAAAAAAAGTTGAACTATTTTTTCCATATTGTTACAATATGATTATTTAATCCAGCAAATGGAAATATCACATAAAAGACAAATTTATCTATCAACATTATGTAACTTTCCCTCCTGTTTATTGCAGAGTAATGAAATGGAATTCTTGCATTTGTTATATGTGATTATAATTCAGGTGTTTGGTTTTTGCTGTTGAATATTCTGTTGAGCCTTTGTTGGAGTGTTTTTCAGAAAAAAAAAGGTATGGAGTTTGATGGGAAACTTAGTTCTGCTCCCTTTCTGATAAGTTTATCTATATTTTTTTCTGAATGTAACAATAGTAATTGAAAAATGTGTATTTCTACATCATTCCTTTTAGCTGCAGAACTTACCACTCAGAAATGCATTAACTACACTAAAATTGTATGGTTCTTTTCTTTAAAAGGCTTTTTATCACCTAACAGGGTTTTTTTTCAGGATTTTTAATCAACATAATATTAAAAAAAAAAAAGGGAAATAATTTTGGCACATGATAGTTAATTAAAACATGATTTTTAAAAATTTTTTTTTACCCAAAGGTAGTAAACACTGAAATGTTATATATCTTTCTGAAAGTTAAGGTATATATAGAAATTGGAGTACTCAATGGCTTGCATACAAGAACATACTGCAAACTGTACAAAACATAAAATTATAGGGATCTATAGGAGTATATATGTCTGATTTCTCAAGAAAATAAAAAAGGACTTTGAGTTTAAAGACATAATGAGTAAGCAGAAGAAAACAGTTTGTCAGGCTGAAAAAAATTATGGCTGCTTTCTTAGAGTTACAGAAATTCATATCATCCAGGTATAAATAGCTAACAGTAGTCAAAGAAAAAAATTCAGAATAAACAGTTTGGGTGTGAAAATTGCACTACAGAAAACCAAGATCTCAGGCTTTCCTGGAAAATATCAACATGCTCAAAGAAAATATGTACAAGCTTTGATTGCATTCAGAAGCATCCTTTTGCTTTTTTAAGGAATGCATTAATATTATAGACAGGCAAGTTTGTTTCTCAACATGTGTTCTGAGATGAAAATGTTCTTCCCATGGACTCTGTAAGGGAAATACAGCAGAAACTGAAACATCAAAATGTTATAGTTGAAGAAACATAAGACAGTTTATTACAAAATGCAGGCCAGTACTAGTAATTGCTCCACAGGAGAAATGTATGCAGCATTTTTTTTTTCCATAGTGCTGCTTTGCATGCTGCGCATGGAATGATGTAAATAAATGTGTATTAACCGAGGATTTTCTTGCCAAAGTTCCTCTGTTTCCCAAGTGTGTTTGTTTGTATCCTTCCCCTTATAATGTCAAGTGTTTCAAGTGAAAGATACAAGAGGAATCCTGCAGTTTCTGCTGAATCTAAACTATTTCAGCAAAATGCTGTTTCCTCCTTTTTTTGTTTCCAGATATTTCTGGATTTGGGGCTTGTGCAGACAACAGCCAAAGAGGATGCTGAGCCCCCAAAGTACTACTAGGGAAGAAAGACACTCTGGCTCATGGAGGTACTTTAGGTATTTCTTTACAATATAGATTATTGCTTTCTGAGGCAGGAAATGTTCTTGACACACAATTAAGAATAGCTCTGCTAAGACAGAAACCAGCAGTAATAAAACCCGATAGCTGGCACACACAAGCCAATAGTCAGCTCTTTGTCAGGGTCACCCTGTTTGTCTTGATGTTGGTTGCTTGCTGGTGATAGGGGAAAGAAAGAATGATGCTGAAGAACACTTTAATGATGAATTTTCAGCTGTAAGCATTTTGCAGTTACCCTGAGAGCTGGTAGAGCAAGCTCAGGAGCAGCAGGGTGCTTAGCTCCTGACTCTCACTTTGGTAGTCGCACACTGTGTTTGGAAATGTACCTGGGGTCCACCTATGGAAGAGAGGCATTTAAAGCTCCCAGTAAGAAAAGGGTGGAGAAGCCCTCAATGGGCATGCCAGCAGGTGTGCCTGGAGGCACAGCACAAGGGGACACAGTCCTGCTTTTCTACAGGGGACACAGCAGAGGTCCTTCCAGGTCCCCTCCATCCTGGTAGTGAGCCTACCATAATAGTGTTTGTAGCTTTACCCATGACCAAGGAAGAGAGGAGCTTTCCCTATCACCCTCCAAGGACTGCTGGCCAAGGAGGGGATGCCCTGCCTTTCCCATCCTGGGTGTTCTTCCCTGCCCCTGCTTGGCTGGGTGTCTGCAAGTGGAAGTCAACTCTGCCACTGCCAGCAGAGCTAACTGCAGACTCATGAGGTTCAACAACTTGAGGAGCAAAGAGGAAGAGGAATAGCTGGCTAATTTAAGAAAAGCAGCATAATTTTTAATGTCTTCACTTTGCCAGTGTAGAAACTGAGCATCTCTTTCCACAAATTAAAAAACCAAAATTATTCTTAATTACCCTCAAATTGTGCCTGCTAAAAAATACAGACAGTATGAGATGAACTATGAGATGTAACATGCTTATTTTGAGTCTTATTCTCTAGTAAGCCAAAAGTCACATTATAAGGGGAAGTTACTTCACTGATAGTTTACTTTTTTTTTTTTTTTAATGTAGGAACCTCTGATGGTTTATTACAGATGATGCAGTAATCAGTGCCTAGAAATCCTTTGACTGAATATGGAAACATGTTTCAGAAGAAAAAATGAGTGATTATTTCCCACTGCAGACTGACATTGCATTAATGCATTGTCAGATAAAGAAAATACTAATTTTATAAGGTACACTGCTGAACTTAGATGTTGCTAATGGTGTTACCCTGCAGCTCTACAATATGGTAGTGCCACTGTTAGCAGTTGACCATAAGTATTCTGAATTTTCAAGGCCTAAGGTCTGAGGATTGTCATGCCTGCTCTGTCTGAACTTTTATTGACCTGCCAGCAGCTTTACTTTAATGTGGTTTAGCTGCAACAACGTATTTCCTAATTGCAGATTGTCTACAGCTAATTTGTTTTCCTCTGTTCTGATGACTCTAACACAATGATGTCACATATAGAATCACAGGTTGGTGAGACAGCAGCTGGATAAGTGGACACCAAAAGCAGCTGACTGGTGAGTTGGGGAAGAGGCTGGCACTAGGTATTCCAAGACCATAAACTGCTCAGCCATGGCTGGTCAAAGAAATGTGCACCTAGGTGTCGAAAGGAGAACAAAGAAAAAGTATCCAGCATAGAAAAGAGATACCAGAGGCAGTAAGTTTGGACACAACATTTGCAAATAAGAAAGAATGAGGTGTGAAAGCATGAGAGTAAACATAGAAGAAGTAGGCCAAGTGAGGTGAAACCATCAACATGAACATGGTGTTCCTACTAGAGAACTCCAGATGCTCAGAGCTTGCCATAAGACCTCTTTCTGCCAGAACAGTGAAAGGGGGAGCATAACACTGGGAAAAGTGATAGAAACTAAGATGTGTGTGCATACCACTGCCTATTCTATCCTTCTTTCTTTTTTCTCAACAATTAGATTTGGATGAAAAACTGCTACACTTTTTTCAATTTTGATTATATGAGCAATAAACTTTTTATATACATGAGGCACACTTACTCTGAGGCCAAAAAAAGGTGTGAATGTAACTGTAGGCATTGACTTTCAAAAATTTCCTCTCATTTCTTGCTCCTTCATATATATAAAACTAAATCACAAATAAGGTGTGTGATATTATATTCTGTCCATCCTTAGTTTTCAGTGTGACTACTCTGGTCTGTAATACTTCACTGCGATTGAAATTGATTAGCATTGCCTTCTCCAAAGCCCAGCAACAGCCTCAAAATAACAAAAAGCATAGGAGTCATAAACCCAGTATAAGCACTGACACTTTTGCCACTACCAATCCCATTTGTGAGGTGCTACACAAATATGAACACTGTTTTAGCTCTCAGTTCACAGTTTCTGTTAAGAACATGCTTCCTATGAAATGATACTATTTCACCACATAAGTCAAGCTTACTTATGGCCTTAAGTTATTATTGCAATAGTGTAGCTTCTGGGCCTTATGGATAGTGTCAGTCTGTCTTTCCCCAATGTTTCTCATTTCAGCTGCTGCAATGATTGCCACTGGCTGATCCAGCCATGGAGCTATGACGTGGGCCACATCTCTGTTACTGGGATACAAATATCTCTTTTTTCTTTTTCTAAATATAGCTGCAGCTACAAATGGCCAGCCATTAGTGAACTGAATATTCAACAATTTCAATTAAAATGATTGTAGCCATACTTCAGTTTTTACTGAGCCTGTCAGTGGTATCAGAAACACTGTATGAATTGCATGCCTCTTCCAAAGAGATTGAGCTATATTTCCAAACCCCAAAAGTGTATGTGTTTGCCATTAAAAATAATAAATAAAGCTAAAAAGTCACTACATGCTTAGAACTGTCGTAAGATTAGAACCTATGATCCTACAAAAGAGCAATTCTTTAAACAGTCTGCTGTGATCCCTAAAATTATAGGAGGTTTGAAAGGGTCTATTGATTCTACAGCAGAACAATAGATGTCCTGTACTTAACTCCTTAATTGATTTTAATGATCCTGATGGATACCAGCCAAAGAGTTGGAACAAGTTGTAAGGTCAAACCAAATTATTCCTTTTGAACATTTCCGCAATCAAATCTTCTTATGTTATAAATTAATTTGAAAAGGAAAATGGTCAATTATAGCACTTCATAATTAGAAACCCACATGCAGAAAAGCTAATGAGATGTATCTGAGATTTTCCATGCTCCATGGAGGCTTGCAGTAGAAGAAACTGAATAATCTATTTTGTGCAATATTGCACACTGAATTTCACTCAGTATGGAAAGAAAATACACTCAGGTCCATTACAAGGGGAATTTCTTTTGGTCAGTGTATAATTAAATGTTTCATGCACAACAGTTTTAGCAAAAAATCCCCCAACTTGATAAATCAAACCAATTTTAACATTTAAGAGTATGGAATATTAAAGCTTAATATTTCACCTGATAATCAGCTCACCTGCAATATGTCTCTGTAGCTAGGTACAACTAAAGCAAGAAAAACGTGACAGAATTCAAATTATCATATCTCTGTTCCACTGTGGGATAACTATTTCACTTTTCCAGGCAGGTTGCTTATCCTTTCTTTACCCTTTTCCTTCTCTGTCCCAAACCCTATGTTTTCTGGTCTTACCTCCTCTGATCTCAAATGTGGTGAGGAACTCAGGGGAGACTGTATCTAAAAGAGTCAGTGTGCCCTTCAAGCCACACTCTGGGGACAAATGGCCCCACCCTGGATAGGTAGGGCTGCAGGGTTATCTGTGGAGCAACAGAGGTCTCAGTAACCTTCTGCTCATGATGGAGAGATCTCTGATCAAGCATCAAGACACTCTTGGCTTGAGTACAATATCATACTAACCTGTGCTGCAGATGAAGTTTGGGAACATTTCTGCTTCACTTTTCTCCCTTCCTCCCTGTTCCTCTGTCCCTTCCCATTAATTGTCCCTCCCCAATCCCTGCTTATAATACTTTTATCAATAATTAAAATATTTATAGTGAAATGCAAACACTGAAGTTAAATCAACAGGAATCTTTCTGCCAATAGCACACCTTCATGAGTCACCTTGGTTCAGGTACATTTTACAATGTGCAGAGAGATTTTGCAAGCAAGCTGGGCACAGCACAGAGATCACAGCAGTTACTTATTGGGGTAGTGTATGCAAGAGATGGCCAAGACCAACACAGTTGCAAACTAAACACTATGTTCCTCTGGCTGGACAAAACACTTCTGCAGGCAGCTCTCTGTTTAGGGATGAATTGGAGAGCTTTTGCTTGCAGACAAGGCTGAGTCTTGATCCTAGGTTCCCTTTAATCCTTTTTCCCCTTTGTTTTCAATTTCTTCACTTCTTCCTGTCAGGTGTTTTGAATCCTGGAGCTGCTAGATGTTATACAGCATCTGTGGCTGTGGACATCTTATCTGTTACCTGCCATTTGGTGGCTCCAGCCCCATCACCTTCTCACACCAGTGCAGCCAGTTGGGTCCAGGTCATGCACTAGGACTGCACAGACACCAGGATTTGAGTTAGAATGGCTGCACCCTTGGATTCAACACACACATAATGGTTTGTTCATCTTACTTGACCTACCTTCAAAAGTATGGAAGCCAAATTAAATTTTAGGATTGATCCCTACCTAGAGGAAATTCAAATTGATTTTGCTCCTCCTAAACAGAGGAAACACCTTGGGAGGAAACACAGCTGACCAGGGAGGTATCTGTACAACTTACCAGTCCATACTTGATCTTTGTGACAGGAAGGATCCCTCAAAAGCCACAGGTACATCATTATCTGCTGCCATTGCTGTCCTTTGGGGGTGGAAAAAATAGAGCAGCATCCCTTGTAACACAAGAACCTGAAAATTATTTCACTGGGTTCCTGTTGCTGGTGACCCTTTGAACTATGAAATTCTGTGAGAAAACATCTTGTCAAAGCCACTTTTATTTATGTGGCAAGATACAGGGGGAAAGAAGCACCAGTAGCCAAGCTGACGTAACTCCAAAGGATTGCTGGTGCCACAATAATCTATATCTGCTCAAAGCCCTAAATCTAATAAACTGAGTATTTTAAAAAAAGTTTTGTTAAAGTTAGATGAAATGAATTGTCTGCATGACCTTGCTAACAAGAACAAAACTGGTTTGTTTTCTAGACGGAAGTACTTGTATTTCAGCAACAAATCTTGACCTTTTTCTGCAGTTCATTTTCTTTGGTTTAACAATTTCACAGCTATTATTTTCACTTGCAACTGCTTATGGAAAGCTTTGAGGCTGTAAAAAAGTTAGCAAACCCTCATATTCTTATCTTTCTCCAATCTTCTGCTTAAAACAAATCACCAGAGTCCTGCAAGTTGGCAATCACTTGCAAATGAGGTACTGGGGTCTGCATGTTATAAAACTCTTTTCTGCACATAAGCATAGACCAGAAAGCATAAAACAGATTTTTTTTCCTTTTTTAAATTTTTTTTATTATTTTTTTTTTAGGTTGGGATGTGCATCCCATCCAGTGGTTATGGAAAAGTGCTTGTAGTAAAAACAAAATCAGGAGACATTGTTATTTCATTTATATAAAATAAGATAAATTTGATATATTTTAAGTGAGATAGATAATTTGAAATCCTAAAATATATGCAAGGAAGGATCAAGTGAAAAGACTGGGTAATCAAACTATGGCAAATAGTTAACATAAAGCTGCACAGTCCCAATTAAAAAATAATTTTGAGACTTCTTGTGCCACAAAATAAATTTTAGGAGTTCAGATTAATTTTATTATGAAAATGGTATGAATCACTCAATCAGATATAGAGGCAGTTCATGTAGGCTCATAAAGCTTAGTTTTTATGTAAAGGTAAAATTGATAAGCCCTGTTAAGGAAGGTCACTTTGGTTGTCAGTGAAGGCCTTTTATTCATAGGCATTTGTTTCTTTCACTATTTTTAATTGCAGAAGGTATACTTTAGCATCTGCCTTTTCTCTGAGAAGACACATTTATATTAAATATCTCCCCCCTCAGTCAGTTGTGGATATCCTTTATGCTGCCCTGACTGGGCAAAGAGCCATACTGCTGGCACGGACCCTGCCCTCCAGGGCTGACCCCACTCCACTCTGCAGCACAAAGGTCTCATGGCAGGTAACAGCCTGGTGGGAACTTAGAGGCATTTCACTTCCTTTAAGCATGAGAAAACAAAGCTCAGTTTTTAAGTTGTGTGATTCATGCAGATTTATGCAGACTATGGCACAGGAGGCAATTCTATCTTCCAGCGTGTAGTGTTTGTACAGTTTTTGCACAGGAAAAATTTAAACAGAACCTGTCATTGTAGAACAAAGAACAACAATTCTCCTTCTATTATCATTTTGGAAAATAGAAAAGGAATACTATTTGAAGTTCATTTCATATACATATTGCATTTGAAGCAGTGCTACAGTATGTAAAAATCAATGCAAATAGTAAAAGTTCTGGTCAAATTAAGGCGCCCTTGGGAACTGAGTGTCATCATGAGAAAAACCTAAGAACCACAAAGGTTGCATGCTACATTGTTGGGTAATACCTAGTGTTCTCTGGAAGTACCACAACCACAGCTGAGTGTGAAAATCGACATTAGCTCTTTGATCTTCATACCACTGGTGTCTTGCAGAAAGGTAAACACTTCCTTGACAGCATGAGGAACACATCAGGTTGATCTGAGAATGATAAAAAAGTTTGTATTGAAATAAATCATTCAGGTGTGATGAGCTTTCAAAAAATTTTGAGTAACTTTTTCCTTTTTTTTTTTTTTTTTTTTTTGTTGTTTGTTTTTTTTGTTTTTTTGTTTTTTTACTTTATAACAGGTACTTTCATAGAGAATGCTGTATTATTGAAAACTTCCATCACTCTTAGTGAGATAAAGGAGCACTCACACAAGTCATTTTGATAGATTGTGGAAGTTGCTCTTTCCAACAATGCTGTACTGCACATGTCAGAGTTTGAGAATACAAAAAAGGAAAGTTAGAAACCAGACAGAAAGCGTGAAATGGGAAAGCATGATTTGATAAAAATATTCCTTGTTTCTATTCATATCTCAGACGCAGGATATACTGCTAATTATTTGAAAAAAAAGATAGACTGAGGTTGGAAGAGACCTATGACACTTGTCTGATCCAACTTCAGCCCAAAGTGGGGCCAAACTAAAAATTATTAGCAGCTAGTCATATCTTTTCCCAGTTGAGCTGACAACCTCTCCTAAGTGGGAGGTTTCAGAAAAACATCTAGGTAAATGATTTGACCAAAGCTGAGAATATTTTTTTTTTGGTAAAAACTAATTAAAATGTCCATTGATTAAATTCCCATTTCAGGGTCCAGACTCTGTCAATGTCTCTGCACTTTCTCTCTAAGTACATATTAGGTAGCATAAGAAAGAAAAAAGACCCCTTCCTCTCCCATCCCTTTTCCACATTTGCCAAACCCCACTTTCTCAGACTCTCCTCAAAAAATCATTTGCTTCAAAATCTATAAGAGAAGATTGGGAAATGCCACAGGCAGTATATGCAGACTGTATATCAGACTCTTAATTGGGTGAGGAAAAACAGATAGATTTCTAACATTTTTTTCCCACCTTTCAACAATTTTTGGGCTTCTTTGTTATCCACATAACTTCTTCAGCATACTTCCAGGGAAAAAAAATGTATATATTTCAGGAAATAGAGGTAATGAAGAAAGTACACTCCAACAAAGAAAAAGGGGAGGCAAGAGACTATAGCAGAGCTTCTATAGAGATTTGCTGGAGGCTAGCACCATTTCTAATCCAAATACTACGTCTGTCCCAGAGTAGAGTTCACATATCATTAGCTTTTGAATCTTTACTTAACACATTTCTTATTTTTAACCAAGTCTCTCCATGCAGAAAGATGCAAAGACTATTTTCCAGGAAAGTTTTCCACACAGTAATTTAGTTCTGGACAGAGTCTGTTTAAAAACTGTTTTTATGAAGGGCCAGAAGCAAGATGAGGGGACAAAATTAATAGCCTAATTATCAAGCTGAATACAGCACTAGTCTGGCATCTGAAATGAGAGTACACTGCTTGCTGGATGAGAGATTGACTCCAAGACCTTTTTTGCTGCTTAGTGTGAAATGCATGAACTGTCCTGTGAAGAGGTGATGGATCCAGAACCTCCTCCCAGATAGAAATCATGTCACCACAGACCAACAGTTCTCACCATTTGAAGTAAATTGCCCTTAAAGAGTCCTCTTGAAAGAATAGCTGCCTGTGACTGAAATGAATGAAAAAAACATGAAATGATTGAACCTGGAAATGTGGAGCTTGTAAAGTGAAATCTGTCCCAAGATAGCACTAGTATACAAACTGTTTGTCAGGGCATAGAAGTACACATAGGAGTGTGATCAGATATTAAGTTAGGGAGTGGGAACTAGCTATGGGGTGGAAGGCACAGCGTTGTACCATAGATTCACTGTTCTGCAAAGCTGACCAAATGGGATTGACTCAATTTTGTTAGGAATGTAAATAAGTCCTTTAGACTAAAACAATCTCAGAACCTGTATATATGATTCAGAGGGAGTTTTGAAGCCTGCAAAGTGCGCAGTGCTTAATTGCAATGAAGCAACAAGACAGCAGTATGGCTAAGATTTCACCCAGTTTCCTTGATTTCACAAAGTAAAGGTTACATACCCCTTGCATGGGGATCGCAAGTAGAGACATCCTCCAGCAAGTCCCTGGTTTGAACTTTCCCTTCCTGTAAAGCATTGCAAAGTCTTTGTTTCTGCCACCATACTTACCACTTAATAGTAGAACAGGTTGAAAACTTCACATCCTAAAGGGTCTAAGTAAAGTTTTAGGCCTAGAATTTTGGAGTCATATAATGCCTTGTTCTTTAAGAGGTATTTACATTGAAGCTTGGTTGCATAACTACATGCACATGTATGTCAGTTAACTCAAACTGCAAACATCAATGACATCTGAAATCCAAGATAGGGCACAAAATCTTCCTGTTATGTACAACCGTGGATTTAGAGTAGAAATGGTCACCTATAAATAAACTGTATGAAATAGACTGAAATTAGTCAGGCAGATTAATTTCAGTTCCCTAGGTACATAGCCTGGGAAAGTCATATGGAGTATGGCAACATTAATTGGTTTATGCTGTAAATTATTCCCAGCCTTAAAGCCTTTAGGCTTTACTACTTCTCATTAGCTGGCTTTATTTTCATTATTCCAGTGAGGCCCACAAGGTGGTTGTCATCCTCACTGCCTCACGTAGGAGATTTTTCATACCAGGCCTGAATACAACTGCAGTTTCTACTCTGTTTCACGGCCAGAAAAATGTTAAGGGCACACCACAGATCAATTCATGGCACAGCAATAAATATGCAGATTTAAATGATATGATCAAGCTGTAGATGCCTCTTCTTTAGTTCCACCTGGTGTGGAAAACCCAGTAATGGTTTTCAATTTTCTCTTCCCTTATCTATATATTGCAAATGGTGTCTCCTCATTTCCTTTACTGTTGTAGCCCTGCCTGGAAGCTCAGGTTCAGCAGATACAGGCTCTCTGTTTCTAGTAATTCCCTGTGCTCTAACCTGCCTACAAAAGCAGAGGGAAGAAAGCTATAAAACAATCTATGTCAATGTAGGTGTACAATTTTCAATCAATTGGAAAAAGAAGTGTGGGTTTTTTCTTTTTAAAAAAGCAGTATTTTTATACATAATTTCTGTTCATTAGGAGCAACTCAATATTAATATTTCTTATGCACGCTAGTTTTGTAATATTTAATGAATTTGAATGCAGCACACGCAATACATATGTTCATAGGCAGAACCAGACAAGTTTTACAGTTTCAAGTTGCATTTCAATCTTTCCAACAGTCAAGCCATTATTTATTCTTCCTTATCAAATGTTGAATTTTGCTGAAATCTAAATTCCACCTTCTATTTAGAGCAAAGCTGTGTATCTAGTGAGTGGTAGACTTACAACTATTTTTTTTTTTGCTACCTGGATATTCATGCAGACATTGCTTTTTTCCAGATATCATTCAAGTCTTCAAGCGAAATTCATTAGAACCACAACCTCTGCTCATCTGCTCCTCAAAATGCCTGGTGCCAGCTAAACAGACTTATTTCAGCAGTAGCAATCCATGCAGCTCTTCACCTGGCAATCTCTGAATGAAACAAAAAAACCCCCCAGCAATTATGAAATCACACTTTGGAGTAACCTAATATATTACTATCTAATATGTACACCCCAGTAAGACTTAATGAGAGGGTATAAAAAAGGGATAAAAAATTTTCATGAATGCGTAAGAAAAAAATACTGTAAAACACAGAATGCATACCAGATGAGGGCAACTAAATTAAGTTACTGAAAAGATGAATGAGGTATCAAACATTAAAAACAGCTTGCTAAGAAGAAGAAAGTACTCCAAGTGAAACATGTGGGGGTTACCTGATGCTTCCAAGTCACTAGGAAGGTTAGTTAACTTGTTGCACTGTACTTTCAAGCAGCATTTTTAAAAGTTGTGAAGAAAATTAATAACAAGTCTAAATGGTCCCCCAATTTTAGAAAAGTAACTACAGCACCAACATTCAAAACCAGAATTTGAGTACTTAGTGAAATTTATAAGATGCAAAAGCAAAGGAATAATGGTTTGTGTTGTACATCATAGATGGCTTTGTATTAAAAAAGCCATAAACAGCAAGTTGTTAATATTTTTAAAAGTATTTTGCAGTGAAGCACATTTTATTGCTCTATGAAATACTAACTAATTAAACATAGACAGTGCAGCTATAAAGTATTTGAAATAGACAAGCTTTATTTCAATATAGCTTGTTTGTTCTCACTATCAATACTGCCTTAAACAGCAAAAGATACATCTTCCTAAAGAGTACATAATGAAAAATACAATAAAATATGACCTATCAAGCTGTGGAGAAATATTACAATGATAAATACATCTCTCAATTTTAGTACATCTATTATTATTGCAAAAAGAGGAATTATAACTCCTTAATGATATTTATAAATTAATTTAAATTGTGAGCTGTGAAGAGAGGACATCACTCAGGTTTGCAGGTTTGCTGACAGGGCTTGTGACCTCATGGTGGACCCACACTAGAGCAGCTGGCTACTGAAGGACTACATTCCATGGGAGTGACCCACAGTGGAGCAACTAGTGAAGAATTTCAGCCCATGGAAAGGATCAACCCTGGAGAAGCTAGTAGAGGAGTATCTCCTATGGAGGAAACCCCATGCTCAAGCAGAAGTGTGTGAGGAGTCCTCCCCCTGTGGAGGAAGCAGTGCCAGAGAAAATGTGGGATGAACTGACTACAGCCTCCATTTCCCATCTGTCTGTGCTTCTGTGGTGAGGAGGTAGAGAATTCAGAAGTAGAGTTAAGGCCAGGAAGAAGGCTGTGGTGTGGGGACAGTGTTTTTAAGGTTTGAGTTTATTTTTCTTTATCCTTTTCTGATTTGATCTGTAATAAATAAAACTAATCTCCTCAAGTTTTGTCCATTATAGTAACTGGTAAGTGAACTTTTTGTTTTGTTTTCTTTCCCCTGCACAGTTGAGGAGGGGAGTGACAGTTGCTGGGTCCCTGACATTTGGGTAGGATCACCCTGCCAAATAGTTAGAAATATAAAAATTAAAGGACAGAACAAAAAATTTGGGAAGATTTGAAATACAGCCTTATTTGGGATTTGAAATGTCTTGATAAGTCTTGAAGAATATTATTTTATTATGGAACAAAATAGCAAAAGAGATTTTAGTGAAAAGTGAATTGAAAAGTTAAGCAGAACTATAAATATAATTCCATGATAATACATGAGAGAATGATGTACAAATTACATTTTTGCTGCAAACTGTTTGGAGGACATATATAATTTCAGTTTTATGTGGGAAATTATGTTATGAGATCAGTTTGGTAAACATGCAGATACTGTTTTCTGTTCTGAACAAACAGATAAAAACCCCCAAAGTTGTTACTTCTGGTATTCAAGATAGAGCAGAGAAAAAAATAGCTGTAGGGCTTTTTTTAAGATAGAAACTGAGAGCTGCATTTTGTGCAGCTTGAAATAGTTATACAGAATTAAATATGTGAGAAGGAATCAGCAGTGGACATCTCGATAAAGTGCCCCTTTAGCACTGAGGAAAACCTCCTGACAGTAGGGAATTTAGTTGATACACAACCTTATTAAACAGGCTTGGCAGTAAAGCAGATTAAGATATTAAACATTTTACACTAAAGCATATACAGATGTGACTAATCTCAGCTGAATCTGGATGGGTACAGGTTGAAACAAGAGCAATTTTTGTCTCATCATGTTTTTAAGAGTGTGAAACTTGGAGCATTGAGCTAGACCTAGTGTATTGTAAGCTCACTTTTTATACAAGTGTTTCCTAAACAATGTTTAGGAACAATGTCTCTTGATAGCTCTTTAGCATTTAGTTTTATTCAACTTGTGCTGCTGTTCTTCCATTGAGAATTCCATTAAAAACCCTGTATTCTTTTTTCTCTGTTTGCCTTTTGGGATGAGACTGAACTTCTTAGGGCTGCCTCCCAAACATAATTTTCTAAACCTTTTTCTGTCCTTTGGTGGGAATGTTGATGAAATGATTTCAAGCTTTTTTTCTGTCTTCCTCTTTCTGAGCAAAATTTTACCACTTCCAGTATAAACAGACTCAACATCTTCACTGGTTTGGATCTCTGACACTTCTGAGATAAACAACAGTAGGTATTTGGCAAAGTAAATACAAAATTTAGCAAATAAAATTCATAAAAGAAATGTGCTCCTGAATTGCCAACTCCTATGGACAGCATGTCTGTGATAATGCCTGATCGACTTCTTGGAGCAACTTGTTAAAAAACATTTGGTCTCGTAACTGGCAACATCATATTTCTTAGAATAACTTATCCTGGTATCCTGGGTCTCACAAAACTAAGAAGCAATCAGAGACATGCATCTCTGCAGTAAAGTGCACTGTATAAGCCAAGCCAAGAGCAAGACACAGTCAGTACTCATTAAGCATTCTGATGCTTTCTGAAATTTAAAAGGTGCAGTAAAACACCTGTGAGATTAATTTGGGTACAACTGGGTACTAGAATAATCACACCCCAAACAACTTCTCTTGAAGCACTAGACAGGAGGTGTTGATATGTAGCCAAGAAATGTGAAACAAATGTTGACTTTCTTAAAATGTCAATAATAAACTCTCCAACTTCAAGAAAAAACAATTTCACCTCTAGTTCACAAAAACCAATTTCACCTGTAGCTCATTCATAGCTCTGGCAAGAACATCTTGTTCAAAGTTTAAGTAATGACATCTCCGATTCCTAGTCAAAATCATAAACAAATACAATAACAATTTCTAATCTTTGTGTATTTGCTTTTACTTTATAAATGCCAAGAACCAAATGTTTAATATAATCTAACTAGATTTGGTATAATAAAAAAAATCTAGATTTAAATTAGGGCATTTCCGGTAGTTATCTTTATTAAAAAGAACCTATTATTATATGCATATTTTTAAAAAATGTAAACTCACGAGTAATATACAGAACTTAGATGATAGGAATAAAATAGGTTATATATAGTTGTAAAGACTTGTGAATAATAGAATATAAAATGCTTGCATAAAATGAATTCTCTAAAAATAAGATTTATTTATTTTATTTACTGCAGTGTCCAGAAACTTCACACAAACTTATTAAGGCTTCAAAGCGTAATTTTGATCATATTTTAGCTGGATTTTTTGCTTCAATGATGACTGATAAAAATGCAACTCCTTGTTCTTGCCCCCATTCTACAGAAAATACTTTCACAATAGCAAGAATATGCGTAACTTCAATTTGTCATAGTTGGTTTTGTCTCTTGATTTTTACACTTTGAAAACAGAAGACAGTTAAAAAAATTAATCCTGCCTGTGTGCTCATTTCAAAATGATGAATGAGTTCCAACATACAGAGAACTTGTTATTACAAGTTTTGTGATCAAGACGGATTAAAGTCATGGTATCTGCAACTGTGATTTTATTTGCTTCCAAAAGTAGGTTCTGAGCTTTCGTTTATTCTGCATCAATCTTCACAGCTAATCAATCTTAGCCATCTCACATCGTTTAAAAACCCTTCTGAAGCAGAAAATAGACACAGGATTTTATATTTTAGAATCAAAGTATCATAGAATGGTTTGAGTTGGAAGGGACATGAAAGATCATCCAGTTCCAACAGATTACCTTGGGCAGAGATACTTTTTACTAGACCTGATTTCTGAGAGCCCCATCCAGCCTGGTCTTGAACACTCCCAAGGACGGAGTATCCACAGTTTCTCTGGGCAACCCGTTCCAGTGCCTCAGCATTCTCACAGTAAGGATTTTCTTCTAATACCCAATACAAACCTACTCTCTTTCAGCTTGAAGCCATTCTGCCTCATCCTGTCACTACATGCTCTTGCCAAGAATCCCTCTCCATCTTTCTTGTAGACTTCCTTCAAGTACTGGAAGTCCATAATTAGGTCATCCCAAAGTCTTCTCTTCTCCAGGCTGAACAATACATTAAATTAATTCTTTTAACCTTTCCTAAGAGGTGCTCCAGCCTCTCCTATGATGGAGAGGCTTCCTTGGGTGGGAATTCAATCCTATAAAAGCATGATTTTTGAAATACCTTGTGAGCAAAAGACTAAAAAATACAGACTCTGGTGCTGCTACAAGGACCAGGAGAATTCATAGCACTTTCACAATTCCAGAGTGTTCTGTACTGTAAGAGAAACGTTAACCATGAAAGTACCCCTGCAAAGGTAAAGAGTAACACTGACAGTAGGGACAACTAATAACCCTTTAACTGAGCCCTATGGGCAATTAAACAAGTGAACAATATTTCTGTGGTATCACAGAATAGATCTTTTGTATGGATTTAATTTTACTTCTAGTGCCAGCCTCACAGCCATCATTGTGTTTGCAGTAAAACCCTCCTGACATTCACAAACCTGAGACAACTTAATTCAAAAATAGAGTGTTTCAGTAGCCAAGGGGAAAACCAGCTATTGAGTTTTCCCTTTCTCAGATATCTCAAGTACACTTTCTCCATATCAAATCTGACTATATTTATAATTTTACACGTCTTTGAGACTAGTAGGATTTAAGTTTTTTTTAATATTGTAATTTAACATTGTAGAGTCATCTGTAGAGTTAGGATGGCTATTATAATAAAACAGGGGATTATTTTCATAATTAAAAGCAAAATGGAATTTATCGGTAGTATAATATTTCCTCAATTCTATCAGGTTTATCAGTGCCACACACACACTGATAAAGGGTCTGATACTCCAAGATACCAAAACTCTTTGATTAACACTTAATTTTAAGCATGGATAGCTCTCTGTAAATCAGCTACTTATGGGATTGGTCTTCAGATGACTTCATCTCACGTCACTATAAATGTTTCTGTATTTTACCTAAACCCTTCAAGAATGTTAAAGTAAGGTTACTGAAAAGACCCCACATTTCTTTCTTTGCTAAGAAAACACCAATCAATGGAAGAGATCATATGGGTAAGAGCATCCCCAGACAGATTTGCATTTTCTATTTTCAGCACTCCCTGAAAGTGAAGACAAATGAAAGAAGACAAACACGGATCCATCACTTGCTTTCTTGAATCTGTGTAGCCATGACTCTGGACAGAGTGAGTGCTCAGGTTTGCCTAGGCACTGAAGCTATTATGCACCTGCAGCCAGAAACTTTGAGAGTCAACAGATAGAACTCACCCCAAGACTAACCAGAAACAAGGTAAAGTCCCTTCCTGGGCAACTGCCTTGGTCAGCAAGCCTGCGGCACAGAGATCCTTAACAGCTGCCTGCATTCTATCAGCTCATCCCTTATTTGCCCTGTGAACTTCTGACAACCCTGAGACACAGTGCCAGTTGTCATCTGAGAGAAACATCCTATGTCAGAGGTCCCCAGCAAGGCTAGCAAATAACCCCAGGAGGTAATATCTCTATTTTCTTCAGTTCCCTCAGTGGAATGGTAGCATTTCTGTTTTGTAAATATTGAGTTTTTAGGGTCCTTTTTGTGACTCTGTCCTCCTTTTCCCATTGCTCACATTATCCACATTAAAAGGCTTTTCCTCCTGTTGCAATCCCTGGACAATGAAGTTATCAGTGAGGGATCATTGACTAAGAAAAGCTTTAAAAGAGTAACTTGTGCTCAGTGAGGCTATCTCAGTAGTTACTCATTCTTAACTACCCTTAATTGCTCTGCATTGCTCATGGAAGAAATCACAGAGGGAGACAGGGCTATGGCAACTTTTGTGACTGACAGAAGAGCATGCTGTGATCAGTGCTGGTATAGGACAAACCTCTGGGAAGACGTGAGAAGTAGAGTGAGCAGCAGAAAAAATATCCAGGCAAAACAAAAAGTTGTGACATATCAATTCTACGAGCTTATAAAGGTATTTGTTTATTCTGTAATATGATCTCTAAGGACAGTAATTTACTCAATAATGTATTGTCACTTTCTGACAATATCAAGCACTAAAAATGTCAGTTTACACAAATACACTCCTATTTCTGAGATTTCAAAATAATAAACAGTTATAGAACAGACAGCCTTACGCAGCATGCAAACAAAGCCTCTTTAATTTTCTTTGAATAGTCTGAACTTTTAATAAAAGATAAACCAATAATGGCTAAACATCACTTATGATCACTACTGGTATATGATATTCTCTCCTTTTATATACTTGTATCATACAACCATTATTCTGACAAAATTCCTCTTTGGAAAAAATGAATCTCTTACATAAAGAAGGGGAAAGTGCACTTCCTATAAAGGTAATTGCTTTATATAACTTGGTGGTAATTAAATATTTACTTTGCTCTCTGAAAGCCCACTTCATTGTAACTTTGAAAAATAAAGGCCACAACCAGTTTTTCTGGTTGAAGAATTTTGTTTCCTGGGTAAATAAAATTAAATTATGCCAATAAAGTTGACACTGCAGTTTGCCAGGGAGCAACTATAACAGAGCAGAAAAGCATTGCTCTGGGAAAGGGTAATTTTTATCAGAGGCTGATCAGGGATAGAGAAACACTATGTTAGCTGATGAAATATATGGATGATCATAATATACAAGCTGAGGTCTGTACCAGGCTGGTTTAGCCCTTTACTTTGCCATTTATTTTTATTATGTGTGGATCTGTGATGCTGCAGAGCTGAAATATCCCTAAAAGTCTGCCAGAATTACCTGTGAGAGAAGTGAAACTCAAAGCGAAAGTAATATATCACCACTTTATTTTCTGGGTTTTAGAAGGATAACACTATAACTGTACTAAAAATTAATATGTCCAGGACACATGGGTTGGCACTGAGACCAACAGCTATTGGACAGCCCATGTCTTTCCCATGAAATGTCCTTTTCCCCCAGAACAGAGACAGCCCTCTCTGTCCTTGGACCAGGCTGACATCCAAATTGTTCCAGGGACAGACAGGGGGACAATTTGACAAAAAGGATTATTGATTTTTACTGCCCAAGAAATGTTCTCTGGCAACACTAGTGCAGATATATCCAGAATGATTTGACAAATTATTTCTAAAATACTAATTTTCAAAGCACTTAGAACTGATAGAGAAAATAGGGCTAGTTCATTAAATGTTTTACAACTTAAACGTGTATCAAATTTTGTAAACTGAGATTTGTCAAAATCACTTCTTGCTGCTTCCTTACAAATTTGAGATTTTCTTTGCCCCTTAGTTGCCAGAACCCTTTGCATCAACTAATTTTTTTTTGTTTGTTTTAGTTTTCCCATTTCTAGTGGTTCCCCAAGAGTCTAGGAGAAAAGAGCCAGTGCAGGCAAAGCCAGAGAAAGCAGTATGGAAACAGCATATATACCTTCGTGTATCAGATATCAAAAAATGGGCCTAACTTAAAGTTTTATTCCTATTTTTTTTTCAAAGATATCTTCAGGTATTTCAAAATGTGAAAACATCAGGGACAAATGCAGTCAAGAACTCTTCATGTGGATATAGTCCTGGTATATCCCTCCTTTTCTCCTGTCTCAAGAGGCAAGAAATAAAAAGCATGTTACTTATTTTTAGGCCTGAGACTGTTTCCCATCTATTGCTTAATTATTTCTGATTTTCGTGTGTGTTTTGTTTCAAAATTAAATCATTAATGGGATATGGGAATTCTTATCTGTGATGGATCTCATGAAGAAGATTTGTCAGTCTGGTAGAAATTATTGCTATAGTTACCATGTAAATGATAAAACTGAACAAAATTCTTGTTTAAAGAAAGCTTTAATAATTGTCATTAGCATGCCACAGTGGGTAAATGAGTAACAATGTCTACAAAAAGAGAAACTTGCTTAACAACTTCAGCTTGGTTTGCAGTACATTTTTGTTGTTGTTCATAAAAGACAAACACAATTTTGGACAGTCTTCTGGACAGGAACAAAGCAAAGCCAAGGCTTTTGTAATGGCTTGGAGCAAATATTAAGAAGACAAAAGCATGCGGGAAAACTTAAGGCTGCAATTTGATTGAGTCAAAAGATTCCGTTTATTTTATTTTATTTTTTTAAATAAGCATGTTATATTCATTTATGTTTAGATCTGCATGACATAAAACACCACAAACACTGATTCTAATAGATTAATTCAGGACAAGATGACTTTTCTAACCTTCACGATGACTTTCAGGGCTGAGCACACCATGCAATAATTAAAAAGCAATACTTGAGTTAGTAGTATATGCGAATAATCAACAGCTCTTGTGAAAATGATTTTTTCATCAGCAGCCTTTATAGGAGGATTTATGACAGGGTAAACCATTAAAATTATCTAAAACCCATGTTTACTGATCAGCATGCAGCTTTTCCTTAGATTCCATAAGGTTGGTTTGCCTGGGGGCCAACCTCAGCAGAAATTTGGCAGCATGTTCTTAGGGGAGCAGATCCAAATAATGAAATGAGCAGAGTTTGTACCCTGTTTCATGAACCAAAGTTAATTCTTTTATGTATTTGATGTCAAGCCCACTGGTTTTGGCAAAACCATGCTTGCTTGTGTGGTTCTGAGTTTCTTTATTCACAAGTACTTGGATTTTGTACAGACAGAGAAGAGTCTTCCATACTCATTAGATTTTTCTGGAGAGGAAATAGCTGTTTGCAGAACCATGATATCGGCTGTGACTTTCTGCACTTTATTTTTTATTTATCATGGGAAATATAAGTTGCAAAACATGACAGCTTCATCCCACTTACAATATAATTTTCTTTGGATTTGAGCTTATTTATTTATTTATTATCTTCCATAGCTACTGGAAAACTGGTGCTCAGTAAAACTCCTTATAGAATGATGAAAAACCCCACAAACCCATTCCAGAAGCTAGGTACCATTTTTAAGTGATATATGATAACATCTTTTGTCTTGTGGTAGGCTGTAGGCTGGAGTACAGCCTTAGCAGGCAAGACAACTGTTGAATGCCAAATGTTTGCTTTAGTCTGCTGGTTTATGAACAAATTCATACGAGATTCAGCAGCTGTGCAGGTAAATTGTTATAATCTGTCTTGCTGGTTTCGGGGGGATCTTAAAGGATGTGAAAGCCATGAGCCGTCTAATTCACCTTTCATTCACTTGGGGAAAGATGATTTATAGGTGTGTGTGCAAATGACCTGTCTTCTTTCCCCTGGCTTCCACTAATACATGGACTTTAAAAAATGACTTTAAAAAAAATAATAAGCTCAGAAAAGGACCTATAATGACAGCACATTACTCCCAAGTTGACTGATTTTTTTTTTCATAAAATAAAGGTAGCTTATGTTGCTGTATTTATTCATAAGTTTCCAGAAAGCCTGTGAGTGCAAAGTAAATTGACTGAGTTTCTCCAATGGACTGCAGCAGTTAGAGTAAGGGGGCAATGGCAGACATGGGATTTTGAGAGCTCACAGGAAATTTCAAGTTCTAGTTACCATCAAGAAGAGGCTGCTATATCTGAGCTGTCATTTCCCTGACCTAGTCATCTAGGTAGTACACTACTCAGTAGTCAGAGTTTTATCAAGAGACACCACCACTTCAACAGCAGAGCTACCTGGTTTGGTAACTGATCTGCAATCCCCTAAGGCAGCCAAACAGTGATTTTGCCAAATAACTTTCATGCAGATTTTGAAAACTGTGAAAAGGAGAGAACAGTAACTCCTTCAATATCTTTTAGCAGTTGAAGCTGAAAAGAGGCTTTTTAAGCAGTTTCTTAAAAAGGTAAATATAAGCTTTACTTTCAAAAGCCAAAATATCATCTTCCTGTGATTTGAAAGGGATTTCTGTTTTAAAGGAAAGAGCAGTTCCAGCTCACTCAGCTCCACCATACAAGTAGATGATGGGGTAATCTGTGAACAATGTGTTCCTGAGGATATGCACCCTTTCTAGCATTCTGCAAAAGAACATAACTGTGACAGCAACCTGAGGAGGAGGAGGAGGTGAAGATTGGGGCTAGTGGGTACTGGCACCACAGATCTTGTGGAAAAAAAGTTATATATTGAAAGCACACTCAGAGAACATCAAAACAGAAGAAACACATAAAATCTGTTTAGATAACACAATTTAAATCTTAAAATAAAATAAAATAATAAAATAAAATAAAATAAAATAAAATAAAATAAAATAAAATAAAA
>CM031859.1:66634501-66870837 GCA_018697195.1 Certhia americana
AATAAAATAAAATAAAATAAAATAAAATAAAATAAAATAAAATAAAATAAAATAAAATAAAATAAAATAAAATAAAATAAAATAAAATAAAATAAAGAGCAAACCTCAGAATTCAAGTCTGAAGATCCTGGGAGAAAATCATGAGTGACCTGATTACAGTGCTGGTGTGGTAGAATAAAACAACTTTGATACAGCTCAACCCTGACCAGGCAATTCTTCTGGGGGAAAAATACCCACCAACCAACCTACCATGAACAAACCAACCAACCAACCAAAAACAACACAAAAAAATAAACAACCACCCATAAAAAAAAAAAAAAAAAAAAGACAAAACAACTCCTCAAACAAACACCCCACCCAAATTAAAAATATCCCTAGTCCATTATTTCACATGATCACTGGAGTCTATTTTGTTCCCTCAAAAACTCATTCCATTTGGGAATATTTGACTATTGAAGTTAAGCTTGTGTGCTTCTGTAGCTGCTGTCAGGATCATGCAGTGTTCTGTGCAAACAGAGTGAGAGACAGTCTCTGCCTTCAGGGGTTTGCTTGCTCTTCAAAGGTGAAGTGTGGAGATTTGGGTTAGCAAATAAATAAAAGGAAGAGGAAAAACTGAAGGATGATGGCAGCACTGGAGAACTCATATTCAGCAAGGTAAAACTGGTTAATGTACTATGAGAGAGGTAAAACCTCTCCCACACATCTGTAAAAACAGATGGAACCATGATGGGCACCTGTTTTGTCTTCCTTCTTCACAAATGCCATTTCTCTCTGCTCCTGCACTGTAAGAAAATATTATTTCTTGCTGTATTAATCACTGTTGCAGTTGTTAACTTTGAATCTTGGATTAATTACTTTGCTCAATATTTCCTTGGAGGATTTCTTCTAAATCTCTTTTTAGACTAAGTATTTGAATTTTGACACTTGACACCCATGTAGAGAACATTTAAAACCTCATCCTGGAAGTATTTATTTCCCTAAGCTTTTGTAGCTGCACTTGTGCCCAGTGGACATCAGAAGTTCAGCTGTGTTGAGCACTCATATTGGTTTGAATCTCTGTACAATCAAAAATTATCTTCCCTGTACAAAGTGCATTCTACAAAAATATTTTTCAAGTAGTGTCCATTGGAAACAGAAGCCTATGACTTAGTTTTTATTAAAGCAAATTTCTCTTTTTAGATTATGCGAGAAATATTCTAAGAGGCTGAAAGCTCTTTCACGGAAATTTCGGCAAACTCTTCAGATGCTCCTAGTTGGACACATGTGACAGAGAATAGGAAACTTTCATTTCAAAATTTCAAATTAAATGCTGTATTTAAGGTGTCAATGAATGAGAAGCAGAAAACTAGGAATACTACTGAGCTATGATGAAGAACATCTCTTTGAATGACATCTCTCAGCATGAGAGTTAAGTGGAGATGAAGCCTTTCTTAGCTAATCTTTGATTAGACTGCATTTATTACGTAAGTATTATACAACAACTACAGGATAAAGCTTCCTTTAAAACAGTACAGAGTGTGGATAACATGAGTTGATGTTGTGTTTTATTGTCTTTGAAGAAATCTGAAGAGTATTGCTACCCTTTGTGTTATTTTTCCCAGCTGAGAAAGCAGGATGTGAGTGAGCAGGTGCAGAGTTGGTACGACACAGGGGGAAACTGATAACATGTTTCTGAGTTGAGATCCTAGAATTAATTTGTCTCCTTGGTCTGGACTAGACAAAATCTACTGATAAAAGTATGCAGGTTTTCCTCAGGCATTTGAAAAAACAAACAGGGAAGAGCTTTTTGTCCTATGTGTACTACCATATTTTTCACAGGAATTCTTACTTCACACTGCAACAACTTAGAAGAAAAGATACAGCCTGACTGCTGAGTACACTGTGCACAGTTATAAGTGTGCTGTGCACTGCTTTGCTCCTTTCAAGGCAGAGGTCTGGTGCTTGCTGTCTCAGTCCAGAAAAATGGAACTCCAAAATCTGTTGCTGGTTTTTGCTCTATACAACTGCATTTTGTACCATAAAGTGTTCTGATGAAGCCACAGGAGATATTTCAGGTGAGAGTGGATGTTAATCATTTGCCCTTTTAAAGGCACCTGTTCTCATACTGGTGGGCTCTGGGGAAGTGAGGGCTGGTTTTCCCCCACCTGCACTGTAGATGAGCAGGCAGCCTGTACAAAATGCAGGCTCACATCATGTAGGCAGGTTTCTCACAGCAGGATGCAAACCAGCATCTGAAAGGCAGCCTCTGTAGGCTATCCTCACAGGTGCAGTAATGATTGCTCTAGCAATATCATCCTTCACTGAGTAAAAGCCTTCTTTAACCTCTGCTTTCAAATGGTTTTAAGCTGCTGCCACATGTCAAGCACATAACAGCTAGCACGTTGGTATAAGCATACATGCTAAAGCCATTCAGCTCTGACAGCTTTAGCAATAAATGCTGTACTTTAGAAGGGAGAGTGAAGCTGCTTACTGGTCCTTGCAGCCCTCATTACCCATAATATGCTTAGGGCAGAAGTGTCCTGTGTGTGATTACTAGAAAAGAAAAAAGCTCTGTCTAATTCTTTTTATAATTCTTATTACAGGGCTGTGAAGATAAGGTGATGCTTAGACAGGATTTGCTATAGAAATTTGAAGTGCCTCTTAAAGCTTCAGAATTTTTTTTTTTTTTTTTTAATTTTTATGGCTATGATGGTGTTTTAGAGAAATTAATCATCAGGTTTTCAAGTGAGTGTCAATTCCCAGAGAATATAAGGATGATCAACATAACTCCTTCAAAAGAAATGGAAAACCTACCTAATCCTCATACATCACTTTGTTCCCTATAGAAAATAGGTTTGAAGAGTTTATGAAGTTTCATGTGATAGCAAAGACTCTGAAAGGCAGCCATGTAAATGACAGAAAATGTATCACCAGAAGGTTTTGTAAGTATAGGGAAAACCTTGACATATTCTTGTTTATGTTAGAAAATATAAAATTCTATAATATTTCATACGGTGTGACTATTTCCATCAAAAATATAAAAATTATGACCTTGGTAAACAGTATTCTTTTAAAATCAAAATATATCCAATTATAAGTCAGGACCTTACTCTGCCAAGAGATTATATCAATCTCTATTATTTTGATAAAACGTGTCTTTCTCTTTAACAAAGGCTCCTTTTACTGAAATCAGAGTCAGATGCTTTGATTTTTCTGTAGGGAGAATGAGGGGTTTTGTGTATGTTTGTTGAAGTATATTCATATGAAAATTTCAAATCAGCATCACTGTGATTTAACTTTGGTTTTAGGTATATCTTAGTAGTATTGCAAGGTCACAAACAGTGCAATGTTTAGACATAAAAGCACTTGAAACGAGATATGAATTCTTCTGCTCTGTTGACAGTTTTCATTCTTGGTGCTACAGACATCACAAGTAACAGATGTTTTTTCCCAAGTTTCCCTTTACATTATGCCTAGTAATCAGTGCAAATAGTGATCATGGCCAGATTTAGCTACACAAGTTCCATTCTAACTTTGAATTTGATATTCACTCAAACATCCCAAATTTTATTTTACAAGATTAAAACAAAATTTTAGGTTGAGTTTGGCAGTTTCAGGAATTCAGGTTTTTTTAAAAAAAAGAATATGACAAAATAAAATATGGGTGGAGATTTGAATTCCAGGCTATAGATACAAGGTCTTTTCTAATATGAATACTGTGATCCAGGTAGTCAGTATATAAGGGATTGAGAGAGGTTGCATCAGCAACCAGAAAGATGAACTATGTTGTATTTTTAAACCTTTGCTTACTTGAATCTGACTAAAAATAAATGCAATCACAAAAAGATTTTTTTTGAAAATAAATGAAACATTCAAGCTTCCTCTGAAGTTAATCCAGGATTTTTGTCTCTGAACATACAATTCTCAAGATCTCTGTAATTCTACCACTAAGATATTCTTCCAAACAAGCAAAAATGGATATGAGCTCTTATCCTCAATAAAGAAAAATAATTACCTGTTATTTCTCTAGCTCTTATGGAGGTACTTGCAAAACTCACTGCTTCCACCCTATCTTTAGGTCTTACATGAAGTTTTCCATCAGTTTACCATTCATTATTCTGTTAATGACTAAAATTTCTAATTTTAATTTCAGCTTGAAAAAGATCAAAATATGCAGAAATAACTATTATGAATGACCAGTTTCCTGCAGAGCTTACTCTTGTGAGCAGGACTATTCCTGGCAAAGGGAGATTTGATCATCTGTGTTTGCATAATAATCTAGTGATATTGAAAATTTAATTCTAGACACCTACACTAAACTTCCAGGAACATCATTTTTTCTGGACAGCTAATGCAGAGACAGTTTACTTTAGAGCATAGGGATAGTAGCAAAGGGACTTTGCTCTCTTGCTCTGGAGCATGTGGAAGGAAAGCTGTTTAAGTTAGCGGGTTGCATCTAGTTGGAAGGTCTGACACTTGGCACTGTAGGTGTGGGCAAAAGTGGCATTTTCATAGCCCAGCTGAGTTTTTGGCAGCAGCAGATGTCCCCAAAAAGACAGACTGCAAGTAGTCTGTCTTGTCCACTTCACCCTGAAACACAAAACTGCAGAGTGCAAAACCCTCCTTTCCAAGCAGTGGGCCAGACTGGGAAGCGCTCCTGAAACAGATGTGAAGATGGAGATAAATGGAAAATAAGAAAAAAGGACACCTTGCTAGCAATTGCTACCTGATTGTACTCTTTTGATTAAGACAGAATAATTCAAATTTGCTTCCATCTCTGAGTAGCATTCCACAAGTCCTTCTCTCACTCATCCTGCTGACTCGCTTAAGCCATGGAGTGTTTTTCAAAGTGAATATTAACCTGTGTAATGAAACACATCCTCTTAATAGTTTCACTTTCTCAATTAATGCTATTGAAAATTCCTTTAATGCATTATTTAATCAAAGTCACTTTCAACAGAATCTTTGACATATTTTGAGGCAATACATTTCAAAATACAATTTTTCTTTTTTGATTCCCAGCAGTGGAAAATGCCTCTCACTTTGCATTTTGAAGCAATTCCCATATAACATATCAGCAACCTGTAAGACACTCCATTAAAATGAAAATAAATTACACACTGAAGGGCATACATTTCCATTTAGTAACCCTGGCAAGAATGCAAATAAGTCAATGGAGCTGCTCTCCTTATGTTGCAAACGCAAATTCAAATGCATGAGTAGTCTTGATATGCTTGATAATGTTTAAAACTTCCTTTCCAATCATGGTCACTCCATGACTGAGGATAACTTGAAGATAGCCCTTAATCCAGGTTAAGTGGTTGCTTTCCTCTTCGTTTATGCAGCTTCGTAAGCTGCTTATGTAAGAAAAGGGGAAGTCTGATTCCAAATCATTCTGCTTCTGATTAGCTCTGTAGAGTCAACAGAAGCCTTGTATTTCTCAAGAGAAAGATGCAGGGATACTTTATAGCAGTCATGACCTTTCCACCTTATTTTTCACTGCTGTCTCAGGGAAGTTGACATTCCAGTTCTAGCACTGGCTACTTGTTCACAGAGTTACACAACACCTGATTTTGTGGACTGGAAGGGGGAAGGGTGGAAGGAGAAGAAATAAAACACACAAGTCATGGCAAAATAAACAATATATACATTTTTCCTCAATAAAATAATATTTTTAAAAAATCTGTTGGAGTGATTTTTGGGAAAAAAAGTGGGTGCCAAAAGGCTTGAGCTCTGTATTGTATTCAGGAAAGGGTGGGAAGAGCACAGAATGATGCCAAAGGAAGGGGAAGAAGGAACAGGACAGTGTTTTGCAGTTGTATTCTCACCATGGCTTTTTTACCTTACTAGGGTGAAGAACCTTTTGCCTTGAGCACATACTATCCCTGTGGGGGTATAAATACATTGTCCCTGGTTTCTGTTTCATGGTAGCAGCCCTGAAACTGGCACCTGAGTCATCTCCTCAATGCCAGCTGTTTCTGCAATGAACTCACAGGACTCACAACCAGGAGGTTTGAGGTGAGCTCAGTATGATATTATCATGACTCTTGTGTAGCTGGTGTTTTCCTTTTATCCAAAAGTCCTGAGTCTATGCCAGTCTTAACTTTCAGCTAAAAGGGAAATTTGCCTGTAGTTGCAGAGAAGAGCTTAAAAATGTCACCTTGGTGAATTTCTCAGGTTTCATATGAAGAAAGTAAGAAGACAGAAGAAAATTGTTTTAAGCCAATAATTTTTGGGTGTTTGTTTATTTAAATTGCTCTTACTTGCAAGTCCATTTCCTTTTTGTTTGCATATCAAGGAGACTTTTCTTTGGAGAGTGTAACATTACAGCATAATACACACCATGTGTGTTTTTTTGCATGACTATTCCATTCATTTAACATCTCTCATTATGATTTTCTAAGGGCAGGACTACAACTGTGTTGTTGGATGAGGAGATCTATTGTCAGAAGAGCCTAGAATGACAGAGAACAAAGTCCTGTTGTGCAGCAATCTCCAGTGACCTCATGAGTAACATTCTGTAATTACCTTGCTAAAAAAACGCTCTTACACAGCCTCTGCTCACAGGATGCAGTGAAGCATGTTTGCACGAAGAACCTCATATTTTATGTGAAGGGGTAGAAATTGTTGTTTTAGAGACTGTGTCAATAGGACTAAAGACAATTCACCTTACCAGGAGAAAAAATTCTGTTTACTCCATAAGTGGGAAAAATTCTTCTAGAATTCTGGATTGCTGTTAGTGACCTGATTTCAGCCTTTTTATGTTCAAAAAGTGCTCCCTTGAGGAACTATGTGGGATTCGTCACATATAGACAGTCACAAAACAGGCTGACTCTCTTCTCCTCCACCAACTGGAACAGCTAAATAACGGGCCTTTTGTTTTCTGCCTTCTGGAAAACATCCGTAACCTTGTCTCCTGGTACACATTTCTAACCTAAACTATGTATTCATCAGTTATTGCAGCAATTATCAATTTCCTCTAACACTGAAATAATTGTGAGGAATTCACCTGCTCTTGCATGAGAGCCAACTTGAATGGACAATATCCAAAGGAATATTTATACACCAACTGCACAACATTAACTTTTCTTCTTTTCTCTCTTTAAAAAATTCAGGAGAGGCAATGCCTGGAAAGGCCTAAGCAGGCAGTAAGCGTTCCTTTTGACTTTCAAAAAGTCATTCTTTTGCCCTGCTTCCTTTAAATATTGTGCTCACATTTTCCTAAGCAAATGAATAGAACTGCACTTGTCAAAGTTAGTTTTCATTTCAATCAATGCTAGTGTGAAATATGAGAGGAAAATAATTTACTATTTAGTTCCAAAGATTATTTCAGATAGAGACTGTAAAAAGAACAAGGCTCAGTATTTTTAGGATAAGCTCCTGTTTGAGGAATCATTCCTTCTTTCTGTGGAAAAAGGATAGATTATGAAATTAATGCCATCTTATACAATCTAGTCAAGATCATTGAATTTGGCCTTAATATAGGTTTCTTTGGTTTTTTGTAAGTAGTGTGGTTTATCATCCAATGGTCAGAGGTAGAAATCACCAAAACACATAATTTCTAAAAAGCCTAACATTTTCTGTGAAAGAAATCTGGCTGGATGCCAAACCTTTTTAATATTTGGATATATGAACCTAAAGAACCTGTAGGCATAAAAAAAATAAGCACTGGGCAGGGTCAGTGCCACAGAGAGTTATCATTTCCTTGATGTTTAATGCAATTCAGTTGTACAGGTGTTGGTAAGTGTGAGACTGGACTATGTGTCTGTGAGAGAGTTAAACTCAGGTGCAATTTCAAAATCTTGCCCTGGTGATGTTGGACAGGAGGAAATGAACGATACCCTGTGGTGTCAGTGGCGCCTGCTTGCACGCACACAGAGGTGGAAGCTGGTGTCTGATTCTGAGACAAAATGAATATAACTTTTCACATAGGAATGTGTTGCCCTTTTTTATCTTCTTCCTTACTTAGTCTCCTAAGTAGTGTTCAGTCTAGCCTCAGTCTTTAGTGAAATACTGCAGCCTACCAACACACAGTCTGTGTTTAAGAAACAGTCCTTCATTATTTGAATATGTGATTGTGCTTTTATATAAACAAAGCTAACACAACTAGCAGTCTTGTAGGAGAAATAAAAATGTCTTTGCCAGACAGAAAGACAGTTATTTGCAAATTTTTAATAGTATATGTTTTCCAAATTATATGCAGCTCATTAATATTTCACCATCCTGTTCTTTTGGCTGCCTTGACTAGTTTGAAGTCCCACCCATGAGAGGATCTGGAGGACAGATCTGCAGCACTTTGTAGCTGGATCATAAAACTCTGCAGACTGCAAGTTTTGAATCTTATCATTTTGCAATTGGTCAGAGGAGACATTTCTTGCATTTTAGACAATTCATAATTTCTTTTCTTTTTTTTTGTCATTTTCCTTATAAATTGTTACCAGAACTTCCTGTGAGCTTTCTGATACTGTGTATGTATGTTTGTGTGTGTTTGTATTTCAAAGATGCATACATTTTGTATATATGGAGTGAAATTCCCATTTTTTTATCATCTCAGGACATTACAGTATTTTGGCTCTGATTTTATCCTCCAGCTTTAATATGCCCATTTCAAAGTAGAATTTCAAGTCTTTGTGAGAACTCCTAGATGTCAGGTCACCTGTAGACTAAAGATTTTTGTGTCAGAATGCATAAAGTTGTCCCCAAACCTCCACTCTCACTCTATCATGCTCCATCAACATTTCAGCCAAGGTGCAGGCACTCTGGTTCACCATTTAGATCTTTCCAGAGACATTCAATTTTAAGAGTAATTAGATATAAGCTTCACAAGACCTATTTAAACTTTACCATTTGCTTAAGTGATAAAGCCTAAAAGGACAGTTTAATTTTGAGTAAAGCATCCGACCTGAACACCTGAACAAAATCCTCCTTGGCTAATCTTTGGTTACTGACATTTAGCTTATTGCTGTCTCTCGTTCAGTGCCTCCAGAATCTCCCTGTAGTTTGCAACCATCAGGAAAATGTTCTGACAATCAAGCCATTCCCTGTCCTTTTAGCATCCCATTATTAATGTTGTTGTTTGTTCCTGATCCTTTTCCAAATTACAAACAAGTTCTTCTGGCTACAAACTATCTATAATCACAATTCTCCGTTTGTTTCAGTGCAATAGGAAATATTTCGAGAAAACATCAAGAGTGACAAAACCCATTTTGGAATTTGAAAATGAGTTTGAGGTATAACAGAAAGAGTTTCTAACATTAGAGAAATAAGAATCCTATTCTCCAGATCATTACAATTTTTTCCTGATCTTTTGCAGCTGCGTGTTTGTTGCTGGATGACAGCCAGAAGCATGGGGGACCACAAGAGGAGAGAGACCATTGTATTGTGAGGTAATCTACTAATTTATATTCTGTTTGTGAGTTAATATTTTCAAAAGATAGTGTCTTTCTAAGATAAACAACAGGTCTTTCTAAGATAAAAAACAGATATAAATTGGGAAAAAATCATAAAAGGCATGACCTTTTAGCATAAAGATTTTTATTTCATTTTCAATCTGTATTAGAAATGCCCGTTTTGGAAACTATTCTCAAGAAAAATGAAGAACTGTGGTGCCTAAGCAGTATTGGTATCTATTGACTTGCAGTCAAATAAATGAATCTCGGTGTTATGAATGTTTTTTTCCATATCTAGAAATAGAGATGCATAGAGATGGTCTAATATAGTATAAATATTGTCTAATAAAATTATTTCTGATGTTAAAAGGGACTAAAAGGTGCTTATCTTAATTTCTTCTTCTCCTTTCTTCTGCTCCTTCATTTTCCTCTGCTGGACTTTCCTTGTGTCTGTGATACAGGATTCAGAAGTTCAACAGATTCTGGCTGCATCAGCAACTTACTGTTGAAACCAGTAAAAACCTTAAATCATGTCTACATGAGCAAGAGGAATTTTTTAACAGGAGAGGCTCTGTAGAACAACACAGAATGTGTAAGGAACTTTGTCTGCACTGCAGTTACTTTCCTCCAGACCCTTTTAATATGCCATGAGATAATTGCTAATTAGCGGCTAAAATATATTAAAAGTGATCCCAGATTGCAGCTTTCACTTTAGTGTTACCTAAAGGGAACAGTGCCTCCTGACACCCCACTGCTATGCAAACCAAGGTGCAGTGAGAGAACCATTCATTGCAAAATTCACTTGGACAGCATCTTCCTGAGCCAAATTAAAACAATTATATGAATGCATGATTAAATACCTATGCAGAAGTTCCAAACTTTGTCTTTCAGAAGGATGTACACAGCTCTGCTTTGTCTGGAGATCTTATTTGATATGCTTTCTTCTCCTAATATAAGATTAACTGTATTTTTCCTGGTACTTTCCAGCTTGCTTGTAAAGATGTCCAAAAATGTAGACTTATCACTTCCCACATAATCTATTCTAGTTTGTTCCCTCTTGGATATTACTTGCTATACAAACACTTCTAATAAAGATTAAGCTGAGGCTTCCTTCACACTGTTAAATACACTTCTGCTCATCAAATCCGCCACAGATACAGACTGTCCTGTTCCTTTTTGAAATAAATTTCAGTATCCTTGAAGACTATACATCCCCTAGAGGGAATTTAATTTGTATATTTGTATAAATATGTATGTACAGATGTGTATATATTCATATAATTTTGGCTCAAACAAGAAACATAAAATTTATGAGCACTCTCATTCATCCAAGCAAAGATGTGGAAAATGGGAATTACTTTTTCCCTTGATAAAATAACTATGTCTCATAAATTTCAGTTACGTATTGAACCATTAACAAGACTCTGATTTCTTTCTGTGATTATAAATTTTCTATGATGGGACTTTTTTAAAAAGAGCATGAACGTATGCAGGTTTTTTATAAAAAGATGTTTTGGGTTTGGCTTTGGGTTTTTTTGCTTTTGTTTTGGTTGTTTGGTTTTGTTTTGGTTTTTTTCTTTAATCTGATCTGGAACTTATCAGACATGATGAAAACAATATACTGGCTTCTCAGCAGCATAACTACCCTCATTTTCAACTTTCTTCATACCAATGTAAGCACTGGTTTCTGACCATTCTGGTTTTTCTAGTACATTACTCAGAAAATTGCTCTTCCAGCAACATTGGCTGGGATACACAGATAAGCTTAGGATGTTCTACTGGTATAAGAATATAAATATTGGCAAATTTTGAGTGTATCAATGGTAGACAGAAAGCCTGAAGTTGCTGGTGGAATCCCTAGGAATAAATGAGCAGAGGACTCTGTGTTTAGATTCCAGCCCTTTGGTTTCTTTAATTCTGACATGTGAAGGAGAAAAGGGTTTGATGTTGGTTTTAAGACTTTAGCCTATGGTTTTAATTTAATGAAAAAATTTAATTTTTTAATTAAAAATTAAAATTATTTTTAATTTACTACAAGATGATTCAATAAGTCAGTATTATTGAGCAGATTTAGTATTCTATATTGTACTTCTAATGTATCTTAATGAAATTAATTTGTTTTGTCTGGTCTCTGCCAGGAAATGAAGACAAGGGATGAAAAATATTCTACTTGAATTTTGAATAATTAAAGGAAAATCATTTAGTGAGATGTTTAATTTTTTACGTCTTTTGTTGCAAGGAAAGGGAATCCAAAAAAGGTCTTGCATAAGGAGGCTTTATTGAAGGATTCAGTTTAATCTATAATCCCCATATTTTTCTAGGCAATTATATGCAATTAGTCCAACTATAGCAATTTCCCAACTGACTTCATTTTTATTTAACTGAATTGCAGACAATACCATGAACTCATTCCTCAAAACTAAGAAGATTTTTTATTTAATACCAAGCCTCACAGAGTTAAGACACTTCACAGATGGTTAAATAACTGGCTAAACCTGCATTATAATTCCGTGCCAAGTGATAACATTAATAAGAGGAAACCCAGTAAGTCGCAGCTGATAATAATTATGGCAGCTAGGAGATCAAGTGTTTCCTTATAGCAAGGCTGTTACAAATCTAATACTCCTCTAGCTTCTCTCATGGAAACAAATGTATCGGGATGAGAAACTGGTGTTTTGTGTTGCCACATTATATTGAAATATCTAAATTTCTGGTGGCAAGAGACTGATTAACTTAGAAAGGCAAAGCCAATTCGTTTAAAAAAAAGAAGTTTTGATGTTTTCTTCTCATTACATGTAGTACAGATATTTCCTTCTCCATTTCCTTTGCCAGGTTCTTGTCAGAAACAAAACAGTCAGTGTTATACAAAAACAAAATAGTCAGTCATTATTGGAAGAAGTGTAGTTACAAGCATGAGAGAAACTAGTAAATTCAGTGCTATTGAATATGTTGTGATTTATGATAACTTCAGCCAATGGATCTTGCCAGTTTCATCAGAGCTGCTGGACTGAGTTCTGCAGTGAATGGATTCCTGGATGATATTTGTAGAAGCCTTCGGTAATTTAAATCACATTGCCTTTACACACCCATTCAACAATCTTCATACTGAAGCGTATAACTACACTGTGGGTGTAACAATCTTCAATTGACAATGAAATTTTCCATTTTTTGTTCAGGTGTAAACAAGAAGAGAATTTGACTAACTTCTCAAGCATGAATTCTTCTCCATTTCAAAATCAGAAATGTTGTGACATTTTATTTTCCCACTGGATATAAAAATAAGTTGAGCTATACCCTGTTATAGAGCTATAATTGTCAAATTAATCTCATGTTCTAGATACACTTACTGGTTTTCACCCCACATGAAATCATGTCACTACTTCTGAGAACCTGTTTTACAAACAAGTTTTTGAGATATAAAGGTGATAAAAAAAATCCAAACTCTTGGAGAACAGACAATATTTTTGAGAGCACAGTCAAAGAAAATCATCATGATTTCATGTTTTATATCTTTTATATCAGAAATCAAAATAAATTTGATAAAATCAGCAGAAAACCTGAAATGTTCATAGTGGCTCTTGATTTTTTGTGTCTTCCTATGAAAATCCAGTCTCTTGGCATCCTTGCTTTTACTGGGGACAAATATAAAGTGTTACTCTTCATCCCCTGTCTGAGTGGAAGGTCTTGTATGTATCAACAAAAAGGTAAATCAAGGAAAGCACTAATATATGCTGTCCTTTTTGGCAAAAGGACAAGTTTCTGATTTCCTTCTTCTACTGTGGATTCATACCACATTTTAAACCTTTGATCAGTAGAAATCTCCAAAGGAGGTTATGATAGAAGGAAAATGGAATGTGTCTCCTATGAGCAAAGACTCCTTAATTCAGAGACAAGAAAACTTAACTTGCCATTATATTCTTCCACTGTGTGAGGGATGGACTATGAACACTGAGCAGTTCATCTTGATGTACCTTTTTATTTTCTCTCTTGGCCGTGTTTTGAATTTAGTAGTTCAGTCATACATCCCCTTCAGTGATCACAAAGCTTCCAGACAAATGTAGCTAACCTTTTTTTTTTTTCAGTCTTGTAAATATTCTGGCTGAAATACCTCATTTACTAGCAGACCACAACTTCATTTTTCCAGACAAGTGGCTTTGTATTCCATCTTTTGACAGAAAGCAAGTCTGTGAGCTCAGACCAAAAAGTGAAGAACAGAAAGATTTTTCCTGTCCCAATTACTGCTTCTTGTTTTAATCAACAGAACTTTACAATACTAAAGTCTCATCCACCTGTTCCCTAAGACTTTGGAAAAAGGAATAATTTATATGCATGGGAAAAATTTTGATTCCACACTAATTTTGGCCTGTATTCTGACTGGTAGCTTATTTCTCTTGAGCAGTCCATAATCCCTTAAATATAAAAAATTCTACATAATTTTCAGCATAAATTGTGAATTTAAAAAAAAAAAATAGAACAGAAGTGATAAGTTATGTAGAAGAAAATAATATTGAAGTGGAAACCTGGTGAAGATAATCTGATGGAGTCATCCAAGTCAGAGATGGGGAAAAATTCATTGGGTCATTTTTTCTCAGCAAGGCACAACATGAGACCCTGGCACAAAGGGCAGGGAGAGACTGTTCACTGACTTCAATGGATTCACAGCATATCCTTGATCAGACTGGTTTATTTTTTAATGCACAGAAACAGCAGTGTGTGTGGGAATCGTTATTAAGCATGCTCCCCAAGTATAGGAATACTCACTAAGTGAATGATTCAGTTTGTGTACCTTATCTGCTAGCCACACTGCTGAGCAGCATCTCCCAGCACACTACTAGGGGGAAAAGAGTGCTTTCCTTTTGAAAGTAGGAAGTAAAGAAAAATCTCATGGGTCCAGCTGGCAATATGATTGCTTTTGGCAGGCCTGACCTGACTCACTGTATCTAGTTTTGAGCTACTCTTGAAGAAATGCTGTACTGCCTGGACAAAGAATGTTCTGCTTTTCATATGTGACTTAGAATCCTGACCATATGAACAAGTGAATGCTTACTAGTGATGTGGAGTTTAGGGTTTATGAGAAGTATTAGCTACTAATTGATACCAGTTTTGAGCAAATTCAGGGCAATTCAAAGGAGTTCACCGACCTTTCCAGACACATTCCTATCAATGGAGGTGGAGTTTGCTACTGCATTCTTATCAGAGGTGTGTGCCTATGAGTTTGCTCCAGAGCATGTAGACTTCCAAATATCATATCTTAATTTCCATCCCTGTAACAGCTGGGTGTATGGCAGTCTAAGGCTGATTAACAGGCAAGGGACATTATTTGCATCAACACCTGTTGAAAATTTGACTAGTCTTCATGTCACAAGAGCATATTAGGATGTTGTGTTTCACCCCATTTTCTGAAACTGAAAATAATTAACAGCTGAAACATACTAAAATGTGTAGGGGCTACCTATCATCTGACCCCTCATGGTATAGGCCAGAAGTAAAACCACCTAATTTATCATGGAATAATTTCCTGAAATCCTGTAGTCATGCAAGAAACACAACATATTTGAGCAATATAGGCCCCTACTATTCATTAATATAATTTTTTCTTGGTAACATTTGTACCTTTTAGGATGTAGCTGTGTGTTTTTGAGAGGCAGCTACATTTAAGTAAGAAATAAATTTCAAAAGAACAAAGTGCAATGAATCTGCAGCGTGTTTTGTCATTACAAATGTTTTGTAAGAAAATAAATCTAACCTTTGAAGCCTTTTCCTGGATTGTGATACTGCCCCCTAAGGGGAAAAGCAGCATCATTTTCCCTTTGGTCATGGATGTGAAAAGTCTTCTACCACAGCAGAGGCAGTGTTGCCACTAGGATAATGTATATGCTGGGCCACATGCAGGCAGCTGTCACCACCAACCTAAAAACTACCACCGATCTAATTAACACAGTAATGGGTTTTCCACTCTTATACTCTCTGAGTGACAGTTTAATAAGGAACTCCACAGTGATCCTGTAAATCACAACCAAACTTCATCTCAACAAGATACAGCTGAAGTGTTTCAAAAATTAATTCTGAATGATTCAGTATGTAGTGTGTCCATTGTATAAACATTGCCATTTATTTACGTTAACTTATTTTATTGTCTATATTTGAAAATCATTCCATGACTAGGTGTTAGCAGTTTTAGATGCATGTCTTTATGACCTAAATATTAGTGAAGAAAACTGAATCTGTATAATTTATAAAATTGCCTAATAACAGGAAACTCTTCCACAAATATAGCTTTGCACTGCAGAGAGCTATAGAAGCAAAAGCCTTTAGACCATCGGTATTCTTCAATTTGGCCTCTATTTTGTACTTAATATGTAAATTTAATATCTGTAAAACAGCTCTATTGGAATTAATTGGATCCTCTGCTTCAAATGAAATAACTTGAAAGTAAGTCACAATGCACGAGCTTGTTGACTTTTGATAAGGTCCATTTATGGTTTTGAGCGAATTAGGACCCGATCCAATAAAGCAATTTTGAGCATACTTTGAAGAAGAGCAGGTGTTTAAAAGCCTCATTAAATCATAATTTTAAGGGCACAGAGGATTAAAATTTATAGTTTGCTTTTAATGAAGATTGAAATTATAATTCCTAGGTACTCTAATTTCATGGTAGAACAACATTATATTTTTCTCAGTCCTTTGCATCTTTGATATGTTTTATCAAACATTTGTTTGTTTTTCATGGATAAGATGCTTAAATGCAGATTTATAGGAAACAAAAGCCAGAGAAAATCAAACTGTCTCATTCCAATTTCAAAATCTCTGAAAAAATGGAAAGACATAACTGAAGACACATATAGTAAGGAAAAAATCAAAATTAAATGCTTTTAAAAACTGAAAATTGAACAGATTATTAATCTAAAAGGGTTTCTAAAATTGTTTATATATTGCTAAGATATATTTTTCATTATTTCCGTAACAGGGAATATTTGAAGAATTTTTGAGGTTGTGGCAGTCTAGACTACACAGTTCCCACGGATCTGCCAGTTGTTCCCAAAGGTTTTTAAATCCTCATGTTAAACACTCCTTTCTTGGTCTGTTATTAATTTTCCCCCTAATGCAAAATCACTCTCTATGTTCAATAAGTGCAGTAAGTGCAGGCCTGGACATGTATACACACGGAGACAGACACAGGTTCACCGTGCGGAACAAGTAATTAGAGGCAAGATGGTAACAGAGGAAAAACAAAGGAAATGGGTAGGAATATGTGTACTGTGAAAGGATATGAGAGTTACAGGGATGGTTATTTCAAATTGATTGAATTCTCAGCTGTGTCTGAGGCTCACATCTGGCGCTAAAATGGAAAATCAAAGAAATTGAAAGAAAAGATGTTCAAGTGGCAAAGTGTTGCAAAATGTAGAACTAGCCTTTGAAAAATTTCAAACAGAAATATTTCCTGAAAGTGTAACCAGAGTAGGTAATGTAATTTTGATCCTTTATAAAACCTTGAAAGAGTAATTATCACTGCAAATTTTAATAACAAACAAAAACAAGGACATAGCTAGACTGTGACTGCTCTGCAAGTTCTTCCAGTTACTAACAAAGCTGTAGAACATTCATAATTTTGAAAATATACATATTATTTCAACCAAGAGAAAAAAATTCTAAGGCCATCATATTGAAAGATATCTTGGGTATGGGTTAACATAGCATTGTAACTTCATGACCCTAACAGACTGCACAAAAAAGTCCAGAAAGAAAAACAACAGCTTTCAGAAAGGCAGACTTCAATGAAATCAGAGAATTAGAAAGAAAGAACTTTTAAATGGCTTGTATTAGTAGAATGTGTGAAAGAGAGTAGTAATTTACAAGAATATCAAGGGCACTGAGCTGAGAAACTGTAATCTTGTTGTCATTTTAATCACAAAGTGAACAGCATAGAAAACAGACCCCAGGTCAAACTACTGAGGATGGGTGCAAAAATGTAGCATTACAATTAAACTTTGGGTTAGAAAAACAAAGAAAAGGAAAATTGTGGAGAAAATTAATTCCAACAGGAACCAGTTACAAATACGTACTCCAGATGCAGGATGAAAAAAAAAAAAAAAAAAAAATATATATCATTAGTCTGCTGCTCCAGAGATTGAAAGTGATTGGCATGTGATGCTGAAAATTTCTGAACACTTAATGACTTTTTCCACTCTCACTAATAGGCTCATTTGCTATCATAGCTAATATCAGGCATGAAGGATCAAGATTTCAGCCTGGTATAGCAAGGGACAAATTGATACTTGACTTAATCAGATGTTTTCAAACTGCCTTCATCTGAATTTTTTTTTTCCCTCAGAGCACTGAAAGAATTCATAAATAAAATCTCAGTGTTTGGTTGCATCTGAGAAGTTATGACAGATGGATATGAAAAAAATAGCAAAAGGCAAAAGTGGTACATTACTTTATAAAGGAGGTTCTTGAAAATTTCAGATACCCTAACTCCTGCTGCTTAAAAGAACATGGAGCCAATATGCAAGAAATCTGTGAACATACTGAATAAACAGAGGAATGAATAACCACCAACCTTTGTGTCCCTGGAATGAATCATGCCTAAGCAGCTTCATTTCCTCCTACAAAAGGTAAAGGTCTTATGCACATAGGAGGAACATCACATATCTAATTGCAGTTCCAGTAAGGTTTTCAAACACATGTGCCTTTCCAGGAAGAAATAGGGAAAAACATTGTTTAGATAAAAATACCACATGTAAATGGAAAGATCAGCAGTTTCCACACTCCAAAAGGTTTCTGCATGCTATGAAACTATAAAATATTTGTATGAATGGACTAGAGAAGTGAACAGAAGGTATGCTCATGAAGTATGAAGGGCCACAAAGGCAAGAAGATTATATTATCATGAAATTCAAAGAAATCTTATCAGATTTTAGATGGGATCAGGAAAAAAAAAAAAAAAAAAACCAAAAAAAACCCAAACCCAAACAATTTTTCTAGTGCAGTTGTTATATATAGGCAGGAATAAGTAGGATAGGATATTGACTGCAAAAATACCTGCAAAATTACCTGATTTATAAAGAGAACAAGAATAGGAGTAGGAGTGTAGAGAGGGAAAAAAGCAGTTTCCATGCCAAAAATTTGTGCCTTTGACATTTGAAGTAGATTTTCTCTGATATCTACATTACTGTGATAAGGTCTCAGCTGGAATATTACAGCCAACTTTAGACACTACAGCAGAAAATCTTTGCTCAAATGAATATTGTTTGGGATGAGCACAGATGTAGAAAGCATGACAGGTTAAGTATCAAGAATACTTGGGTTTGTTTAACATGGGGAAAGCAAAAGCAAAATAAGATGTGCCTTTCTTCATGTACGTAAAAAAAGATTTAAAATAGAAAAACGATTCTGCTCTATTTTGTACAATTCTGTTCTGACAGATTGCATTGAAACATTAGGCTTAATTTACAGCTTGTAATTAAAAAATGCTTTTAAAATTATTATGAACGCAGGAATATATTGACTAAAGTGATTGTTACAGTCTCTGTCACTGGAGGTCAAACCAGCTTCTACCTCAATGGATAAACTGGGGTGGAGTTCTCCACACCTACCTTCAGACACTTGTCTGGGTATTTAAATTCCACTTTCTGCACTCATCAAAATATAATGGAAAAATTTAATTACCAATTGATCTGGTCTGTTGTAGATCTTTTCTTTAGGATGGGATTAACTTTTCTCCAGGATTGTTCTACTGACCCTTAGGACATTGTAGTCAATGAGACAGATGCAAAATAAAAAAAAAATCTGTGCTCCAAATATCAAGAAAAGGTGAATTCCTCTCTTCAGATCTTTACAAGGTTTTTCAGTTTGCATGGCTCTGGTACACTCACCATGCAGGTCCATGAAGGTACTAGGAGTATTAATGAAGATTAAGCCTGCAGCTTGGGTGCCTGGCATGCTGTGTCTCTGTTTCATGGTGTTTTGTATCATCCCATCATGGACCATTACTGCAGCCAGAAAGGGCATATGCCTTTCCTCAGCTTTTGCTCTCATTTGCAGTCCAAGATTTGAAATTAATAGTGTAGACATTACACATATACGACAGAGTCCACAATAAGTCAAAATTCTATACCTAGAAGGAGGAAGAAGAAGTGAAATGGACAAATAAAATCTACTCTGTTTATCTGTCTGACTTTCTTTTTGGTTTACCTAGGGCTTAATTCCCTTTATATCAGAGAAGATTAAAAATTAAAACCTCAAATTTTTTGTCTTTTACAGTTTTCTACCAAAAGAAAATCTAATAATTTCCTTTTTTACGGACATACTTCAGTAATCCTGAAATACATTCATGTTCTTACTTTTTGTCATTTTATATTACTAAAGTTTGATTGAACAGCTATGTCCTGGACTTCTGTAGACTAGAAATTTTGGCATATATTAGAAAATTCAAGGTAATTTAAAAAATTGATTGTTATTTAAAGGTTCAGACTTTTCATAGACTTCTTATCTCATCAAGTATCTAATATTTTCTCTGAAGTCCCTCTCCAAATATGCCTTAAATTATAGGGTTTATTCTGTTGAATTGTGCAAATAATTCTCATTAGCATCAGTGGGGATTAAATATGCCCATCAAAGGAATAAAGCTTTTATTTACCTAACAAAATTAGAGAAGCCGTTTAGAAATGTAAGCTTAGGAGTGTGTTTTGACTGTGTTTTTTGTCTCCTCAACGGGACTGTAAGACTCCTCTTAATTTTTGTCATTTTTATATTTAATGGCTTTCATTCAGAGGAATAGCATAAAATGATATTCACACCCACACCCACACCCACACCCACACCCACACCCACACCCACACACATATATATATATATATACACACAGACACTAGCATTCCTCAGCTCTCCTAAGAGATACTAACAGCTCTAAACTGTCCAAGAGTACTTAAGGCAGAAATGAGTTGTGGCCAGAAATGAAGCTATGTCTGTGACCTACACTGTAGTCCTAGTCCTACATTTGAGATCTATATTTGAGAGAAGCAAGGACTGCAGAAATCCACAGAGTGAAGCTGTGCATTCTTGCTTGCATCCTCTGTAAGTCAAAAGTGATTAGGATCTTAGTTTCATTTGTGCTTTTACGTATCTCCTCATGGTTGACTTCCAGTGTGAGTTAGGCACAGTGCTTCTGCATGTTCCTTTGGCACATTCTGGTGACACAACTCTATTCCTTTTTCTTTTCACTTGGTGCTTATAACCACCCACAATGGAAGACATTCATGCCCCTACTCTAGCCACCTACATATGGCATGGTTTAGAGCACAGAAAGTTAGAGGTCTTGCTTCCTAAGCTAGCAGTAGAATAATTAAGGTAGCTGTGACAAATTTTCCCCTGAGGCAGATGACAGGAGCACAGTGTATAGTCAGTGCCTGCAGAGGTACAATACCTCAGTTAGACACCTGAAGGTATGGGGTAATTGTATCCTTTCTCCCAGGCTGTTGTCTCTTGATGAAATTCCACCTTAGAAATTAGCCATAGCATGCTCTGAATTTCATCCCCAAGCCAGTTCTCATGCCTTCCAGCTGGAGAACAGCTCTGAAAATCTGGGTAGCTAATGGACTCTCAAAATACAAGATTGTTCCCAGCAATACTTGTGCAGCTGTTTATGGTATATAACCTGTGGTGATAGTAAGAGCCTCTGTATCAAACCTGTGAGCTGAATCACAATCAGCGGCTCTAACACAACTGTTCTGGCTTTAGAGTTATATTAACCTAATTTCCTTTTGTATAAAATATATTTTAAATGAAAGTATATTATAATATCATGTAAAACAACGGAAAAATGTTATGATCCTTGCTAAGTGGTTGTTATTATTATAACCCTTGTCATTGAAAAATTATGTCTTTTTATTTCTTTAGTCTAAACTCTTTTACACGAATTCACAAGGGGACATCTACTCTCCACTATTAAATGCTGGTTTCCTCACTAGGCATTTATGAGAGGTTATCAAATAACACAGAAATATTTGCTAAGACTTCAGAATCAATGACTTCTCAAATTCTCAAGCATCTTTCCAGACTGTCAGCTGTTCTCGTGGCTTGTCCGTGAAGTCTTCTCAGTTTCCCAGTGACCTCTTTAATCGGTAACTTCTGGTCTATATAAAGAATTCCTATGTAAGATGGAAACACTGACAAATACTCTGGATGCCTCTAATTCCACAAACTGCACATGCACTCATATTATTAAAACCTCTTCTCAACGATCCTTTTCCCTCCCTGAAAATTTAAACATTACAAGAAACCTACTGAGAATAGTCCCAAGCTCCTTCCTCACCTGGGTAGGTTGAGGAAAATACAGGCAAAGCAGATAGAATATTCTAAGAGTTGCTCCTTTGGTCTGGCTACTGCAGAGGGCTCTCCTGTTAAGGTAGGCATCCTGCATGCATCAGGCTAACAACTTCCTACAACCAATACAAGGCCTCAGCATTAGTCTGTATCTACAGTTTGATGCTTGAGTTTTTGTTTGGTTTTTGTGTGTGTGAGTGTGTGTGTGTGCGTGTGTGTGCGTGTGTGTGTGTGTGTGTGTGTGTGTGTGTGTGTGTGTGTGTGTGTGTTGTTTTTTGATTTTGTTTTTGATTTCTTTTCCGTAGATAATTTGGTTTATTTTCAGCAATGGGAAGGTATAAAACTGGTTTGACAAGATCTGTTTTAGATAAACTTATGCCTACTGGCACTACCAACATTACTTTCTTTTAAGTCTTTATTAATAAGAACTTATTAATAAATTCTTATGATCAGTTTGTCCACACTTTCCTTTAGGGTTTATAAGCTGACAGACATAATTAGTTTGATCATCCCAATTGTTCTCTTTTCAATATTGGATGTTCTGTGAGCAATTGAAAAACATTTGCTGATGTTAATGAGGGATTCTTTCTGAAGTATGCAAGTGTTCTTATTATATAGGATTATACTAGAAATCCTCATATAAATATGTCTATCTCTTGTAACTGTTGTTAAAACCTCTCAGAGTTTCTGATGCCATAGAAAATACTTCATTATATGATATTAATGAAGTACTCTTCTGACACCTTTTATTATAATCTCTATTTCTGAATGCTTTAGCCTGTCATGTAATTGAAATGAAAGGATAGAGTTTGCCAAATCTCATTGATCCGCTAGATTTGATTTATCAGTCAAAAAATGAACCCCCTAATCAAGCAAAATTGTGATCAATATAACTCACTTCTGTTTCTTTCTTCAGTTTATTTTTTTTATGCTTTTTGAAATATATTTTATCCTTAAATCCGTCTGTAGATGTCCTTTTGCTTTTCTACAAAGTTTATTGGTTTTCTGAGTTCCTAGCTTTAGTTTATTGATGTAAACACCCTCTTCCTTCTGTTTGTATGTCTCCTTTAAATTTTATTACAGCTGGTTTTGTCTCTGGTTTAGTCTTGGTACACTGTGGCATTATTGGATGTCTGTTAAAATGTTCTAAACACAGTTAAAATTTTAATCTTTAATTACATCCCTCAAATGACTTGGCTCAGGCCTTTGTTGAAAATTGCCTTTTTAAAGAAAGATGCAATTTTTTCATTTTATATTTCTTTCCATATAAGGAAAAAAACCCCATATTATGACCTCTTGTACCTCAGCATCAGCTCAATATAAGGTCTACTGAAGGACTGTTCTTACTCTAGATGTTGCTTTGTGATTAAACGCCTGTTTTTCAGGTATTACATAAAAGGTTTCTGAAAATCCCAAAGGTTGAGTGTTGGTGTAAGTGCACATTAAGCAAAGTTCTTTGCAATGACATTTAATATAGGAATTGTACAATAAAGCCTCAGATTGAAAGTTGTGTCTGGCTTTTTGTCTCTTCCTTTATTTGCTTTTCAAATAAATTGGATTATTTTAAAATAGGCCTGAAGTAGAAGATAAAACCTATTTTTAGCATGTGTAATTTTATTTTCCAATTTCCTATTATCAGGACATCTACCATAGAAGTTAAAATTCATCCAGCTGCCAACTTCAAGAAACTGAATTTTCAAATGTACCCTTTCATAATGTATTTATGACCTTGAATTCATAGTAATGCTTTTTACTGAAAAGTAAAACTTTTCTTATATTTGACATGAAAGGGGATTATTCATATATTGAGGTGTCAATTAGCAGTTTCCATTGATATTATGGGTTATTTTAAAAATTTATTTGTTGAACAGAGATGCATACAATAATAGTAACAGTCCAGTTTTCACAGTAAAGCTCCAATTATTCTCCAGAGGAAAAAAGAATATATAAAGGTTATTATACTCTTCACAATCAAAGAAAAGTAAAAATTATAGTATATGATGGAGATGGAAAATAATTTTTCTTACAAAAGGAACATAAAACTTTCCTCCCAATTAGGCAGATACACAGACTACACTGGTTGGGCTTGCCTGCCTCCCACACTGAGGCTATTGCTTTACCCAGCAAAAATGCACAATTTTAAAATGGATGGATGTCCTCTCCTTGGTCAGAAACTGGTGTAAAAAAAAAAAACCAATTTGGAGGATAATTGCCCTCATTTCACTTACAGTACTTCTGTAAAGGAAGCTGCCAGAAATGTGTCCCAGCCTGGTGAAGCACCAGGAAGGTGTTCTGGTACACCCATGACGAGGAAGCTTTCATGGAGAAGGAGTAATGTCCACCGTCAGGTTATGCCCTGAAACAGAGTGGAGGGTGAGTTCAGATGCCAGCTGAAGCAGCAATCTGCTGTGGTTCAGCCTGTGGGGCTCTGCCAGTGCCCACCAGAAATGACCAGCTGGGCTCTGCCTTGGTTTGACGGTGGTAAATGCAGACAGATGGCTTCACTTGTTCAGTCAACTCCCTGCTAAATCTAATTGTTCAGAAGGCAGCAGTGCTTTTCCTCTGAGAAAGAACAACTTTTATCAACTTCTATAGATACCATAACTACAAGTGTGATTGTCTGTGCGAAAGTGTAGACTAGAGATCCATTAGTAAAGAGTGTGTTTTGAGTGCACATTTTCTATTTTCTCTCTAAACCATGCAAGTGTGAATAATTCTGTGAAATGTCATCAGTATCCTTGTTGCTGTAAGTAATTCTGTAATAGCAAAATCATACACTGCAGTAACAGAGGAAATTTTTAATGCTTTATTTGCAAATTGGTTATTTTGCACCACTTTTCCATGAGAAAAATTAATTGCATGGGGAAGAGTTTGAGAGTTAAAAATAGTATGGGTTTGCAAACAGGAGACTAGAGAATTATTAAAATCTACATTAAGTTTTCAATTGTATATAAAATAGTTATATCAGAATATGTTTGCAAATGTCAGAAAGTTTATATTAAGTAATTTGCTTTGTCAGTCTTTGGCACTATCTTGCCACCTTCTAATCCCACACAACTGCAATCTCATCTTTCATGGGCATCTGTGGAACCAGTTTACAGGACCAACAAGGGTGACAGAAACCTGTAGGTGCCATTTATGCCTGCTCACACAGCAGTAACAAGACAAAAGTGTGCAATAATGTGATCCGCAGGAGTGAACTGAAAGCCTTACCCCCAGCAAGAGTGTCACTTTCTCTTGTCTGTCAGGGAATGTTCTTCTGCAGAAGGAGTGGGTGTGGGGTCATGCTGGGGACATCTGCCATCAAACAACTCCCTCCTGCTCCTGCATCTGCAGCTTGAGTGGCCAGCATGGACAAAGGACTTCCCCAAGGGCTCCCATCTGCAAAGTAGTGGCCACTTAGCACTAATGCTACCTTTTATAGATTCTTCAGGGCTACCAACATGCAGAAAAAAGGAAGACAGAAAGTACCAATAGGTTAATTACTTTTGTCACTCGTTTTTTTGAAAAGTGGGGTAGCATTATAGCTGTCAGGTTTTAAAGAAGGCTGAGCCTGGAGTCCTCAATACCCACCTCCAGTTATTCTCATTGCATTCCAGCCAGGACTGATGGACTCTGAGGGAAGCACCAAACTTGCTCATTTTCAGGATTAGAGCAGCTCCTTTTCCCCCCTGAAAACTTTGTTAGAGGTAGTTCAAAGAGCTCAAACACTTTCACTTTTCTACTGTACAGTAGAGAAGATAGAAGCAATAAATCACTCACAATATGTCAATAGCCTTTATTCCTCTGTCTCCAGTTATGGATGGATTAGGAAAAGGGATTCATAAATTGATTCTTCTTTTGAAACACCTAGGATAAAAAAAGTAAATCTATAACTTAAAAATATTTTTCTATAGATTTGTATTTTCTGTAGATGCTTATAAACCAGAATTTCAGAATAAAAATGAGTATTTCTACAAATTCCACACTAATAACCATGAAAAAAGTCTTCAATAATCATATAGATTTGGTTATGTTCAGAGAAAGACATCAGTAAGGGGAAATTGTTTCCAATTTTTCTTGCAGATACCTTATGAATAACAAAAAAGATCACTTAGTTACATTTTATTTTCTGTTAAGTGATAAACGAGATATTTTGGATTAGAAATGAGTTAGAATGGATTAGAAAATATGATAAACATCTTTGCAATGGTTTTCAATGTTTTCTCCAGGCATTTCCATTATAACTATGGATTCTTGAATTGCAATAAAACTTTGATAATTGCCAGGGCCATACTTTTCACTGAAAAATAGTTGGTTTTGTAGCAAAAGAAATTAAAGGAGGTACAAATAAGAGCAGGATAATAAGGATTCTTCTAGTTGGATTCTGATAGTTGCTGTTAAGGACACTACTGATATGTGCCTGAAAAATCATCTTCAGTGATGAAGTTGCAGTGATTTCGAATTCATTTATGAGTGAACAGGGTAAACATGCTGATATGAAATTGAAACCTGTTAACTCCAGAAGTCCAAGAACTATAATCATTACACAAAGATTGAAAAGAGTCAGGTGTACCTGATGGCATTTAAAAAGTTTTATTTGCTAATATCTAAGTAAGAAAATAATTATTATATTTTAACTCCACCGAAGAACAAAAAATATTGTATTATCTTTTCATTCCAACTGCAAATTATCCTCATGCATGCTTTTTAACCTCTTTGCTTTAAATGGCCTTCAGGAAAATAGTATTTGAACCGCCATGAAATCCAGGAATTACACACAAAGATATTCATTGCCATATTTGAAGTATGATATTTGACTACAGAATTACACTTGTATTAGGAGCATGTACAGAGCCACCAGCAGTACAACTCCTGTTTCAGTCAGACACATTACTGGGTCTGTTGCATGTGGTGGAATAAAGTGCAGTGACCATGCTAAAGTCATTATGCAGGATATGGAACACTCCCAATATAAAACTTTGGATTATGTCTTAAATTCCAATTTTGACTAAATTTTCAAATTCCTGGCCTTGATGCTTTGTGATGAGGATACTTTTGCTATTGTGTCTTGCATATGATAATACAGCATGTTCTCATGAAAACTGATAAATATAGGTGCTAAAAATGACTTATACTTAGAAAAGATCTTTCTTACTGACATAGAAACCTAGCTGTTCTTTTTACAGTATGACATAGAGTCCTCCATTGCTGTGATACTAACTGCACAAAACTTCAGAACTGAAGATATTTTCTTCTCTACAACATAAATTCAGGTTTATCTAAAATACTAAAAAACAGCTAATGCTCCAAACTTCAAAACTGTCAGGTGAGTTTACTTTAAAAACAGTGGAAAAGCTAACCACCAAATTAAACACACTGAAAACAATCTTTATTAGTATCTATCATATTACAAAGACTAGCATAACATTTGATGTATGTAATGAAAAAGAAAACCAGGAGAGAAATCTTGTGGCGCTTGCCACAGGTATAAGCAGGTGCAATTATAAATCTGAAGAGAATTGTGAAAGTGAACAGAACAGAGTCAGATGCAAGAAGAAAGGCCACTTTTAAAATTAAATCACAAGTCTATCCCTCAAAACTTTGGCAATGAACTTTGTGAGAAAGCAAAAACTCCTGATCTAATTCTCACTTCAGGTGAAACCGTTGAGTCCACCTGTTAAACACAAATGTAGAGTGACATCAAAATTCAAGATTCTGAATCCCAATGAATGCTGTGGTATTTGATTCTGTGATTTACCATGCAAAATCATCTAAGAAACTCCATTTTTATAATGCAGTTAGAATTTCACTAAATAAAATACTTTTATTTTTATTATTTTATATTTTGTTATTTAATTTTTAAATTTATATAATTTATTTTTATTTATATAATTTATATAATTAAATTGATATTATTTTCTATTTTTATTATATTATAAAATACTAAATAAAAAGAGACGATTTCAAATGGAAATTTTCTGAGACCAAGGTCTAATTTGAAGATGTAAAGTTGACATCTTTTCCGTACTTCCAAATCTCCAGAAGTGTCTCTTTAACAAAAGCAACAGCAGTTACGTCTGATACAAAATGTTTCCAATTGTGTTAAAAAATATTTAAGACTTCATCTGGTCATGATGGTTTGGACAAGGACAGTGAAAGATGAAAGACATTTAAGGTTGCTCTTTCCACAGAGACACTTAAAATGTAGCTGTAAAAACAACCCCAAAATTAAGTGAATCAACTTGGTGACATGTTCCCAAATGTGTGAAATTTCCAGACTAATCAACTGCAGCTGGCTATGATTACCCAGTCTTTAATAATAATGAAATACATTGCACTGCAAACTGTCTTTTCAGCTTCATACATCCTAAACTGACAGTAACAATTTTTGAGGTTTAATTTGGATTGTAATTATAGTGAACAGTATAATGAACACATAATACATCATTTGATGACAATTCCTTTGTAACAACGCCTAGCAGACTGAGTTCAGGAAAAGCAAAAAGCCTTGACTCTCATTGTTCTGTTGCACCTGTAGAGCTCTAATATTTTAAAAATATTCCTCAATAAATTACCTTATAAAAGCCGGTATATAAGTTGCCAGTACAAGTTAAAATTTTATTGCTTTAATGCAGTAAGCAGAGAGATGGGACTTTCATCATTGAAAATGAAGTGGAGATATGTAAAAGCATGTAGTTACTGACTCCTTTAATGAATCTAGACTATTAATTGACATTTCATTCATATACAAGCTGCAGTCTATCACCATGTGTTCTTACTATGGCTTTTAACTACTACAGAGATCCTGACAGTGACTGAACCATTGAGATTTCATTGCAATTCCTGGATCTGCAGGAGGGCAACAGGGTTTCTGGGTGTGCTTCATCTGCGTTGTGTTTAATTTATCTACACGCATCCAGAAGCAAATAATAACTGTAGCCTTTATAAAAGTATTTCTTTGCCTATTTATTGTTTCTCTCCTGGCATGACATATAGGAAAGAAGCACAAAGAAGACAGGAACATTACTTGAGGGATGTCCATTCCCAACCAAGGAATCTTAAAAAAATTTAAGTCCATGTTTTAAGTAGTTTGCATTGTCATAACCTCCCTGTACCTGAAACATAAATACAAAAATAAAAGGCAGCATAATCTAAGCATTTATGAAGGACTGCTCAGACAGCTCTAGGGTTCCTGCTTACCATTGTGTTAAATGATGAAAAAGGCCTGGGCTGTCACCTGGTTGAGGGAGATACTTCTTCCCTACTGATCAGCACTGGAGAGGCCACAGCTGGAGTGCTGTGCTCAGTTTGGGCTCCTCTGCACAAGAGGGCTATGAAGCTACAGGAAAGATCCAGTGAAGGGCTGTGAATGTGATTAAGAGACTGGAGAATCTCTCCTATAAGGAAAGGTTGAGAGAAATGGGGGGTTTCAGCCTGAAGAGAAGGCTTGACAGAAATCTTGTCAGTGTGTACAAACACCAGAGGGGAAGTAGTAAAGAGGATAAAGCCAGGCACTTTCCAGTGGAGCCCAGTGGCAGATTAAGAGGCAGTGGGCAAAAAACTGAAATACAGAAGGCTCCATCTGACCTTCACAAAACCCAGCTGCTAGGAGGGTGACTGGACAATAGCCTAGAGAGATTGCAGAGGTCTCCATCCTTGAAGATATTTAAAAGTTGTCTGGACAGGATCATGGGAAACCAGAACTAGATAACCCTACTGCTTAAGCAGTGGGGTTGGAAAATGTGAACTTCTGGGCTCCCATCCTACCTCAAACATAGTCTGAGGCTGGCACAGTCCAATGCATAGTTTGTACAGCAATTTCTGCCAAATCAAGCTACAGCATCATGTAAACTTCTTCTCATATGAAGACATCAAGAGGATTTGTGGAACCCATCAGAAAGGCATTAAAGAGTATTATCCCCTCTATTCTATTAGTCCCTCAAGCAGCTGGTTGCATCTAATACAAATAGAATATATATTATGCTATTAAGACATCTCTTTTTCTGCATTAAACACATTGTGCATGCATGTAATTTAGTAAAATGAAAGTCATTTCCTTGCACAGGATGAGATTAGACAGCTTATTTTTCCTTTCTAATATCAACAGAACAATGACTCTTCAAAAAACTAATTGCAATCGACATAAAAACACTATAATCACTATGCATGTTGCAGAAATAAAAGAGGTACTGCAAAGCAACCCATCTACCTTAGCACCTTCTATAGCATCTGTGTAGTGTATAAGAAAAGGAACATGAGTATTCAATAAAATTGTTTCCTAAGATTTATATACAGGGAAAATAACCTCTCTCCCCTATTAAGGTGCTTGCAGTCCATTCAGGTGTGGTAACAAGTGATTTAAATCAACATCAGTAACCTTAAAGCAAACATAAGCTTCTATATATTTTATATTTCATTCATATTACTCTAAACAGGAAAGCAACCATTTTCTCTTTGTTGCTGAGATTTTTCTGGAGCAGCATTCGGGAAATTTCCCTGGCTGCATACCTTAAAACAGCGACCACCCAAGCATCTGGCTACATGCTGGTGACACAGAGAGGCTCTGAGAGGAGCTGCAGGGTCTTTGTTGTGGGACCTGCATCCCACCCTCTTAATTTTGCTAAAGTGAAAGCACCTCCCTAGCTCAGGCACCTCTCTTTCGTTCATCTTTAGTGGAGGCAGCTGCATGCTGAGAAGCAAGGTCAGTAATTACTGTGGCATGGGGATGCTCATTTGAGCCATGCTGATCTCAGGGTAGGATCTCTGCTGGTTGCCTTTTTTCCACTCAGTCAATTCTCACCTCTCTTTTAGTTTTTTCCTTAGACTTAGCTTCTGATCGATTGATCTTCTGCCCATCACTTTCCTGGAAGGAAAACATACCCCAGAAAACATCCCAGCATTACTACACAAAAGGAAACAATTTAAATTACTTTTTCAATGATACACTGTCATCTGGCCCAGTGTCCTTTTTTAAGCTCCCATGAAATGGCTATTAGGTTTCTCTCTTTTTTTTCCTATATTGTAAGGAAAAGCAAACAGGCACATTTTAGTACATAAACAACTTTAGAGCAGTACAATAGTAGGAATTTTTGTTTTTGCAGGTGTTTTCTACGTCTGGTAAATTCAGGATAGTTTTTCCCATGCTGTGAGACCCTACCTCCATTTTTATAGGGCTGACCAATGAAGTCCTCTTTTGAAGAGGTGTGCTGTAAATTAATCTTCAGGCTGTCTTTGCTGTAACTTTTCTTATCCATGCCCTCTCTTCAGTCTTTTTCTGGCTTCTTCAGTCTTGGCTTCTTGCCTTTTTGGCTCACCTACCTGAAAATTTCAAGTGACACTAGTGGAGTTGGGTTTTTTCTGTCTGAAGGTGCCCTATTCTTTTGTTCTATATAGTCTTATAACAGTTTTTCTTCAAGTCTGTTAGCAACTAATGTTTTCTATGTGGTATAATTGGGTAAATATAATTTTATGATGGGTAAATATGATAATTTTATTCTACAAATTAATAAAATGAATGAATTAATCTGTTAATTGATTACTTGGAAGGTAAGAAAAACCAAACCAATCCACAACCATCCTCCCTTTTCAGTCCAGAATTTAAGAGGTAAATATACATAGAGTTTAGGAAAGATTTTATTCCATGAGTATGCTGATGTTAAAAAGGACTAATTTTGCTTAAATTTATGCAATTTATAACTTCAAATGGTACTTATTTTTTCTGTGTTTTTTTCTCCTGAATACAGACAGCTAAAAATGGGCATTTAGTTTAAAGCTGTCTACAAATCCTGTCTCATTAAAGGAAAAGGGGAGGAATTTCTAAACGGGCATGCTCATCTGGGAAGTTCTGAGTGCCAGATCAATCCCACCACGAGTTGTTTTCCCCAGGTTGTTCATGTGGGAAGCATAGATGGGATGATTCATTTGGCCTATCTTGCCTGACTCATAGACCCTTTAGGAATCCTGCCCAAAGTACATACAACTTTGGGTGAAAACTGAAATTATTGGGGAGGGTTTTTTTGATTTACTGTAATGTGTATAACATTTCACCTCTTAATCAATCTGAGTCCATATATTTAAAAACAAGGATCTTTTATAAATATGGTAAAAAGGGATGGAAAAATTTAAACGATAAAGCTTGCTGTACGGTTTTATAACATTTTCACTACAAGTAATTGATCTTTATAATGTCTAAATCTATATTAGTGCATAAGAGCAGTAAGGATGTTTATCAAATGACTAAATGAAAAATTAGACTAATATTTGTCAGAATGGCACAGCTAAGAACACCTGAATTTACAGCACTTGGAGTTTGTTTCCTTTAAACAACAAAATTTTCTTCTACTAAAAGAAAAAACTAAGATATGAAAGACAACTTTGAAGAAATCATCTGACATACCATCAAAATAGATCATAATTTGCATTTGCTTATGAAATAGTCCCATGTGCATTAATCACTTGGAGTCTTTGGCAAGAGTTTCTCATATCTGTGTTTCGTGGAAGATCAGTTCCTGGCAGCTCTGTCTAACTAGGTTCACAGAAATAGCTGATTTGAAAAGTAAAACCCTAGAATATAGAAATAACAGTGAAGAGAATATGTATCTCTGCTACTTCCCCCTCCCCCCATATTTTTTTCTTAGACTTTGCTATGAGAACTTTAAAATTTAATTTTCAGCGGGAGGAGTTAGAAATTGCTGCAGAAAATATTTGTTACTGATTTTCTTCTGTTTTGCTGTGGATTATTATTGCTTTCAGTCTTACATATGGTTAGTGGCTAGTGGCATTGCCACTCCAGCTTCAGTCTGTCAGGCGATGGAAATGAGCCAGACCCTTTATAGCTTCATCTGTGGTACAGAAAGTAAGAGGCAAAGCAATGTTCAATAAGACAAGTCCATGTTCAGTTTTGAAGGGAGACCTATTTATCACTTCAAGAAATGATCTGAAACAAGTAGAATACTCACACAGGAAGGCATAATGTAGATTAACTCGGAGGAGAAAGAGTACCACATTGCATGATGCTATTGCAAAAGTGCAGCTCCTTTCAAAGATTCACACTCAGGTAAATTCATTTGTAAATTTGAAAGAAATCACACAGGGAATTGTGTCTTGTGTGTTCACAGCTGCCACACACTATCAGGTGGGCTACACATGGCAAGTGAAGGCCACTCGTTTATATACCCAACCCAGCTAAGTAGGGACATCTCCACCTCTGCCATCACCTCATTTCCTATAAGTATTTTGTAATTTACCTCTTAACGTGCTTTCTGGTAGACAGGTCACTCCATTAAGAAAACCAAGTCAATTCATAGATATAGAAAACCATTTGTCTGGGAGTGTCTGCTAACATAAGATTAAAGGATAAGAACAGGTAATAGAAATATTCAGCTCATTCTATCTTCCCAGCAATTAGTAGGAAGACTTCTAGAAATATCCTGACCTAGAGTTTGAATTCAAGTCATCCTATACAATAGCCACAGCTGAAACTACCTTACACTTGATGGGTTTAAAACCTTTGTGTGGAAATAGTCTCCCTTGTGGGAAAAGAAAGACTTCCTTTTGATTTCAGTCTGGTACCCAACAATAACACTCAGTTTACAAACAAAATAAATAATCGATTTTACCTACATTTACCGTAACATTCACAACTGTATAATTTCTTACATCTTGTAGCTAAACTTTTTTCTGACCAGCAGTTTCAAATGAATCATCCTTAATATAAAAGCATTCCCACACCATAACAATGTGTTAATCTTACTACTCATAGTTATACTCTTTCCTGTTTGACTTTATTTAAATTGATTTTGAGAAATTTCTGTGGAGAAATGAAAACATGAAATCTATGAATTTTTTTTGATAGAAAGAGCAGCCTCCAAGAAACAGCATTCATTGAAGCAATTTTCAGGTGCCAGATATTGATCATACTTGAGGTAACTAGAACATTTGTTCAAATAACAGGTATAACTGATACAACTAAGATCTTTAAGACACACGATTCCCCAGAGTAGTGGTTAAACATTTGAATGCAACATTTAAGTTAATTCAACATTTTGAATTACTTAATTTATTTGAGGTTGTCTGAGTGATCTCTACCCTTGAAAAAATCTGTTTAAAGACAGAGTATTTGAAATAAAAATTTTCTAACAGCTTCAGTGACCAGTTTTTCAAAAAACAACATTAGTATTAACACTGATTAATCTTGCACAGAACTTCTCTGAAAGTGACACTTTTTTTCATTTTCTCAGTCTGCAGTTACCTATAAGAGAAAGAAGCTAAAAGTTGGTCTTTGCTTCAGAAAATATAAGGAAATCACATGTGAAAACTGCTGACATGTACATTGTAGAGTAACAATTGTACTTTAAATGTGACCGTACCCATCTAGGTATTTATTATGACAAAATGCAGACTCATAAAAAATCAAAATAACTATTCTTTGGGATTAATTTTGCATACATCTTCTTGATTTCTGAGAAGGAAGAATCATAAAAGTTAAATAGAAATGGAAAAAGAGGGTTTTGTAAAAAATAAAGGAAAAACACTTAATTTTTCTTAGATGCTTATGACTGCATAATGAAATTTGATAAATATTTCCCTCTGGCAAACACATAGTCTGCTGCTGCTTAGAAGTTCACTCTTAATTTTGATAAAGTGGAAGCAAAATACAATAATAAATATGTGTATTGGAACAGATCACCTACAAAGATGAGCATTTCTATCAGGTTCTTTTTCTTTTTCTTTTTTTTTTTTTTTAAATTTAATGTTCTCTCTTTGTAATTCAAAAATAATTAATTCACATCAATTTTTTTCAGTATTTATAACCTCATGAATGACAGTTTTTCAGGAGTTAGGAAATCAGATGAGAGAAAGTCACCACTTTTCAAGTGATTCAGCCCTGACAAAGGGCTAAAATTTATAATTGATATGTATGAAGCAAAGTAATAAAATAGGACCAAATAGCATTTTGACAATTTTTCTAATTTCCTGGAGTCAGTCCTTGGGAACAAGAGCTTCATAGCTGATATTCTTTTTCTCATTTCCATATTATCAATATGGTATTTTATTTTGTTATCACTGAAGAGAAAAGCCTTTTTCTGTTCTGTTGTCTCACTTTAAGCACTAAGACTATTCCATTTCATTTGCATAGGAAAATGAGTCAAGGATATGGAAATTTTTGTGTCTAGCTATTCCTGATTGAACACCAAATTCTTAAATATCACTAAATGATGAGTTACTTTATTAACAGATCAGCCTCATATTCTCATAGTAACTGCATACTTGGCTTTTTTGGAGTAAGAATGTTTTTAAGAAAAAATTGGTTTATTGAAAATCAATCATAGAAACACCTTATATGATCACTCAACCTGACTTCTTATCTTAACCTTGGTCCTGGTATTCAACCCTGTAGTTCTACTGAGTCCAGTAGCTTGTGATTTGATTGATACAATCATTCCCTCTGAGTGAATGATCCAGCAGAGTTTAGCTGAAGTTCACACAAACGGCTGTGACTAGTGTACAGAATACACCTGTTTCCTTGGTGACTAAAAAGATCCATTTTACATTACATGATGACAAAATCCTAATATGCTTAGAAAATTCTACTACTGTCCCATATGTTTGTTTTGTTAGATTTTTCTTGTTTCTGTGAAACATCATTTCCTTGTAAAATCTTTCTTTTCAGTGCCGTATAATGTTTTTGCTTTTACCAAAACAATGATATATGTATATACGCATATATATGTATATCAATCTCTTATATGCATTTTTATATGCATATCTATCACATTTTGTGTAACTCATGAGAGCAAAGAACAAAGCAAAGCAGAAAATGAAGCAGAGATAGAAGAAGACACAGGAATTATTAAGATATATTTGTAAAGACTAAAAGACTGAAAAGAATTTTATCATTATCAAAATATTTTACAGATCAAATTCAATTTAAATAGATAGTATTTACCAGAAAATTAATACCTTAACATTTAAAAATATTAAATTTACCCAACTGATCTTGTAAGCTCCTTTTTAATGTCTTTACATTCAGTAGTTCTTGCAATGTGTCTGAAAAACAGGGTACTTAGTCAGACTCAAGTTAAAAGGGCACAGCTGCTTTGATGGGAAAGTTTCCAAAATAGTTTTTCCGTACTTCAGAGGAAAAACCATATTTAAGTATGAAACTTTCTTGGGCTGACAGAGGCAAAATTTTCATTTCTCCCTTTTTTTTTTTTTTTCTTTTTTTCTTTTTTTTCTTTCTTTTCTTTCTTTTTCTTTCTTTTTTTTTTTTTTTTTTTTTCTTTCCCCAAATGCTAATGCAATTAATTAGGGAGGAAGGGTTGGGTCACTGAGATATTCATTTCAGAAATAAAAGTCCCACTGTCTTCAACTAAGACTGTGTTTAACTCCTTGCATTTTGCTTTTAATTTCTCAGTGGAGTCAATCCATAGCTCACTGATGAAAACCAAGAAAATAGCCAGGAAAATGTCTGGCAAAAACTTTCACAAAAAACAAACCATACAGTTTCAAATTATTTTAATCTGATCATATAATTGGCCTCATTTGTGCTCAAAACTCAAAATTCAGCCAATGCTTCCAGGAAATTTGGTCCTGTGACATTTCCTTATTTCCAATTCTAATAAAAGTAGCATGATTTTTAAATTATTCTGAAAGCTAGAAATAATCAGCTCCACTGTGAGTTTACTGTGTAGGTTCAGTTTCATTGTAAGAAAAATCTATGTGTTTGTATAAATTCAACTCAGTGAAAAAATGACTTCTCCACTCAAACCTAATCTTGATTAAGCGACTTGTTAACAGTTAAAAACCCCTGAATTTGGCTGCAGATTTTGGACCGAATAGCTCCATAGGATAAGTGACAGAAAGTAGCACAATGAGAAAGCACATTAAAAAAATGAGAAGGAAATGGTAACCTATCTTTAAATGTTTCAATGTTGAATGGCTTGTCTTACTTCAGGGAAGACTGAGATGATACGTCCAGTGGAAGGGAGAACAAGATGTCTTTAGACCAGAGAGGCCAACAGAGATCTGATTCACAGGTCTGAATTCCCAATAGGACATTAAATGTCTTGGTTTCAAATTTGTCTTTCAAAGAGTAAAAAATCAATTTTTTTTTTCACTGAAAAGCTAGTGCTCAAGCCTAACACCTTTATCTTCTGTTGATTTTAAATCCACCAAGTCTTCAGCTTTTCTCTGCGTACCTGCCTTTGAGAGCTCTTCACTTCAAGGACTCTTGGCTGTTTTCTTGCCATAAGGACCTTATGTACAAAGGCAGAACTGAACCAAGTGTTTATGCAGGGGACTATACACATCCACTGAAGAATGGTGCAGAACTGTGGACTTCTGCTTAATAATGTAATATGTGTCCTCTCTCTTGCTACTGCTCCCACAGAATAATATCTTTGAGAGGTAATATATGGAATCCTAATTAATTTTTATTTTCTCCCTAAAAAAGAGATTTAGTCTGTGTCCTTTAGACTGTGTTCTTTAGGTCTTTTCTGTGTTGACAAAGACAATGTCAGAAATAGAAGCATTTACCTCTACAGAACTGTCATAAACCCAATTGCAAAAATAGTAGAGAAACTAATACCCCTGATTTTTAGTTTGCAACTTTAATCATGTTCTTTTAATAATTTCTTTTCATGTAATTAGCTTATATAACAAACGTATACACCAGGTGGATACCCACAGAGTTGATCTTTTGAATCCCATGATATTAAGGTCACTAGTTCTTAAATTTTCCTTGATCTGAATGGAAGCCTGGTATAGTCACAAACTTTATAACACCATCAGCAGAGGGAATTTACATTCTGTTTTCCTTAGAGAATCAAACCTAGAATTTTAAACAATTTGGAAGTTTTTTTCCCATGTGTCTACCTTACAAGCACTCTGAGAATACACTTTTCCTACATTTCAGAAGTACCCATTAGGAGAAATAGAAATATTTCTTGTTTAGAGCTCCTGTAATCAATTACATATTTAAGAGAGGAAAAATATGTATGCAGCTACGAACTAGGGACATTCACTCTCATTTTCTTGTCTTAGATATGTCAGCATTATCAAATATGTTTTAGTCTTAGACCAAAAGAATACTGGATCCTTTTATAATTTTTAGGTGTCTGTCTTTCAGAAAATAAAAATCTCCTTGCTTTCTTTGCCCAGATCCCCTCTTTTCTCACTCTGACATTCTCATAGAACCACTTCATACTTTTGCCTTATTGTTTAGTCAGTAAAGGATAGCAGTAAGAGGAGTTTATAATTATGAAATTCTTTCTTGCATTGAAGATTTTCTCTTATTCCACTATTAGGAAAGTCAATATTAGCAATCAATCATTGTGCTATATAATTTTCTTTTTCTACAGCCTTATAAACCTTGTTGGGAGGCTGTAATACTGACATTTTATTCCATAGTTCATCATGGAGAGAAAGCAGCTCATTCCTTCAAAAATAGAAGAAAATCAGAATACTTATTTATTCCCTTTTTTTTGTGAAGCACAAAACATTTGGTTTATAGTAGAGGCTTTTGGCTTCGGTGTGATTGTTTAGCAAAAATTCAAGGTCAGAGAATATCTTGGTTTTAAACCTCTTCTCAGTGAATATCAAGCATTTAGAGATGATTTTAGTTTTGAGCAGTCTCAAGTAATATTTTTCGCTTGTTTGACTTTAAGTTTAAATGTTATCTGTGTGAAATTCTTTTCACAGTATTTATCAATTACTATTTCACTATCAGGAATCAAAACACTATTGAAACTGGAAAACAAAACCAGCAGAAAAATATAAATTAATATAGGAATTTATTAATTAGGTTAACATGAAAAGTTTTCAAAAAGAGAAGCTGTTGAGAAAAGCCACTGAATTTCCTGTTGTTTCTTGCTACTTGATTTTCCTATTTTGTTATCATTTTTTCTCTTTATTTTCCTCTGAAGCTGATTTATTATGTTCATTGCTTCAGCAATCTTTGCTGGTTCACATTATTTTTTTCTCTCTTTATCCATAGGGTCAGGTAATTTTTTTTATTCTTGGCTTTACAAACATAGGAAATAAAGCAAGTTATGGAAAGTGAAGAATCTCATATAAAATAAGAGCCAGAATGTAATGTAACCTTGAAATTCAACAGAATAAAATTGTATTTTTGGCAGGTGTTGTAATGTGAGACAGACAAGAACTTGCTCAACTCCAATAAAGTTTCTGCTTCTTTGCTTAAGTGCCAGATTTCAGTTTCCAAACTCTTGTAGTGTTTAGACTTCATTTTACAGATAATTTAGCTGGTCTAGGAGATATTATGCTGTACTCTTTGTACCGTGTTGCCTAAGCTGTGTTTGGAGCTCAACAAAGATTTTGTTATTACAATGTCCATCTTATTGTTCTGAACAGACGTGATAGAATAGTCTTTGAATTTGCAGGGATTGCTATGCAGTTAAATCCTCTTTCAAAATGTCAAATCTAGAGATTTTAATTCAGAAAGCTTAATATGCAAAAAAAACCCCAAAACCCCAAATCACTGCAAGTAACTCTTCCTTACCCACAGACAGTGCCTGAAATCTTCCTGAGGCCCTTCAATGTATCCTTCCCTCTACAAGTAACAGTCTTTGATTTTTTGCCTACAAATGCTGCATATAGACAGACCTCCTTCTTTGAATTGCATGCCTTTGCCTTCTTGGTGGGTGAAGCACATACACAGGACTCTTGCTTCATCTCCTCCTCAGCCCATAAATACATTATTTGTATTCATGACCCACAATCAATTACTTGCATTCTGCTTCCTTGTATATAAATATCAGACAACATGACCATGACTCCTGGAGGTTAGTTAAAATACAGAAAAGTGCCAGGTTGCTGACTGGTGACAAAATGCTTCTATTTGAATTAAAAGGGTTTGTCACAGAATGACTATTTGAATTAAGTAGTTAGAGAAATGTTAAAGACTACTTTTATTTTCACACAAGAGGCCTCAGCTCCTCTCTCCCCCCTCTCTCTTTGAGTTAAATGAAGACTGATGATTTTGCGAGAGCACAAAACACAATAGAAAGAACTTTTAGTTCAAAACCAGCTTACTCAAACCTAAGTCTTGGTTAGTCTATCCTCATGTCTGTCACGGCAACAGGGTTCCTGTTTACTTAGCGTTTTTTCGTTAATTTTTTTTCTTTTAACACTAATCAACCTTATATAAATGCACATTTACCTGACTGATAATTGTTTTTCTTGAAGATGCCATAATCTCTTTTTAGCATTTCTTTTTGAAAGAAAATGTATCTGAGTATCTTTAATTTCTAATCTATTTCTCTCATATTTAAAATTAGTCACACACTGATATTTATCACACTACAAGGACCAGATTAATACAGAAAATACACCTATTTGAAGGTGACTTCTTTCACTTTTCAAAAAAAGGATAATTTTTATTTTATAACACAAGCTCCCCTTTTCCATTTGAAGATCTTTACTATCCTGGACTTTATTGCATGCAACTACACAGGTAGGAGGACTTGTTAAAAGATATTACAGAGAAAAGTGAGTTACTTTCATTATTTTCTCAGCAAGATAATTGGAAATACATGATACCACTTTTCATAGAGTGCAAAGCACTACCTGTTTAAATTCTTTCATCAACTTGCCCCACAATTTTCTGAAATGGCTTCTTTGTCATTGCAAGGAAGCATCTGCTCTATAAAAACAACTACAGTAAGGGTTTCAGGTAGGCAACAGCAATGATTATTACTCCAAAAATACTGTATTTCTAATGTTTCATCTTTTGGGAAGAAAAAGGCAAAATATTATGGTATGTGAAATTTATCTTTACTTTCCTTTAATGTTAACATCAGATTAAGGAAATAATGGCAGAGTCTGAACCTAATGCAATTACATAAATTTTTAGAGAGGAAGTAATTACTCAGTGAAACAACTTACGTGCTTGTAATATTGCTATCTTCCTGTTTTGATGGGATACTGTAGCTTTATGAGGAGCCAGGAATCTGCCGTTTTTGACAAATATCAGAGACTTTCTCAAACAGATCAACTGAGATATGTCTAAACATTTTACCAGAAGTTTAAGAATGGAGCTGCATTTTCAGAGTCTCCACTACTAACCAAGCCTGAGTAACTAGGTACTTGTTAGCCTTCAAGCTGACCAGCTGGTTTCTGGTCAACTTTTTTAACAATCTGAAACTGATGAACTTTTCAGAAAAAAAAAATATAAAATCCCCCACAGCTTCCCTCATGATCTGTATGGTCTTTACTGAAGTACCACCACTGAAAAAAAATTCAATGATAATTCAATTGCAATAAGATAAAATCAAAGTTGATATCATTCTCTATTCAGCAGCCCTAATAGGAACTGAAAGTTTCTTTCAGCCCCCAAATGTGGTAATACATACAGCTAACTGAAGTATTATGAAGTCAGACTTTGGTTGTGCTTATTCATGTCTCTTGCAGAAAAAAACCCAGGCCATCCATAGTCTCTTCAGAATTCTCATCCCTCCAGAGATCTCTGTGAGGGGCTTTGGTTAGCCACTAGATTTATGGCCTTCACCAATAGAAATTTTCTCACTCTCACTGATTAATAAATCCACCCATCATTATGCTGAGCAGCCATCATGGTCAACATGAGCCAGCTCTCTGAGAATGTTAAGAAAGTTGGATTGACTCCATCAAATTATAGCTATAATATAATTTTGACACAAGTGCACTTTGACAAAGTGAAATGAGGTAGATAATACTGTAGGGATTAATATTTGAAAATATTTGAATCTATTTTCCTTTCTTGGGGTGGGAGAAGTAAATATTTTTAAAATATTTTTATAACTCTCACTATAGGTTTTATTAATTTTCTTTTGAAGCTGAACAGTTTTCTTATCTAAACAAGCTAATTTTTGGAATAATGAAGAAACCCCTAACCTTTTACATGGAAAATTATTATTTGCTCTGTAAATGCAAATAATAACTGTTGTTATCAGAAGAAGTTGTTATCTTCTAAAAGCTGTGTATTGGAAGATGTGAAATGAGCTTTCAGCTAAAAGCAGAAGTAGTTACATTTGCATTTAGGTATTGTGAGTGAAAATAGCAGCAAAGATACAGCTAAAGTGTTAACCCAGAGTGCCTATCAGGATTGTCCAAGCTGCAGAAAGATCGTGAAACCATGAAAGCACCTTCTATATGATGACATATATGGGTGCTTGTGGTAAAATATGTTTCAGAGAAGATGTATTTAGGGAATATGTTTCAGGATTTAATATCACCAAAATAAGGTGATAGAATCTGAATGTCAAAGAAGAGCAGAATATTCATGTTCTTAAGTTGTAGGACGTGTACCTGTCTCATTAACAGCAGTTTTATATAATTTATAGTCACTGAAGATTTCTCTAAGGAATAAAATCTGAGATTGTGTGGGATCTCCTCTCTATATATTTCACAAGGATCCCACAGGAAAAGAAAAAGAAATAGTAACTAGAAAGGCTAAAGTTTTAATGCTGGACTTTGAGTCACATCTCTTTACATTTCTAATGTCTTTTTCAGGGGAAAGAATCTTCCAGCTAGAACCAGGAGGCTTTCCCCTTTCCTTCACATAAACAGTTATGTTTGCCAGAAACATGTTCCTATCTATTTTAAAATCAGTTAAGAGAAGTTCAGAGAAAAGGAAAAAATGTGCTCCAAATGTAGATTGCCATTTAGAATGAGAAAACTGCTTGAAACACAAAAGGTCTCAGACAAATTATTTCAATATTCAGCTTTCCGAAATGAAGGCAGGGAATGCCATCACTATATCAGAGGCTTTAGATATTTATTTTCTCTTTTTGACTATGACTACTCCACCACAAAATGTTTGATTGAACAGAAATTCTTCTATTCAGCTGGGTAAAAATGAATAAAAATGATTGTGTATTCAAATCAAATTGTACTGTGTAACTCTGAATGTATATTTAGGGAAAATTAGTTTAGGATGCACACACAAAAATATTTAGAATGACTCCTTAGAAGCTACTTTTTATGAAAATTGCAGCTGACTTATTAGTAAAGAAAAAGACCGTGACTAAAGGTAGGGGCAATGAAATGGGACTTTTAATGAATAATAAATAGCTTTGTGGCTATTTTTGTGAACGGGGGAGTATATACATATATATGAGCACACATGTGACAGTGACTCATAGAAACAAACTGACACCTAACAGGGTCCTGGAGTCTTGCTGGGCTGTGAGTGCAGCCACTGCCGAGGGCTGGCACTGCCCACGCTCCCTTTCAGGCTCTTGTCTCTGCATTTCTTGAGGTGTTTTGTTCCTTCTTTCTGCCCATGGAACCACAACTTTATGGCAGAACCAGGTATCTAAACCCACACTACTCCCAGCTCGTCTTTCACATTTCCTACACCAGGCTGTTGCCATGCTTGCTAACCCCAGAATAGTATGTAGGGCTTGGGCAAAGGTGAGCATGGCCAAAGCAGAGCTGCAGAATGTGGTTTCCTTTTCTGCTCTTACTTTCTGCAATAAACTTTAGGGACTTCTGACTAACACAGGATCTGCTCCCAGCTCGTTTCAGGTTGACTCAAATTTGGTCAGTTCATCTGCTGCTTTTCTCCTCCTACCCAAAAGACTTTCTGGATATGAAGACTAAGGCATAGGAAATCTACTTCCCTCCACAATTTGTGCAGTGATTAACCATACTCACTGTTTAAAACTATGTGTTTCAGTTGCCCTGGTCTTGCTCTGCAGCAACAAAGCTTTGCACCTCCTGTCTCTCCTGCATTAAGACTTCCACTTTGCAGTGTTTTCTCCCCTTAAACAGGCTTATATCCATCATTCAACTAACTTCTCCAACTTGTTTTTCAAAGTTTAATAAAAATAAGCTCTAAGTACCTTCCTAAGATAAACTTCCTATACTCCTGAACTCATTCCTGCATCTCTTTTGGCATCTCTTCAGATTTTTAACAAGCTTTTAAAAATATTGGACAAAAATTCTACATGATTTTCCAGTACAGAAGCAAAATCACTCATTTCCTTCTATTCACTCTTTTTCTTTGTATTTATCTAGGGATTGCATTAAGCCTTTTTGACCTAGCATTATAATGGCAGTTCCAATTGAGTTGTCTATCCAATGTGAATCCCTACATCACTTTCACTGAGACATTCTTTCCCAAGACACCTATTTTCCTGCCCTATTTATATGCTTTTCTTTCTTTCTTTCTTTTCTTCAATTATGCAAAACTTCTCATTTGGCTGTATTATGGGTTTTCATTCAAACAAGCAGGGTTTATCACACAATTCAGACTGTTCTACTAAACAATTCAAACCCCACCAGTGCCACAATGCAGTAAGCCATCATATGGTGTTTGATAAGGCCTCTCTAGAGAAACTTCCCTCAGGATGGGCTGGGAAAAGCTGGCTTGCTACTGTACTTTCAGACTGGTCCTATGGTCCCACTCACAGAATAATTGAAATATAGCATGCAAACAGATGAAACAAGAACTTGCCTCTGACTTAGTCATTCATTAATTTCTGAACAGATTTTTTTTTTCTTACGTGACATTTCCTTATTTGTCTTCTAAGTTTGAGACAAATGCCTAGAGCAACAACAAAAACAACAACAAACCTTGATCAATTATTAGACAAAAAAGTACTCAAGCTGAGGGTGTGGGTAAATAGTTATTAATTTTTAAAATATATATACCATCCCTGAAGAAATCTACTGAAACATTGGGTATTCCAAAAGAAGACACAACCCTAGCACAAAGTCACCTCAATACCCACAAATAAGTCATAGAACTATGTATAAATACAAGGTTACTGTCAATAACAATTCAGACAAAATTGTTTTTTTCATTATATATTTTACATGTAGGTATGTGAGTATATATATTTTACATATATACTTGTGGTATGTGCCTTTATCCATAGCACATATTTAAGAAGGCTAATAAAACCCTTGCTCTGGACAGCATTTCTTTTTAGAGTTTTGCCCAAATTAAAAAAAAATAAAAAAAAAAAAAAGAAATCCTCTGAAGTGGGCAAATTTTACCTGCTTCTTTGAACATGACATGCATTTCTACAGTGGTACATTTACATCTCAGGATTTAGAATTGTAAGGTATAAACACAATTTGCTTGTTTAAATTAGGAATAACTGCAGTAAGCCACACCAGTTTTAAAATGGTGCACTAACATAAAGTTCATTTTGAGTTAGCTTTTTAAATGTTAGCTATATGACCAGCAGCCTTTGAGCTCTAGAAAATCATATGTTCACAGTACTATTTTTCATATTCAGAATAAGACTTGGTAGAGAATAGCTATTCTGGAGCTAACATGATAACAGATATTCTTGCTCATGAGTAAATTTGCTTCACACTCACAGTAAACTTCACAGACCCTTCTTTAATTCAAATTATCTTCCAAGGTCAGGAAAACCTTTATCCTTAGCAAACCTTCTGGTCCTAAATTGTGTCCACATGGAAGCTTCCTTATCCTCATTCCTATTATTGCAAGTTTAAGGGATCAATTTAGTCAATTTTCACAAAGATTTTGTCAGAAATGTGAGATGATAGAATTATAACCTGTCCCAATATGTTTCAGCAATCTGAGAATTTGAATATGAGTTTGGGCTGGGAGATGAAAGAAGAAAGAGAAGAGAAGACAAACTTAGAAGTAGCTGCAGTACATGGGAGGATGATACATATTTCATGTTTTAACACTGTTCTTTGTCTGCTTTTGAACTTCTTTTCAGATGATTTTGAAATATCATGTATCTCCAGATCATGTGTAAAGCAGCACCTTTGTAAATCTTTCAGCTCAGCCTTTAGAAAGACCTTTCCCTCAGGGCATATTGAGTCCACCTAAGACCTCAAAGTTCTCCCATAGCCCTGTCAAGGTGAGACTGTGAACCACTTTGAAATATGACTTTGTAAGTGCTTTAATAGTAATCAGAGGAGCAATGGCTTAACTGTTCACCCATGGCCCTAACAATATGTTTTATATATCTAATTCTGACTTTTTCCTTCCAGTGATAGCTCAGGTTCATTTCTTACAAAGAAAGAAGCAAAAAGAAGGTAACAGAGGAGAAAGTACAGTCAGAAATAATTTTTACAACATTCTAAATCGTAAGATATAGGTTAATATTTGCATTATTCAATCATTCATTCTCACTTGAAGCTTAGCTATCATTTTCCTGCTTTCTACTAGGAAATTAAATATTCCCATAAAATTCTGTTAGCATCTTACTCTTTTTCAGATCTTAGATTTCAGTATTATTTGGGTTATTGTCCTTTATGTACACTCCTCTCATGAAGTAATGATGCCTCTTCATGGTTATATTATTTTTTATATTTCTGCAGAACATATGTCCTGAATAAAATTACAATAAATTTGAAGGTGAGGTATCTGTAAATATACAAGTGAGATTTGTCATGACTTATGACAATTGCCCAAAAGAGTTCTAGTCAAAGGCTTTGGCTATGCTCTGAGTTAGAAAATGTTACTATAAAATGTAGCAGTGAAATGAAAATATCAAATGTGTAACTGTAATGTTTGTGAGTCATTATGTTGCATTCATGTATCTGTAGAAAGCAAGGTGAATGTATTAACTTACAAGAAAAATGAGATTTTAAAAATCAGGATTCACTTTTAGCACAGTTGTCATCTTAATGAATTTTTCCATGACAAATCTGATTTTTCCATATATTTCATTCACACATACACTTCCATAATGTAACTAAGATAAAATCTGTTTATGTTTCTTTTATGTGTTTTCTGTTGTTCAGGAAATCAAACAAGTAATTTTCAAGAAGCATATGCTTGTTTTCTTTCATTATGGAAAAATGTTATCTTTTATCTTTGAAATATTGTATGTCTAGAATAGTTTACTTAGAAATTTAAATGTTATTGTATTTTTGCGGGCTTATGCTATTACTATTTTGCATCATATATGTAGTTATAATATCAAGGAATAAAAAGATGAGCCTAAAAACTTTTTTTTTTTTTTTTTTTGTCAGTAGCAGTAAATTGACTTTCCTAATAATGTAAGACAAATTTTTGGAGACCAAGTAGTGCTTAATTTTGCATCAAAACCAAGTTTTAGATTTTTAAATTATGACATATGGTTTTGACATGCACTTTGAAGAAAAAACTAAGCCTCTGTTGTCCACAGTATTTTGTAGACATCTTCATCTATCAATCCAAGACAAATATACATTAGAAGAAATAACCTCAGAGCTAATTATAAAATTTTGGGTTTTTTTCAAGAAATACAATTAAAGGGATCTATAGAAGTCCTCGTATTTCCTCTTTCTGACCATTTGCACATAACTGTGCAAATATTATTTATTGTTTGGGTTTTTTTATATCTTGAATCTTATTGCTTTTCAACAATTTTCGAGAAGGAGATTCACATTTTTTTGCCAATTGTACTAATACTCATTTTTATAATCCTACAAGTGCAATCCAAATTTTAAAACATATTTAGAGAACAAAACAATATTTTTCTTCTTTATGATTAAACTATATCCTGATAGGAGTGTTTTAATACTTTTTTTTAATGGGGTTTTATAATTTCTGGATCTGTTTTGCTGCTTCCCATTACTAGAACATTTTAAGGAAAGATTAAACCTGCATAGCTAGATTATAGAAAATCCACATGGAAATTCATCTTGTTCTTCCACACCCAAGATTAATCAGCCATCGTTCCTGATCTGAAGGATATTCACTTTCCTCAGTTCATGTCTGCAATTTCTTAAAATAATAAGCAACAGAACTTAGTTCTATTCTTTTGTGGCAATGCATATTAGTTTATGAAATAATATCAGATAGGCCATGAATAGCACGGGACAGGAGATGAAATTGAAGAATGACAGTGGCTAGTTGCATAAGAGCGAAGATATGGATTCAATGGAAAGTTTTGTGCAAGAGTAACCTGAGGATAGGGCTTCAGTAAATTATGGATCTATTTTAACAGCCATGTGTAAAGGGTGAAGACATCTGTGCTAATGACAAGAATAGGATTGAAACTTTGATTAGTGCTTACAAAAAGGGAGGAGGCTGCTGCAATGATAGATAATACTCAGATGCATCTCTTCCATTCGAGTTGTCATCATTTTGAAAGAAACAGTAAGAAAGCTGATATCCTGAGATATAATATGGACAAGGGAATTGTTACCATAAATCTTTGCTGGTTAAGAAGGCTTTTCTGTAGAGTGAGGCCAGCACAGAAATGTAAAGAGTGAACTATATGGAGAAATTTCCCCTGAGCCAATTTGTACTATTACACAAGATTATGTGCCTCCTCAGCTGGTTGGCTGAATGACATAGTTAGGAGGAGTGGCCAATACCCCAGAGGGCTGTGCATCCCTCCAGAAGGACCTCAACAGGTTGGGTAGATGGGCAGAGCCGAACCGTCTGAAGTTCAACAAAGGCATGTGTGGGGTCCTGCTCTGGAAGGAATAACCCCTACCTCAGCACAGGTTGGGGGATGAGCTGCTGGAAAGCAGATCTGTGGAGAAAACCCTGGGGATCGTGACGGACAGCAAGCTGCCCAAGAGCCAGAAGTGTGTCCCTGTGACCAAGAAGGCCAGTTGTGTCCTGGGATGGATTAAGAAGACCATTGCCAGCAGATTGAGGGAGGTGATCCTGCCCCTCTACTCAGCCTGTTGAGGCACAACTGGAGTGCTGTATCCAGTTCTGGGATCCTCAGAACAAGAGAGACATGGAGCTCCTGGAGCAGGCCAGTGGAAGGACAAGGAGATGATGAGGGGACTAGAACATCTCTCTTATGAGGAAAGGCTGAGGAAGCTGGGTCTGTTCAGCCTTGAGAAGAGCTGACTGAGAGGGGAGCCCATCTCCGTCTATCAGTATCTAAAGGGAGGGTGCCAAGAGGATGGAGCCAGGCTCTTCTCAGTGGGGCTGAGCAATAGGACAAGAGGCAACAGGCAGAAACTGATGTACAGGAAGTTCCATCTGAATATGAGGAAGAATTTCTTTACTGTGAGAGTGACCAAGCACAAAAAAAGCTGTCCAGACAGGTTGTGGAGTCTCCCTCACTGAAGATTTTTTAGAGCCACCTGAATGCAACCCTGTGTCAGGTGCTCTAGGATGCCCTGCTTATGCAGAGAAGTTGAATTGTATGATTCACTCTGGTCCCTTCCAATCTTTCCCAGTCTGTGATTCTGTGATTTTTGTGGTCTGATTTTGGAATTTACTTCTGAGTCTGCAATATGTTTAGAGGAGCTTAAGGAGAATCTAAACACATATTTGGAAGAGAGATATACATTGGGCTACTAGCCAACCATGTGAGTCCCAGAAAAGCCTGGAAAAAGGAAGACAAGGGATGTATAACATTTCCTTTTCTTTCCTTAGGTACTTCAGAGGCAAGTTGGGCTTTGTGAACTCTCAGTGATAGTTCTTAATATTTGCTGCAAATGGTTATCTTCTTTGGCTTGACAGGTTATTGTCAAAATACGTCTTCCACAGAAATGCACTGTATTAAATTCCAGAAGCATAGGCAATGAATTACACAAAGCTACTGGATTTTGTTAACTGTAGCGTCATTTTTTAATTTCCCTGTCATTAGGGCACATAACTTCAGTTTCATTTCTGATGTGTGCTTCAAGAAGGCAGACTCCTACTACTATCATCATAGTTGTCATCCTGACCTAAAAATATCTGGAACAATATTTCAGGAACTAATTACCTTGCCACACTTTATAAAATGCTTGAAAGATGTGTTTTACATTCATAAATATTCCTTTAATAATAAACTGAAAGCTAATCTGTGTCTAGTAAGTCTTTGAAGGTAAGAAGTAAGTAATGCCATATCCATTAAGACACATCAGACTTTTCTCATGTCATGAAAGAAATAATTGTCTGGGCTATACAATCCTAGTAGTCTTTTAATATGCTCACAGCAACAGAAGCAGGCTGAGATTGATTGTCTTCTTTTGAAAGTTGTTAGCATAATATTGATTTTTGTATAGAATTCTTCTTTGTGTGTGTAAAGGGTATGTAGCATTGAGAAACAAAATTCTATGTAATCCAACCAATTTTCCTGATATAGACATTATGGAGAATTGATTTTATTTATTTATTTTGGTTTGTTGATATTGTTTCATCACAGTCAAGAGCAAAACTTTAATCATTAATTTTTTTAAAAATTGCATATACCTGGAGTAACAGAATATAAATAATATGACTGCTTCTGAAAACAAATGAGAAAAATCATATTACTGAAGATGACAGTTTCAGATTACGAAAGAGAGCAAAAACTTGAATCCTTAGTATTAGGAAATTTTGCCATATAACCTGATGGGAAAGACAGATTAATCCAGATAACTGTTGGCAGAATTACTGGCAGAAATCTAAAGGAAAAAAGAAAATTTGATACACAGATGATTTGAATTCAGTGCTTTCTCACCTGCATATCTGTGAAGCTAGGTGTGTTTGTGAAATGTTACTGTTTTGATATCCTGAAACTAGCATGTGAACATTCACAAGAACACCAGTGCTATGGTAGGCTGGTTAAACATTAAACACAGGCAAGCATTTGTTGCATCTTCTTAACATATTTATTTTACACTGCTACATAGTTTTGGAATAATTTTTTACTTCAGTTACCCATACATCTGTATCTATTGAGAAATTTATTCAGAAAAGGGTAGAATAAACTCTTGGAGATGCTAAGTTCTATTTAATAGGATATACTCAATAAGGAAAAAGAAGCAAAAGGAAAATTGGTCTTTGCCTTTAAGAGTATAGACCTGTGAGTGTTAAAATGTGGAAATCAAATTCTTCTGTTTCATAGCACAAACAAAACATTTTTTTCTAATAGTTTCATTGTCTTTAAAGTCATTAAGATTATATAAATAGTTTGTTTACTTTCTGTAGTGATAAAGTTTTTGAGATCAAATCCATTCTAAGAAGAGTTGATATGGAATACAGGAATGCGAGTGTGTTCCAAATTTACTATTTTAAAAATAAAGTATTACCAGATCAACCCCTTAATAATTCCGTCTCTACTAATCTCTTTAAAAATAACTTTATTTATTATAAATTTTAAAATTTTATTTTTTAAATTTAATTTACTAGCTTAATTTTTAAACAATAATTTATTTTTCCACGAAGGACAGAATAGTGTTACAGTGGTGGGAGTGACCCAACTCTCCTGGAGTATCAACTTCAGGAAGGTGAAGCCACCAACCTCTGTCAGGTTTTCTTCATTGTCAGCTTGACCTCGCCAAAAAAGACACTGTATATGGTTTGGAAATGTTATTCTGAGAGCTAATTCCTTTTTGTCTGAAAACAGATGATATTCAAATAAATTTAAAATACCCAGTTGTTTCTCTTCAAAAATAATATAGGCTCTTCATGGCTTCTCATCTTTCATTCACACTTTAAAATTTATTCCTACCACTGATCATTGCATGACACCAGCCTCCATCTTATCCTGTTGTTTCTTATTCAATGGTTCCTGGATAGATGCAGTGGAGGAGTCATGGCACTTCACAAGAAACCTACAAAGCTTAGCACATTTTTTTCTTTGTTGCATATCTTGTCAGGATATCTCATCTCTTTGACTCCAGTATTTTTGTTGGTAATGTGTAATAACAATGTCTTTCTACATTTGCAACAGTATTGGTGCTCTGCCAAAGAGTATAGCAGTGTCATGCATAAACATTTATTATTCCATGACTGAAATAGCAGAAAACAAAAATAATAAAACCAAGCAGTGTATATAGGAGTATCTGTTACACATTTGTTTTTCAAAATGATCCATGACTTTTTCCTTTCCTGTTGGATACAGGATACATGAGGGTATCCTGAAATCTGCCCAAGAAATCACACCAACCTACATTAAATTACAGCTAGTGTAAGCATTTTGGTAAATGTCAGTATACTCTGTGATTCCAGGATAAGCCTTGAAACAGGAAACATCCTCTACACCATGATCTGGAATCACTATGGGACTTCCTTTTGCCTTCAGAGGCATGAAGGTGGCAGAAAAAGGAAAGTAAGCATGAGAGATTGTGAGCATCTGAGACCCAGGATAATGAAGGAATTGGTGTAATACAGGGACTTCTGAGATGAGGAAGACTAGAGGAGAATTTTGAACATTCCGGCCACTCACAAGCATATCTGCATGTATTAATAATAGAGCATGTTTATATTTCAGTAGAAATAGAGAACATATCAGGCAAAGGAAATAAAAATGTTTTAAAATTTTGTTTACTTTGCTGTTTTTTAAATATTAAACAAAAAATTGAGGACTTCTAAAATATCAGAGTTAAAGCCAAAACCACACATTTAATTAATTTTCCTTTTAAGAAGTTGATGTGGCACAATCTTAAGCATTTCAGTAACTATTTTCATTATTCCACATATATATTCTACTAAATCACAAATTCCTGTTATAAGCACTGCCTAAAATCTCTAGCATTTATTCCATGATCTGAAATTCACTGTTTTATTTTAGCTTTCCCATTCAACATGTTTTATATCTGATCCATCATCCAAATTCTGTCAATTATGCGATGGGATTTTATGACACTCATTAGAGCAACTGATGATGGGATTCACACACAGCTCTCTATTTCCCAACATCCATGTGATGTGAGGACACTTTTATCCTTAGTGAGGATTTGGAGCTGAATCACAGTGAAACAAAGCATGCTTTCCAAGAAGAGAGTCCTTAGCCAACCACCTTGAAAGGTTTATTGTTGGTGTGAATCTTTAATTTTCTGCATTGAGCAAGACACAGTTGACACTTGTTTCATAGCGAGCAAATTCTTGATCCAAAGGCAATGTGACCATGTGACACCTGAACTCTAAATCCTTTGCAGCTCCATGACAGAGGATTGTCAGCAATTGAAAAATGCAGCTGGAATGCTTAAGACTATCTGACTATTTGAACTAAGATTTTTCAGGAAATCAAAAGTCTCAAGTTAGCCAGTATTCTCTCTTGCATACAAGTATGCAAATACAGAATCAGCTACATTCTGACCCAAGCTGTGGGCAAGCTGGCCTTGACTTACTGCCTCTGGATACAGGGGGCTGACGGAATACACATCGGTGATTTTCCAAAATTGACTGCAGATTTGGGTGATTTGTATCTTTATTTGAAGGCTCACATTTCAGTTAGCTTTAGGCACTCACTCACTGAAAAAAAATACACATTAAAGTACCAAAAATCTCCAGCCAGCCTTGCTGGAGCTCAGATTAGTAAACACACAGAGACAGTAGCACTGCTGGAGTATCACTACTCAGTCCTGGGGAAAGAGTGAAAAGCTTTGTAATGAAAACACTCTGGAACTCAACCTAAATGCCTGTCTTAGCTCTCTGCAGGGAGACAGCTGGTCACACTGACATGGCCAACACATTTCACATTCATTTCAGTGTGAACACTCTGCTGCGACAGCCTTCAGACACAGATCCTTGAAGGCTGGATCTGGCAAGAGGCATTTTGTTGAGGCTGCTGTTGTCAAATTGTCCAGGTTTGTATGCTGCTGGCTGTGAAATCCCAGCTGGCTTCTGCTGCATGAGTTCCTAGCTTTATGTGCTGCTATGAAATGATGGATTTTTTTCACAGGAATTTTGCAGATTCACAACTGGTAATAATTTGATTAGTACTATGTGAACTACAGATGATACCCATTTATGTGGCACTTTCCCCCTATATTCTTGATTCATAAAAAAAGTTAAAGAATATTCATAAACCTAAATTTGCCTCCATTGTAACATTATTTTCTTCTGCAGCACCCCATTATTCTGTCACAATTCAGCTTCTATAAGTCAGGTTATTCTGGTAATTTATGCAGTCACATCAAGAAACAACAAGAAAAAAATCTAGTCAAATACCAGCAAATTTCAACTGCTGCCCAATAAAATTTGGAACACTTTATTTGTGGTTTTGGGGTTTTTTGTTTAGTTGGTTTTTGGGTTTTTTTTCCTCAAATACATAATATTAACAGTTGATCAAAGAAATCCAAAGATGACAACTTTCTGGAAAAATTTACTCTGACAGAAGCAGCCAAGGGGAAACATTCATGCTAGCACAGGATATGGGTTTTACTTAGGAGATTTCAGGAGCTCCTACTCCCAGCATAGAGTTTACAGAAAGACAAGAAGCAAAGAACATGTAGAAGCAAAAGTAATTCCAAATTAGACATAGTGTCTGGTGAGGCAATGAACCAAGAGACAAACACCCACACAGACATTTCAGATGGTAAAAGTGCATCTTGGGCTCTATGGAAACGTCCTGTCACGCTGCTAAACCCTGCAGTGATGGGAGAGCTCTGCTGCAGCTCACAGACAACAGCGTGAGCTCAACACATCCAACAAGCACGCAGAAATCACTACCGTGAATGTGCACCAGACCACAACTATTTTGCAAACTAATATCTTGAAGAAAATAGTTACTGATTGTAATTGCCCTGCAAAATTACACTCATCATTGGCAGACAATGATTAGCTTTCCTTTTGCAGCTTATTTGAAAATTAGTGGCAGACAATGTTTCTTGCTAATTTCCTAGAAGGATGAGGAACATTTTACATGACCTCCTTCTACATGAGCCAAGAAATAGATGTAACACACTTGGTGTTTTATTCATTGCTGAATTTTGTATTAGCAGTGTCTTTTGGATTTGTGCACCTAGATTTTAAACTCCAGGTCTTGCTTTAAAACTAAAAATCAATTACCCCTATTTGAACCTACCACAGGAGCTGCAATTTGTTAAGCTCCAAATCAGTGCTACTCTGACCTGAGATAATGTGATTCCAGTCCAAAAACTTTGCTCTGTGCAAAACCCTAAAACGAACTTGGAATGCCATCCTCTCCTCACATGGTTGGTCGATGTTTAATTCAAGTACAGAGGAATGCTCTCACAAATGATAGAATTTCATCAGACAGAGAATAAATAAAGGCATTTGTTACTCTCATTAAGTCTCAAATCTCATCCACACGTTTTATATAGATTTGAGGGTCCATCAACATAGTGCACCTAGATGATTGTATGACAAAGGCAGATTTTTCTTAACAAAATGTTTTTGTTCTCTGACTGGTAGACTGATTTCAAATTAAAATTTTCCAAAAGTAATTTTAAGAATAATAACCTACCATATCAGGGCACATCATTTTTGTATAGTAATTCTGGCAGCCATAATCACAGAAATGTTAATTTTTCAAAGTGTTTCATTTGTGAATTTTCCAATTCTATGAATTTTTTTGTCCTGTACAAAAGAGAGATGCTGAATGAAATTGTTAGCTCTGCATTTTCAGGTGTGGGTGGGGTCAAGCTGCATCACCTACATCACTGACCTTCATCACCTTAATCTCAAACATTTGGTACTTCACTGATCCAATTACATTAGTATTCATATTAAACAAGTAGGAGATTTACTTCTTTTTACCAATACACTTGCAGATAATGATCTTATTCTCTTAAGGCATCTCTGTACACCATCCTGTGGGGACCTCAATTAATTTTGGATGATCTACTGAAAGAAATTCCCACCAAAAACCTCAGTTTTGATTCAATACTTTATTCAATTCAATAGTTTTGATTCAAACTATTGCTGTTCGTATGGTAATCTGTTACCCAGCAGGAGTAACAATTGCAGAATTTATCCTATGACAACTTTAATGAAGAAAATCTTATGTATAGGGATGTTTATCTTCACAAAAGCAGTGAGACAGTTAAATGAGACTTCTTGATCTCCCCCAGTATTAAGGCACCTCGTTGCCTTGCAGTGACTAATGAGCATTTTATACATTTAGATCCACGAGCTCTTCTGTGAAGATAATGTTCTGAGGTAATGTCACACAATACTGTACTTGTTTTCAATGTGAAAAATGCATTCATTTCCTTGTGGGATCCCTCAGTCTCTGGGAGATCTCATACACCTTGAAGTGCACTATCAAGAGCGGCCAAAACATATTCAGTAATTTTCAGGCTTTCAGTTACATAGCTGAGCATAAAAAAATAAAAGATTTACACAAAAGAATGCAAATCTATTTTGTTTTGTAACCCCAACCAGACTATGTGCTTTTTATGATTTAAGGGTCAGAGTTGTTGATTTTGTTTAGTTGGTTTTGGGGTTTTTGGGAGGCTTGTATGTTCATTTTTTAAATCTTACCTATTTTCTGCTGTGAATGCATCAAGCCACACATAGCAAAACTGTGAGGTATTTAGGGCTTTAACCCTTTTTGTTCCAAAAGATTTTACTATGACAGAATTGCAGATTTAAGTCCTTTAAAATGAACTTGACTATTTAATAACACCTTTAATGACTACTAATTATTTAAAATAGCTAATTTCTTTAAAATATTTATCTTACCCTTTTATTCTTGTAGCAGAATTAGAATGTTTTGATGTTTCATTCTTATTCATCTTCAGTAGATAATACAACTGCACCCACCTCCATCAAAATATTATCTGCACAATTGTATTCATTATTATTTCAGCTGGTATCATAGGCTTCAACAGAGTTTCTATTCTGCATATTGCCCATATTACCCTAGAACTGTTTCTCATCTTAAGAATGAATGATATTTTGAAATCACAAAGCCAACAAAAAATGAGCAGAGCAGAGTTTGGGCTTTAGGAAGTTAGATCTTAATTTGCTGCATTCCACATTTCTTCTCAGTATTGTTAAAGGCAAAAGTAGTTCATTTCATTTCATTTCATTTCATTTCATTTCATTTCATTTCATTTCATTTCATTCATCAGGTGCATTTCATTGATTTTCTAAAAAAAGGAGTAGCAAAAAGGCAAAGGTAACAGAAAAACCATCATGAAATGGAATCGCAGAATTGTTTTGGTTAGAAGGGACCTCTGGAGATCAGCCAGTCCAAACCTCCTGCGAAGGCAGGATCAGCTTGAACAGGTGACACAGGAATGGGTCCAGGTGGATTTGGAAGGTCTTCAGACAGGGAAGCTCCACGACCTCCCTGGGCAGCTTGTTCCAGTGCTCTGCCACCCTCTACTTAAAGAAGTTCTCCCTTTTATTCTTGGGTTTTAGTTTACGGCCATTGCTCCTCACCCTGCCATGGGGCACCACTGAAAAGAGTCTGGCACGATCCTTTTAAACTCACCTTTGAGATTCTTCTATGCATTAATGAGATCCCCTCTCAGCCTTCTCTTCTCTGGACTAAGCAGGCCCAGCTCCCACAGTCTCTGCTCCTAAGAGAGACTCCAGACCCCAAATCATCTTTGTGGCCTTGCTGGACCTTCTCCAGGAGCTCCTTGTCTTCCTTGTCCTGAGGAGCTCAGAACTGGACCCAGCACTCCAGATGTGGCCTCAGTAGGGCAGAGTAGGGGGCAGGATCACCTCCCTCAGCCTGCTGGCCACACTTCCCAATGCACCCCAGGGTACCTTTGGCCCTCTTGGCTGCAAGGGCACTGCCAGCTCATGGTCAGCTTTCACCCACCAGTGCTCCCAGGTCCTTCTCTCCAAGCTGCTGTTTAGATCAGCCCTCAGCCTGTGCTGGTACTTGGGATTATTCCTCCCCAGGTGCAGGACCCTGTTGCCCTTGTTGAACCTCATTAGGTTTCTCTCTGCTCAATTCTCCAGCTTATCAAGGTCCCATTGAATGGTAGACCGACTTTAGGTGAATCAGCCACTCTACCCTGTTTTGTATCACCAGCAAACTTGCTGAGGGTGCATTCTATTCCTTTGCCCAGGTCATCGATAAACAAGTTGACTAAGGCTGGATCCAGTATTGATCTCTGGGAAATGATTCTCATTACAGGTCTCCAATTAGATCCTACTCTGCTGATCATGATCCTCTGAGAGCTGCCATTTAAACTGTTCTTGACCCTGCCCACCTAAACCACATTTCCTGACCTTACCTACAAATAACCAGAGAACACACAGAAGTCAGAGAGATAGCAGCTGGAATTATAAGAAAAAAATGAGAAATAAGATTTATTGTTCCATCTGAAAGGTATTTAATCTTTCTCTATTCTGCTTCACATACATATAAAATGTTAAATTTTTGATTTTCTTTTCTCTTCTTGCCTATTTCACTTGCTGTTCTATTCCCCCTGTTTTTCCTTTATTCTCTCCCTGGTGGCAATAAACCTCAATGTAATTATTCCAGTAACTATTGGTGTCATTATTTCCATAATCCATAATCTTGCCATTTCTTCATCAAAGCCCCAGAGCTATGAAATGAAGGGGTCAGAAAAATCCTGTAGCATAAGATTCCTTGTCACTTCTGTCTTTCAGATCTCAGGAATAAGGACTGTTCCACATCTGGTCACCAACTGAAGTCACTTTCTCAGTAATATTTACTGAGGTCTTTAGGTCAACTGCTGTTTGCTGATCTGTATGAGAAGTGACCCTAGTCTACACCAAATCTCTGGTGTCTGAGGCTATATATTAGAACCTTAATCACTTCCGATATTGTCAGTCTCACAGCTGGCAAGAAATAAACAAGTCAGAGAAATGGAGCTATCTTCCCACCTAAACAGAGAGCTGGTTTTGTTTGCTCTTTTCCCACACAGGTATTGAGGCACACCTGATGGACGAGTACTTACAAACTGAATGGCAAATTCACTGTTCAGTTCAGAGAACACTGGTTTCATGACTTGATAATGCAATCAGGATTCTGACACATACTTGCTTATAAAGTGAAAAATTGTGCTGCTCTTCTGCAAACATCAATCACTTAAATGTCCAGAATGTTGCTTACATTTTTTTATGCTCACTGAATTAATTTTTGAGAGCTCACATGTTAAAAATGAACCCCCATATTTTTTTTTTTTTTAAACCAAGAAGTAAAGTAAGTGTGGGGATGTGCTTGTGTTCATGATTTCAGCATCTTTCTGAACTTGAGTTTTTTCCACTGAAATCGAGAATCAAGCTGCTGTAATAGCAGACAAAACAGAACAAAATTACTTTCCCTCTTCATCTTGCTCTGTAGTGGATGGTATCACATTCCTCTTTAGCAGTCAGTGACATTTTATGACTCTAATATCACCCCATCCTTCCCTGAGGATCCTCTGAGAGGATGTAGCCTTTAGATAAATCTTCAGTAGTGAACCTAATAAATACTTCTAAGGCAAAAAACAGAATCATTCCTCTTACTTCCATTTTATCCCTGTAAAAAGCCTATTCCTAGCAAAGAAAAATTATGAAATGTAAGAAGGAAACATGATCTGGTGAAAGAATATTAGTTTTAAGCTACCATGCAGGGTAGACAAATCCATGATTTGTCATACTGGCAGTGCATCTTTTACTATGAAAACAAGATATGGTGACTGCTCTGCAGAACAAAACTACTGTAACTTTTATTTTCCTTTCAGAGGTGATACGTTTAATACAGAACATGTGACTCATGAGCAAAGTACCTATTGGCACAAGTGGTGCCCAATGCAGTGCTCACTACTTTGAGAGAGCTTAACTTTCTATGGTTAGAAGGCCATGACCTTGTTTTGTCAGAAGTTTTGCCAATCTTTAGATAATAAATGTGTAAAGAACTCCTGTATTGAAAAACAGTAGTAACTCACCTTTGACTATGAAAGATGTAAATAAGAAATATGGTTGTTAGTTACAGTAAAGTTTAGAAGCTGCATCATGATTTACCCCTTGCAAAAACAGTAATGTCCATTTGGTGTTAGATATCTGACTTGCTAACAGTAACATTCCATGAAATAGGAAGAACAAAGGATTTTTCTGAATCACATTTTAAGTTTTAAAAGCTAAAGCACATATACTCTTTAAATTCAGAATCATAACAGGGAAAAGTCATAACTCAGGGGAAAGAGTTTACTTTGATAGTTTCTGTTTCTAGGCACTGCAAATAGTCCTTGCAGCAAACAACAGTTCTTCAACAAAAGGAAAATAACCTTAAGAGTCTGCTGATTCATATACCCTCCCACGAAGTGATAGATACCAAGGTGTCTATCTGTTTCAAAGACTTATCTGACCACTCTTTCACAGATGTCAGTGGTAGCGAACAACACAATTAATTTTTTTGTACAGATCTCAAACTTATGTTTTAGACATGCTCTTAAAATACGTCCAGGACTGTCCTGTTCAGACAGTGCCTATTATTGAAACCCCCGATATTCTGAATATGAAATGCATCCTAAGCTTTTCTGTGTTATATTAACTATAGCAAGCGGAAAAGACATTAAAAAAAAAAAAAAAAAAAAAATTCTCACAGCCTTCAAATCTAGGCATTGACAAAGCATTAGAGAGGGAAACTTTCAGCCCTGCTGCTTCTAAATGAAGCAAAATCTCACATTTGAACCTGACCCTATGTGGCTATCTAGTAGGTCACAGATGCATTTATCATGAAGTAAGACAGAAACACAATATTTGTACTAAAACAGTAATTGTATTTCTGAACTTCTTGTGGGAAACAAGCTATTGTTTTATGCTGTGAACATAATTCATTCACCAAGACATATTTCTTTGTCTTAATGACTGTTGATTATTTATCCCTTCTAATGAGTAGTAAACTTGTTTTTCAAAGCTATAACTAAAAGGCCAAGGGCAAAAGGGCATTTGGCATTTCTATGGCATTTTCTTAATTCTAGAAATAAATATGGTACAAGTCATTCCCATTGAAGCAATACAGAACTAGAATATTCCTCAGGCAACATGTGTAAGAATTGGAAATTAAAACTCAAAACCAAAGTACTAAAGGAATAACAACAGAATAAAAAAGCTTTGCCCATACCAAGAAATCCAAAACAGACTGCCATAAAAATTTAATATTGTCAAATAATGTTTCTGTCACTGTCCTGTTTAAAAGCATGTAGAGACTTGTGGAAATCTCCATTTCTGCCATGACATGATCCATGGCCAATGCAGGCTGGTGCAGCATCAAACTACATGAGCTTGTAATAAGTAAGCAAAAAAGTTCAACATGATATTCTGCAGAGAGCTATCATAAGATACAGGTGGGATGCAGCATTTCTACTCCATAGAGTTTGTGTCATTCTTAGCACAAGAAAAAGAAAAAGAAAAAGGAGAGGTCTCACAGGTTAATTCAAGTGCTCAGAAAAAAAAAAAAAAAAAAAGAGAACCAGAATTGACACAAAGATTATGAGAGCTAAACTTCTTCCAAATAATGAAGTTAAAAATATAATTTTTGCATTTAAGAGTGTGAAGGAAAGAACCTAAGAATAAAATCTGATAAAGGAATCCATTATCATTTGCAAAGAAAAAAAAAAAAACAAACCCACGGCTTAATGTCTTTTTTATGTTGTGTTACCCTAATCTGCCCCCAGCACTCGAGGTGAGCCTGCCCCAGCGCAGAGCAGAGCGGGACAATGCCCTCCCTTGCATTGATGGCAATGCTGCATCCTGATGCACCCCAGGACATGAAACAGGAAACAAATTAAATAAGTAAAACGTTAAACTGTTATTTTATACACATTTTCACATGTCTTCACCCTTTGATTTGCCTGTTAGTACCATACCATCATACTAATTCTGTGGGGTGAAAAAACAGATTATGGAGCGAGGCACACATTTTCTAACATAGCTTCCCTTTTGTCTTTAACTGATGCTAGAATTTTAAAGTGATTAAAGTCTGATAAAATACAAAAGAAAAAGCCATGACTTTCATCATAGGTAAACTCATGTGACTTTACAGAGTTCAGTGGAAGCCATGGAAGACGTGACAGTAAAATCAGATAGTAGTAAAATCAGAAAATCTACTTAAAAATGGAAGAGAAAACCATATTATTGTACCTTTAACATTTTTTAATATGAGATTTAACTTTAAATTAAAGAAACTTTTTCAGAATAAGTTTTTGAAGAATGCATCCTTAACTCATATTTTGGTTTTGAAACTGTTAGTGAGCAGTTTAAGAAATTCAGCAGCTCCCATCAACTTACACAAGGAATGATTTTCTTGCAACATACATATCTTTTGGTCAAGATAATAAACTTCATGAAGAAGAAAATAATGTGTCCTGGGTTGATGATTTTTCTCCCAAGATGCATCACACATCTCTAAATTAGAGGCAGAATCAATTAAAAAAAAAAAAAAAAAAGAATAAAAAGACCCCAAAATTAAATTCACAGACACACAGTAACTTTCTAGGGAATCTGATCCTTGTGTCTCTTCTAACTATTAAATAGTTATGCAGTAGTCAAATAATAACTTAATACACCTAATAGATTAAATATATTTTCTTACCCAAGAATGAGAGAAAAACTAATCCAGAAACTGTTTTAGGCAACACATTAGTGCATGACATTTCATGTTCTTCAGTTTTCATCTTCTAGCTCATTAGGACATATGAAATTGCTTCAAGACATTTGTAGGCAGTAAAAAAGGAAGTGTTATCTTGAACTCCTTCACTTTTGTCTTGCACCTTAAGGGTAAGTTGTTAAGTAGTTGCTGAACCATTCTATGAACTCCTATCATCTTTCTGGTCATTGAACTCCTGAACTTTTTATTGAAGGTGTTGATTTTCACACAGCTGTCACATGTTCTTTGAACAGGACTGGGGTAAAGTGACTTAAAATAAAACTCCAGTAAATTGCAAGTCTGTAAATCCTGTGGCATAATTTTGTTGTTGAAAATGCACATATTTATAAATACACCTATCAATTTGAAATTTAAAGGTCAACACAAAGGAAGCCCTAAAGTGATGCCTGTCTTCTGCCATAACTTCTTCTTCAAATGGGTTGACACAAATTTACTTCGTCTTACTTTGCAGTTTTCTTAGACTGTCTTTTAGACAGAAATTATATTTCTATATAAAATCACTTCTTAAAAATTACATAACAGTTTTGATTGCCCTTTGCATGACTATCCATGCCTGACAGGAAAACACCATTTACATTATTCAATTAAAGTTTCTTTTAAGAAACATTCAGGGAAAAATAAAACATAACTTTTGAAAGCATGTCAGTTAAGGGTAAACAAAAATAGAAACAGAACTAAACAATAAAATGAATATAAATAAATGCCTAATAACAGAAATTCATTGTCACTACATACAAATACAAGTTCAAATTATGCATAGGCTCTCAATTATCAATTTGTTTATATTTTGAGTGGATATTTAACAGGTAAGTTCAGTGAACATATCCTCAAAATACTACACTTTGCTTGAAACTGTATTTATAGCACATTTGCTTTCTCATGACAGTTAAATAATACATCTCAAATACCATTTTTGTAAGCATGTCTGCAGGTTGTCAGGAAAAATAACATCAGATCAGAACAAATTTTTATTATAAATTCATATCTATCTTAGTCTACCAAACCATTGACTACCTGGGAAAAAACACAACCGAGTAGTTAAGTGACATCAATACAAATTCTTACACTGGTCTGCCTCAAGGACTCATCTTCAGTAGGAACTTTACATTATCACATGAGTGAGAATGAAGTGTAGTTCTGGATCTGAAAGTCTTCTTTCAATACTCTGTGGAAATACCTTAGTCATACACAGTGCAAAAATCTTACCTTCACTGTAAGACTGGTGTTGTGTGGAATTACTTCAAATCTCAATGAGGTATTTTAACAGCTTAGAATGGAGTTTCAAACAACTCTGTGTAACCTTCCTGAAAAACACAAGCTCTATCAGGATATTACAGTCAGTGTGGGTCCTCTTCCAGAGAGAGCCTCTGCTCCTTAAGAAGGGTGAATTTTGAAGTTCACATCAGTTCATGATGAAGCACAGATGACATTATACATGTTGCTTTTCAGATGCTTTTCTGATGCCCTGAACATTAAGGACCTATGCAAACTTACTGTCCAATTTTTCCTCTTCATAGTGAATAAAGGAGGGAGAAATTGTTGTATTAACCACATCACCCTTTTTTAGATCTCATGCACGTTCATTAGATTTAGGAGGAGGAAATTCTCCTTTTGTTATAGGAGTCTGTTAGGGGTAGCTAGAAGAATTTGTCCTTTGTGTGATTTTTAAATTATTTTTTAACTATCACATGCAATCTTCCAGAGTTTGCTTGAAGCTGATCAGAGGAAGTGTAAATGACTGTTAGATTGGAAATTCATATGGGCATGAATTATCAGCTAACACTCTAATCCAAGACAGGAATTTTCATTAATATTTTTTTAAAAAATTCACAATTATGCAATTATTTGTATTTCAATCTTTTAATACTAAGTATGTGATTAACTACTAATTGATTCACTTGAATCAAAGCTATGCTTTAAAAAGATTGTCTGCTTTTTCTTTTCACTCTAAAGTAGATAAGAGCTCTTTGTTATTTTTTGAACTGATTTACCCTGTGAAGCCTCAGCTCTCACTTTGCACAGAAAACTGGCATACTTGATGCATTAAGAAAGCTTTTCAATTTTTACTGAAGAGTCATGCTTTCGGTTTTAAGGACCATGAGTAGGTGGGTGATGTCTTCTGTGGTTTGACCATCATATTGATTCAACTGTTCAGGCTGTCAGCAGTAGAACTGGATATCAAAAGTGCATGTGAGAACCAAAAAAAAGATCCTAACAAAATTACTTGGCACCCAAATCCAAATGGAAAGCAAAGCCCTCACAGTAGCTGTACCCTGTCTTGATCTCCTATGCCTCTCATATAATTTCAATATCAGATACTAGAAGTCAAGGCATATTTCCAACAGACACATTAGGGAATGCAGTGCAGAAGTAAGAGCACTAAAAGCCTAGGTTTAGCTTTTACTTCTCAGGTTTTAATATCGTCATATCTCAAACAAGCAAGGAATTTGAGGGCAGAATAGCAGGGCTTCAGGGAACGTAAAACATCTTCACATTAATTTTTATCTCTCTCACTTCTTGTTTGTTCCTAAGTTCATCTATCTTTAGTTGCCTGGGGCCAAATTACAGATATGGAAGCCAGTGAAGGAGTTTGCAAGAAAAAAAAGAAGTAGGGATAAGAGAATAAACCTCTGTAATGCTTAGGCACAATTTAAAGGCTGTGTTTCCTCAAACAATAAAACTTCCAAAAATTTCAGACAGACAGAATACACATTAGTTTCAACACCCAGCCAGCCATCCTTTCCTAACCTTGCATTCTCTTTTACATGCAAAGACCACAGATATCAGACCTCTCCGATTAAAAATCATTACTTTCTAAACATTATGTTCTACAGAAAAGCTTTTGGATATGAAATAATAGGAAAGGTAGATACCAAAGCAGATTAGTTCAATTTGAACTGTGTTCCAGCTTTAATTTCTGGGATTTTTAAGTCAGGAAAGATGTGGATGAACTGTTTGGGGACAGCTTGTAATTGACAAGAAAAAAAAATGTTAGAGGGACTAAGAATTGTAATTCTTCCTAAAGTTGTCATGAAACATAAGCTTATAATGCAGGAAAATTACTTGTTGCTATACTGCTGGAGGATTTTGAGAGAGGAGATGGAAACAGACATTCAAACCTGCAAGTGTCATAGCTAGCTGTGGCAAGAGCTGCTGCAACATTCTAAGGTGTGTAAAGTTTTGTTTGAAGACATAAAACATGACCTCCCTAAGCAAATTATCACTCTTTTCCCAGTGAGATTATTGCCCGGTTATGTGTGATGCTAGCATCACCACACATATTCCCTTCTGCAATGTGCTGCTCTCAAATGAACTTAGTAGGAAAGGACAAAAATAAATGAACCAAAAGCAGCAATCTCCCTCTTTAAAGAACACAGACTCGCCCAGACCTCTTAGGTGAAATGAAGGTAGAGAAACTGTCACATGCAGTTTTGCCAGTGGATGTGATGATGCAGGGACTCCTAGTAACAAGAAGGATGCAATCAGGGCGCAGGTATGTGCAGCAGCATCTTATTCTGCAGCAACACAATTGCAACCAGCAATCCCCCATGAACTCTGCTAAATGGCACCAGTGCCTCATCAGAGTGCTTGGAAAGGAAGTCAATAGCTTTGCATGAGCTCCATGATCTGTGATACTAAAAATCTGTTCTGCTGCTTGAGCATGGATAAAGGGCACTGAAAGGGTGGTGGTACAGATAAGACTGAGGTCACTTTGCACAGCAAACTCACACTACTCAGGGGGTGCAAACACATGCCTTTCCATGCAAAATTCACAATGGTTGCTGTATTTTCTGTGGGGGATAGAGACTTGCAGGTCAGCACTGGGTAAGAGAATTTTTTTCTATTCTCCACTCCAACTGAGAGCAAAGTTGTCTTGGTTTTGGAAAGACAGGGACCAAAGAAAAAAGGGAAACTTCCCTCGGGTTTTGTTATAATTCCAAAATTTAAAGAGAGGCCTTAGGCAACGATAAGGAGGGTAGGAATAACAGTTCTTTACTAGTTAGTCTAACAAGGTAAATTCACAATAATTACAATATTGACAACAAACAGAACGTCACAGGCAAATAGGCTAGCGGCAGCTCTAGGAGGGTGAGATAATTCCGAGGGTTCACAGTGGCTGGAGCTGTTGGAAAAGAGTGTCCCGGCTGGCAGGGGCTGTAGAAACAGCGTGGGGAGACCTCGAGCAGAACTGAAGAAAACTGTGGGTGCAGGGCACGGAGGAAATGGGTTCCCAAAATCCCGGGGGACACACGAAGAGACCGGTGGTCCGACGGAGTCCGAGGTGAAGGGAAAAGTGAGCGCTCTCCGCCTCGCCGAGACGAGCAGCCCTGGCCGTCTTCCCCAGAGCAGAAAAACTGCCCCGAGCGAAGTGGAATCAATGTCTCTGTGTAGCTGCTTCCTTTGTTTGTTCCCGAGCACCCATAAGTACCGAAAAAGCACCCAGCCATTAGCTTCTTAGCAACTTCTGGGAAAAAATTCTATAAGAAATCAACCCAACCCCCAACAAAAGTGCTTCATCCATAGGATTTTTGGTGATCCAAAACCTTTTCATCTAAAGAGTCCGTCACTGCAGCGCAGCATTATAAAAAGTGAAATGGAGAACTGGGAAAATGGTGGAAACTGCTGGATGTGTAAAGTTTAGTGGAAAAACTGGATAGGTCCATGGTCTTTATTGCTACTGATATCTGTTCACCACATTTTTGGGTGGCCTACAGGAATACAGTATTCACTGTGAGTGTTGTACCACTTTGAAAAGTCCCGTCTTCCTTTAGACATCCTTCTTCTTCTGTTCTCATCTTAAGCAGGCTGCAGAGCCAAAATAATGCGGAAATTACTATCTGTTGAGAATTGGGACAGCAGCTAAAACATCTTAAAATCTGAAAGAGAAGAACTGTAAAACAGCCTACAGAAAGGCTGAGAGACTTGTTTTAAAATGTCTGCTACTTTGACTGTATCTATGTAATGTTCACTTAGTTGATTGCATAATTATAAAAATATTAAGTTAATTTATATAGTACATGTAAAACACTAAAAAAAATAAATAACAGAGAAAATAGCCTCAGGTTGTCACAGAGGAGGTTTGGATTGAATGTTAGGAAAAATTTCTTCATGGAAAGAATTGGATCAGGCCGCTCAGGGAAGTGATGGAGTAACGGTCCCTGGAAGTATTCAGAGACCATGTAGATGTGGCACTTAGGAGACATAGATTAGTGGTGAACATGGTGCTGATGCTAGGTTAACAGCTGGACTAAATGATTTTAAAGGCCTTTTATGACCTTGATGATTCTATTACTGTCTGAAATTTTGTTTTCAAATATCCTTAAGAAAGTGATTTTTTTCTATTGCAATAATTTTCCATTGAAGTGGCATTATTATTCTAATATTGTCTCCTAAAAATAGATAAAATACACACATGTATGTACTAGCTTTAAAATGTTACTCTCTAAAGTATGAATATTGTAGTTTTTCTTAGAAAATGTTTAATTTAATATTTTAGACAGCAGACATGCCTAAAGTATTAATATATGTCACAAACTGAACAGCAGGTTATTGAATCTGACCATTGACGATTAACCTTAAAATGTCTTTCAGGTCTTAAATTCATTATGTATTCCTAATCTGTCAGGGATATCCAATACTAGATTGAATTTGGGAATACATTTTATCTCAGGTCATACCCACCATTATTCAGCATAACCTTTTCCTTCAAGTCCATAAACCACCCCTTGGGCAGACAATTAAGGAATTGTCCAGAGGCACACAATAATGGTGATTTCCAGGGCATGGGCTTAAAGGAAAGAAGAAGAAGCATTAAGATGAGTATGTGTTGGTCTACTATGCAGTCCAACCAAATCACAGTAAAATAACTCTTTGTCTCTCAAATTATATTCTATTAGGTACAAGTGTCAAGAAACATGTTAAATAAAATGTGGGGCTAATAAAGGCAATACAGAGACAGCAAGAAAAACAGTCATTTCAGTGCACAATGCTTACCTCTATTAGCACAAACAGGTATTCCAGCTGCCTCTCAGGCATCTGAGTACACAGAGGATGTTCCTCCAATTCCTCAGTGTACACTTCTTTATCTATGTTTCTACAAAAACATTGGCACTCAATTAATGATTCATAAGGTTTTGGTTCCTATAACAACCCATTTTCGTAGGTTAGGTTAAAAAAGAAAAGAGCCAACACCAAAACAAAACAATGAGTATTTCCCCTTGCTGATATATGCTGAGGATTTGGATGCTATATTTAATACTTGTTACATTTCATTGGTTTTCTAAGAAAACATTTCATCTGTTTCTAATGTTTCTCGTATGCCTAGATGGTCTAAGTGAAACAATGAGTCAGAAATCATAGAATTTTCCCTTCTACTAGCTTTATTAAATAGAATTATTTTACTTCTACTGGCAAGCCTCACTCACAAAAATTTTCTGTGCCCTAATTGCCGATATATTTGGATGCTTTAGAGATATCAAAGAGGGGTACGTCTTCTGGTGTAAAGCTAATAGATACATAGTGCTGATGAGTTTCTATTATATTCTAACTAGGAAACAACTGGTTTTGTGGATCCACATCAAGCGAAGAGAGCTTACAAACACTCTATATAGAGTTCAGAGTTATACACTAATGCAGTACAGGATCTGAAAAATATAAAAGCTAAAAACTTAAGGAGTCACAACGATATTAAATCTCTGGGACTGGGACAAAGTCTCAAAATCCTCTTGTTTGCTTCTCATTCTGTGTGCACCAGTGTAGAAACTGAAGAGGTGATTGAAGTAGTGCCTCTTGTGAAGCTCATTTTTTTTTCTGCTCAAATAACAATACCATTTTTTATTTTATATGAACACATATTTCATTTGTATGTCATTTTCCAGCAGTGTTAGTCACTCCTTTAAATTCAAAAAGGACTAGGTGGGTGAGTAATTTTCACACTCTTCACAGGCTTTCTTAAGTCCAGGAACCATTTATTGTGGTAATTGCACACTCTCTCATTTCTTATGCTTTTTCTAATTTGAAGTAACTCAGTAACAAACACCTGACCTTTGCGCAAATAGTTCATCTTTCTAAAAGACACTACATTTAAACTCTCAGGATCTTTTCACTGCAGGAGCATATAGTCAAAGAGAAGAAAAAAATAACAATAAAATTCTCTTCATCAGTTTGCAGTTTGTTAATGCAGTTTCTAAACTAGTTTTTCTTTGCCTTTTTTGTTGATGGAATTTTTGTTTCATAAAAATTGAAACAGCTATACTTGTGTTAGATATTTCTGTGCCACAGCTGAACATTAGTCCAAAGTCAGAGGTAAGTTCATTCATTTTTTGTTATTTGGGAAGGTATGTGTCGTAGTCTGGAAATATGAGGAATTTCTCTTTGCATGTTTGAGAGGTTTTAAGATCTTTGACAAACAGTGTTTTTAACCTTTGTTCATGGAAAAAGGGCTTTTAAGCTCTGAAATGAAGCAGGGTTTTCAAGAGTGTGTATTAAATAGTAGAATAGTGCATAGTTTTATCACAGGGTAAGAATTTTAGATATATGGGGGTTTTAGGATGGTAAGCAAGTGATGACAAGATGGAGGAACCGTATGGCTTTTGTGTTTCTTCCCTCTTCTTCCTTGCCTCCATGTTCTGCTGTGAGGTGGCACATTATAGTTGGCTTAGAATAGAATCTAACCTTCTAACATAGATAATAGTTATTGGAGAAGAATTATAAATACTGATTCCGTGGATTGTAGTATAAATATCCACGCCACCCTGAGGGTGGGAGCTCTTAGACATTTGACATAAGCCTTTTTGCAATTTGTAGGGGGCATTGTGCTTTTGTATTAGAACATTAAGCTTTGTGCATTTTGTGGTTAGCTTTGGTATTTGAAATTATACGAAAACTTAAATTATGAAAAGCCTCACGCTTGTCTTTCCTTCAAGATCTCTGGCTGGCTGGTGAAAACAAAACTATTTACATTCTTGGAGCAGAAAAGAAAACCAGCCGGCCAGCACAGAAAACAAAAAAATAATTTATATAATTTCGAGAGGTATGACTCAAGACTATTTGGTGCTAGCAGGTAGTTACATCAGACTAGTTTTTCTTTCTTTTGAGGAACCACTTCATTGAGGATTAGCCTCTCTACTTACATCTTAAACCTCCACAACACAATGTTTTTTTAGCTTTTCTTCATTTTGCTTCATTTTTCTAGGAAAGTGATCTCATGAACTTTTCATTTGCTTTTCTTCAGATTCTTCATGCAGCAAGTTCCTCAAATGCATCTAGCAATAGTTGAAAACTGCATTTGGTTTTATTTATTTTAAATAAAAATAATGTTTTTTTACCTGAGATTAAAACTAGTAGAAATTCTTCAGGAGGGAGGCCAGTCTGGCAGAGCTAAAATGCTCCCTAAGCAATTTATGCTTTGACGAAATTACTTTTAGGTTGACAGGATCAAAGAAAGCCCAGTATGGTATATACAAAGTCAATCTAATTTATCTCAACTAACATATTGTAGCAGGGAAAACATGATTAAGTATTTGGAAAAAGTAAGTATTTGATGAAAAAGGCAGACTTAGGGTTCTGCATGATCCAGAGAAAAAAAGTGCATTAATTAGGTTATTTACCTTGATTTGAGCTAATTAAACTCCAATCTTCATTTCTTTCTATCCCACTGCATTTTGCCCTTCTCTTCCTTTGTTATCCAGGGATTATCCAGGAATCCAGTAGGATTGCTCCTACTGTATTTTATGCTACTTGCCTCTACTTTTTTCCTAATGCACATTCTCTATAATGGACCAGCCATCTGACTACACATAAATCCTCTGTGTCAAAGCAGTTACTGCTTCTAACTCTCCAATTCTCATTCGTCAGTAAAGCAAAGCTCATTTTAACTACCCATCTCACTTTCATGTTACTCACATAGCTGACAAGTGAAATATTCTCTTAGAGGTGCATAAGGCCCTCTATTTTTCTGCTTCTGGCACTATTTTAATGAAAACTATTCAGAGTTACTCTGTTCATGACCTCCACATGTAAAATGAGCTTTTCTCTGATTTACTGTGTCTGATGAACTGAGCAGTGTCAGCCAATGTATGAGGCCCATGAGACAAGCACATATGCTGTGCGTGCCCACTCAAGCCTTGTAGTTATCACTCATGACATATTGGCCGCAAAATAAGAGAATCCTGACCTCTTTACCATCTCCCTGTGATTGCTGCCAGCTCTCCAAAAGCCAGCAGTTTTGTGCAGAAGTCTGCTGTGGGCTTGTAGCCTCGTATTAAAAGGTGCTGTTATCTAGCCATTCAAGAATTAGACCTCATTCTCTGTCCAGAGTATTAAGATAAAATGAAAACAGCTAGAAGGTACTGCAGGCAAAGAAATGCTGAGAGGGCAGAAGATTATCAAAAGGAAAAATTCAGTAGTACTGTAGACATAAAAACGTGTCAGAGCCATGAACTCAGTGTTCTGACAGATGATTTGAACTCCCCTTGCCCTCCCTCTCAACAAAGTATTCAAAAAAATGAAGAAAGCAAACTGTAGAATATTTCAACAGCATAAACAGCTTCCACTTTCAGGCCTTGCCCATATTAGAGAAAGCATCATTTGAGCAATCTAGATCACAAAAACAATTCTGAGGTTGCTTCATATGCAAAGGTATTCCATGCTCCATTAAACTTATCGTTCATATTTGATCATTTTAAAACTGAAATGGAATGCCTGAAATAAGCTGCAAGTCAAGTCCTGCAAGTGAGGAAAGAAAAATGCAAAGATGTAATAATTCTCTTAATTTTTTTAAAATTTTGTTTCAGAAATCTAAAATCAATAGCAACAAACTGTTTTATTTTAGTCAATAACTGAAAGGGCTTCCAAAATTCCAGGACTATTGTTCAGTAGAGGAAAAGCTAAAAGGATTTGAGGAAAAAGGAAGGTGAAATGTTCTCTCTTACATTTGTGCAGAATTTTTCTATATTCAAATGTATCAATTACAGTTCTTACAATGTTCTTAGTTCCAGATATGTATTCTCACTCTACCTCTGGTAATATTTTCCTTACGTATTTTTCTAAAAATCAGCAAAAATACAGATTTAATGGAAGATTATGATCTTTTGAACAACTGAATATTGATTTTTCTGCAGGCAAAAGAGCAGATTTGTGCTTCATTTGTTAACCTCAGATGAGCTAAAGACTCTCAAGATGCCTAACTGATGAATTTGCAGAATCTGCAGCAGAATCTGTCAGCATTACTATACTCTCTCTAGGTAAGATTTCTACCTGCGGGAGACTATTGACCGCTGTCACCTGAATATAGGCAATCATAGGCCTATCTCTCTTGTAATCTCTGGGTTTTCTCAGAATCCCTCAGCTGCAACTAAAGATCTGTCTCCTAAACCTCCTTCCTGTGTCCCAGTCACACCTGAAGAAACACTGTCCCATTCCTAAGACTTGTTAGATTTTTGCAGCCTATATTCTTTTTCTGCCAAGACAATCCTTGCAGTGACATGCAACGAGGAGAATCTTTATGTTCCAAGTTTTCGAGTTGCATGTTTGATCTGAGTTTGAAAGCTGAAGTAAAACTGGAAGGTGTCAACAGTAAACCAACCTAAAAAGTTGAATTATATTTCAGACAGGAGCAACTACCACAGTTTTGCAGGACAAGAAATGCTACCTGTATAAAAAGTTCTCTGCCAATTTGGATAGTATTTGATATCCTAATTCTCTTTTTTTGACATTTTATAAAACGTAGGAAAAAATTTATAACCACACTGGTAGGGATGAGTGTCCTTATGACTTATCAGAACTTCCACAGTTCAGTGTGTGGTCTGTTTATAGGTCTTAGCAAGACCAGAATTAACAAATCAATTTCTTAGAGTGCCTAATGCTTTCCTTAATATCACCACATAAATTATCCAAAATAAAGCATGAAATGGATGCAGGAAGTTGCTTACACTCAGAGTAATGCGTCCTAACACTTATAAGGATTTTACTCCCATTTCATAAATCAGACAAGGTCATTGAGGAAGACTAAGGAAGGGGTCTTGAACTCAAGAGCTGATCAAGGAGAACCTCACCCCAGGTCCTTTTTCTCACCAGGCTTGGTTATCTTAATTCTGTCATATCAAGCACAGATCAAGCCATAACACAAGGTGATTGTCTCATGGTTGACATCTGTTGTTTTTTTTTTTTCTTTGGCAGCCCTCTCTGCTGTGTCTGAAATGTTTAGTCTAATGGCTATTTTCTGCACTACTTCTGGCAAAGCCACTGTAATTATGACTGGGTACAGAGCCAGTATATGTCCCTACCTGGTTCCTGATGGCTGCAACTCAGAGAGCAGCAGCATCTCTGCCCCATACAGGCGGCAATCTCTTCTCTCTAGAAGAGCAGGGAGAGTGGGACAAATTCAAAATCTGAGACCTCATTTGTCAGTGTGATTTGGTGTCCTATTTAAGTTGTTCAAAGCTGGTACTAGCAGTGGAACATATGTGCATACAGCCACCATTTGTGCTTGTTTGTTCTTTTACACATTATAAATTGTAGATTGTTTCATTCTTAATGATTTACTAGGCTACCAAAAAAAACAGACAGACACTTCACAGAAAAATAGGAATATTTAGCACATCTGACTAATACAAAAGTTCCCTGCTAAGCTATAGTTTATTTAACACTCAGAGACAGCTAATAGAAATGGTTCCCATAGGAATGGTTTTGTTATAGAATTTATGCATAAAAACCCCAGAGCAATGTCTCATAACCATAGTAAAAAAAAGATATAATAAATGAAAATTGTGACTTTTTTCAAATCTGTGACTCAGTTATCATTGTTGATGTAAAATCTATTTTTCAGTTCAAGCAAAAATGAGTGAGTTTCTTTTCCAACTTCCAAAGTTAATCTACTTTGAATGCATATGACTGTGAATGTATATGATAATTTATAGTATGGTTAAAAAAAGTCAGTATTTTTTCTATATTTTTTGCAAAAAAAAAAAAAAAAATTATTACGAAAGTGATACATGTTGCATGTAACAGTGCACTTTTTTATGCTATTCAGTGATTTATATCTAAGGATCTTAATATGTAAGCTAAGCCAATGTCAGGATCAAGACTGGAAGTCAGGGAAGTCTTGGACTGTGTGTTAATGATCAAATGTTGCTGCATGTGATTTTTATCTCCCAGTTTTCTCAACTCTCTGTAATTGTCTGAAGAAAAAGAAGATAATACTTGTAACTGAGCACCTTGAATTGTTTAAAACCAGTTATGTGAGGTAAAATATCTAACACAATTAATTGAATTGGACCTGTCAAGCACAGGACTGAACTTGCGCCACTTTTCCTTGATAAATAATAGTACACTGTTAATAGTAATGGCAGCAACTAAAACCTTTTCCTTTTCTACTCTTGTCTCTTTGTGTCCCAAATTTATTAAAATATGGCAGTATGTAAGTACTGTGTTTTGCATTATGATATATTCCTTAAATACTGTTCCTTTGAAAGGTACCATTTAAGGGGAATTGCTGGACTAAATGCACCCTATATATGCAACTCTATATTTTCCTGTCTGGGATTAAAACACTCTGGGCTAATGGTGTTATTTAGCTGAGTGTTAGGAAACTGAGAGCAGTGAAAACCAAAGGGAATTCAGATGGAGGCTGTACATCACTGCAGCATGTCCTGGCTGTGCAGGGGTGCAGTTAGCACTGTCCGGCCCATTTGCTCTTCTTTATCACACACACCACCGTGCACTTTGGGGGGCAAGAAAAGGCGATCACACACCTGAAAATGTGTCATTTTGCCCCTCTCTCCAGAAGGAAGGTTGTCAGGATCAGCCCTACAGACCCCACCCTCTGCCATCACCTTCCATCCCCGACCCATTTGTCTGAGCTGCGGTGCTGAAAAGCAGAGAAACGGGGAGTTGACGGGGTGCTGAAGGACGGTGGTGGTGTGAGAGGAGGCCCCAGGGAGCGGAGGGGCAGGGGAGAGCCCCAGCTGAAGGGAGCCGAGCGGAGCGGAGCCGGCCGGAGCAGGGCCGAGCAGACACAGCGGCGCTGCGGGTGGCAGCCCCACGCAATGGAGCCCGGCATGGCAGCACGGGGTCAAACCGGAGGGCAGCCAAGCCCCAGCTCAGCAGAGCCCCGTGGCACAGACAGCCCAGCTTTCGGGGGCTTATGTATGGATATTTCCAACAGTAAACGTTTCCTGGCGTCTCGGGCTCCGGCATGGCAGGAGGCAGTAGCAGGGAACAGCCCCCGCCCTGTCTTTGCTGCCTCAGGGCACGGCATGGACACAGCATGGACACAGCCTGTCTGCCATCTTGGCTCTGTCCCACCCCTCATGCAGAACTACACGGAGGTGGTGAACGCCTTTCGTGTTGTTAGAAATGAAGAGCTTGACTCAGCCAATATATCAAGCAGTAATTCCATTTTTTAATTAACATGGAAAAATATAGGCAAAGCAGCGCTGGGTGCAGAAGTGAGATCTCTCCCTCTAACTGCACACTGAATGCTGAGGCCTGCTGGTATTTATATCTGCAGGCCTTCTCAGCAGTTTCTAATTCCAGATTTCGTGTCACAATTCTATACTTCAGATAGCTAGTTTCTTCACAATTTCTATACTCCATAGTGATCCATTCCTCTCAGGATGCATACTTCAGGATATTAATCAATGTTAGTGATAGCTGGTGTCTTCACAATTTCTATACTCCATTGTGATCCATTTTTCCCAGAATATACACTCTGGGATGTGTTATTCCAGATGGTGGGGGTCTAGCTTCCAGATATGGGGTCCAGCTTCTATTTTCTAGGACCATTAATCTATAATAGTGATGTCTAGCTTCCTTTTTTGAAACCATTAGTCAGCAAGTTGATGTCCATCTTCCTTTCTCAGGCTGGTTTTTTCACTGTTTTGTTTGTAAAATAACTTCCTCACTTCCTTCTTTTGTTTAAATCTTTTACATATTCTAAAGCTACAGTTTTAAAAATCTTTAGACAAAGCAATATTCTAAAACAGCTTAAGGCTTAATTACAAGTAGAAAGTATTTGTTAAAAGAAAAGCAATATCCAGAGTTGTAATTTGCATGTTCTTACAACTTAAGATCGATAGTAGTAAATTGTGAACAAAAGATTAGTTCAAAAGGCCTTCTTCCATGCTTTGCTTTCCATGTTTTTTTAACTCATCTTTACAACTGTCCCATAACTGTATTCCACATATTTCACAATTACAATTATACCAATTATTTTTATTTACCTGACACCAACTATAACTTCATATGTCACAGTGTGTGAAGCACCTTCTCTTTTTCTATACTTTCGTTGTAACATTGCTGTTGTTAATGTTATAAACGCATAGTAAAATATTGGATTTTCGCAAACGTTAAGATGAATATTTTACGTATAAGGTATTGGTTTTTTGCAGATATTAGGGTGGATACTATATGTGCGCTGTGGATATAGTTTTAAAGAAATAATTTTCTTTAGGAGTAAAGTAAGTTGATAAAGTGTCCTTGTAGTAAGTGAACTGACTGCCTGGTGGGGATAACACCCAGTGAAGACACCTGCTACTGATATGAAGACATCTGCTACTGATATACCAGCTACCAGCACTGACCATCTGTAGAAATTATGGGCCAAGGTTTAAATTAGGACTGATAAGAATTAATTAAAATCACAGCCAGGAAACACGCATGCTCTAAAAAGGGGGGACCAAGGAGCGGCCATGTAAAACAGTTCCTAGAAACATGGTAATAAGTTATTTGAAAAGTTTGAACATATATGTAGATCTGTGAATATGCAAGAGGCCGGTGTAGTTAAGGGGGTGTCTCTGAAATAGTAGGGGTGCTCTTGGCTGAATGCCAAGCACCCAGCTGTAAGAGAACTTTGTCTTATTGTTTTTATTATCTTTTATTAAACTCTTTAAGTTTTACCAGGAAAGTGAACTGTGTTTTTTCACAGTTAATGAGCTTTTTTTATTCCACTGTTTTTTGCTTTCAGTAAGTTGAAAATGGAAAAAAATGAGATGAATAATTTTCCAGGCCCTTCCCATTGCCTCTCATTAAAAAAAAAAAAAAAAAAAAAAAAAAAGGAAAAAGAAAAAAAATTACTAATTCTCCATAGCAAATATGACTGATAAAAAATAATCAGATGTAGAAAAGCATGGGATAAGTTCAAGATGAACATAGACAAGGACAGAAGCAGTAATAACACTGCTTCTGTTATGCCAATAAGGCTTTTCTGGGGAAATGATCATTCATTCTCAGTCAGTACTAGAGTGCTACTTCTAGCTGTCAGTCAACTGAGAAACAAAAGTTTCCAGTTTTAGACAAAAAAAAATAAAAAAAACATGAGTATCTGAGTAACTGAAAGGACATCTGCCAATGCTGTAGTAGTTCAGCCTTGCCACAGAGCCAAACAGTTGCCCAGTTCTAATCTCAGTGCAATTTTTTTTGAGGTTTCCTCAAAGCAAAATGCACATTTTCCATTGCTAATTATATTCCTCTTTTCAAGCTGCTTATGGCTTTCCACCTTGTTCTTTATTATTGCCTTCAGCTGGCAACCATAACCTCTTTACCAGGAACTTAAATATCTCTTTTGGGATGCTTCATAAATTATATCTTAACCCTGCCTTCAATAATGATTGATACAACCTCTCTGCATCTTACTGTCACAGGGAGGGATAATTTTTAGTACAGAACAAAAAGAAACAAAGATGTGCTGTCACAGTCAACATAGAAACTTTATTCTTATTCTCCCATCCCAGTTTCTCTCTGCAGAAAAATTTTTGCATCAGGGTGAATATGGGTTTCTGTGAAAAAACAGCTCTCCCCCTCCATCTCCATCCTCTTTTTAGAGCTCTAGCCCTCTGCAAACAAGCAGTGAAATAGAAAGACTCCTTAAATCACGGAAGGACAAGATTTGCAATATTATGCATCAATTGCCAAAAATTGCTAGCATCCTCATCTATCAATCTATTAGGTGCAATCTTAGACTCTTGAAATTGTTTAAGTATTTTAGACTCATAAAAGTTATGGATATTTCCAACAGTAAACGTATGACATCTTATTGCCAAAGTCAGCACTATGTATTTTTTCTTTTATCTATTTTCACCTGTATGTTCTTGAATGTGTGAATACAAGGATATGCTGTGGCTTCCCTTCTCCCTTAGAAAAGATGTAGAAAAATAAAAAAAGAATTACTGAATGACAGTTTCTGACACATACATAAGCTGATCAATGAGTCATGGAAGTGAGTCTGCAAGTCTATTGAGCAACAAGAGTCCTTCAGTAAACCCACTTCTGCAGATGCTTTCCACTTTAATTTTTTTGTCTTTAATGTATCTAGCCAGCTAGATTCAGAAAATGTGGAAGGCTGCTCACAGAACAAGATAAGGGCATTCACCTGGGAAAACTGATGCTCAGCTCCAGTGGATAATTGTTATAAAATATTTAAACATGCTCTGACACCTACATAAGTGCGCTAACCCTCATGCAGGCCTTTTGTTCTTTCTTCATGGCCCAATTAATATTCAATTATTTAAATTAGAGTGGAAGAGTTTTTTACTCCCTTTAGTCAGAGGAAGAAATTAAACTTTGTTTATGCATCCTGGCTGAGTGTGTTAACCATAGAAAAGATTGCTTACTGTAGCCAGTTCTTCAGGCTGTGCTGCATAAATGAGATCTGAGGACCACTCCTGGACAATGTTTCAGATTGAAAATCCCAGTTGGGAAGTGTTACTTCTGCGTCTCTGAAGCAGCTGAATTACAAGACCTTGACATTTGATTTCTTCATCATTTCTTTCTCATTAACTGTCTGGGAATTACTCTAGAGCCTAGATTTCTAATTAAAAGCTGGATTTACAGAGATGTAACATGGTTGAGAAGGAAATGATTTTAACTCTGGATGCTTTCTTGCCCACAGCCTTTCACAGACCTTGTCTTTGGTGTGATGTTTTCTTGGGAGTGAGAACTGGACCCTTGACCTTCAAGGGAAACTGCTGGCTGCATATGTGGCATACATGAGCTAGTGGGTGTCACAATTCCTCCAACCCATGAGAAAGTTTCTGCCTCATTTGACAGCCCAGTTGAGTAACTGTGGAGAAAAGGCCTCTCAACACAATCCCTTAGACTGAGATCCTATACTAAGCATTCCCCCATTGAGGATGTAGGCATGACAAGTGTAGAGTAAAAAAGGAATATTGACAAGACTTTATAGAAATCCAGCACAGACCAGTCTTCAAGCGCAATTTGTGTCCTACTGCTACAAGCACATAAAGAAAAGTAATTTGAGGAAGGAGAAATGGCACAGAGGTGTAAGGGCAGTCAAGACAGACAAAGGACACTGATAGATCTGTTCCTGTCTAAGTCATATAATACTTCTTAAAACTCTAAGGTGGGCAAATATGTGGCAGCATAGGGAAATCTTGGATAATGAGTGTGTCAGAAGGCCAGCTTGTCACACAGCATAGGACAGTGACTTAACAAGGGGTGTCCTTAGGCATTCAGCTTAGGTACAGTACAGACAGTCAGCAGATGAATTAATGATCTATTCTGTGGATGTAAAAATGAATTTTTCCACAATAAAAGTGTCTTCATCTAACAGAGGCAGGCATAAATTGAAATGAAAGAAGCAGAAATAAGGGGGAAATAGGAAAGAAAGTATGTTATATGATTTATTCATATGCTGTAAAAAGTGAGAGATCAAAGAAGACAATCAAAGCTTAGGTTACCATTTTTCCTTTCAGTCATTTCCTGAAAATTTATTTTGAAATTCTATGTATGTAAACTACTTTCTATAATACCACCACTTGGTAACTTTGTTCAGTAAATAACAACACATAATGCACTCTGCACTGAAGACAAAAGGTGAAGTGGGCATATGTTCAAATTTTAGTGGCATTTCAAGCAGGCAAGAACATGAGAAACCTGAAAAAAAGATTACATAGAGTGTACATTACAAACAAAACATTTTATGTCTCTGTCTATTAGCAAACATGTTACTACACATACTGTTGGTTTTCAAATTTCTTTTGATTTCATGCTGTAAAATTGTGCATCTCTGTAACCAGTTGTATTGAACAGATTAGAGCAACTGGATTCAGGCCCTTTATTTTTTTTTTTTTTACTAGATAAACCATATAAATAGGTGCATTTGCCATGAAAGAGGTTTCTCCATTGTATGATAATAGAAGCCATCAGTTTTTAGGGTAAGTCCTTTATCTCTCAATGTTCACTTCAACATTTCCTGTAATGAAAAATTTTGAATTGTTATTACCTGACAACATTTGACAAGAAAATACAAACATGAATTACTGAAACAACATTCAAAGCATCCCCTTTCTTCAAGTTTATTACACACTACTTCCTTATATTTCTGTACCCTTCACTCCCATAATCTGATTGTTGGGGTAGAAAAATGAGAACTGACAAGTTTTATGGAGTATTTTAAAACTGAATATTTTCATGGCGTATTTTAAAATAAGAAGTGGAAGAACAGAAGAAAAAAATGCCATAATATGCTTGTGTAATGAAGACTAGTGGTAACCAGGGTTAAGACAGACCAGGATTCAGTTTCCCTTCTGTGATTCATCTCATCCAAGTGTAGTGGAGATGACCTAAAATTTATTGGTTCTCCTGCAGTTTAAAAGAAAAGAAATTGTCCAAAGGCTAACAGCACTGTTCAAAGGCTGAGATACAGTACATGTGAGAGGGGCCATAAGTATCACAGTCACTTAGAGAAGGGGTCTGAGCTGAGCCAAGAAGGATTTAAGTGTCAAAAATATTTGGGTAAACCACTTCTGCTTCAGTTTAGGTGAACTCTCATATACAGCAGCAGGGGAGGCAGACACCTATGCCTGGGTTTCTTCAGTGTCTTTCTCCACTTCTCCAGACCATTTCCCTGGAGAACATGAAGTCACCCAGTCTGTTAAGTTCCTGCAAAGTGTTTTAGACACTGAAGTGAAGTAGTGTGAAATAGTCAGAGTCTTGTTTCAAGCTTCTTTGCATGTGTATATTCACGTTATAGGGATGAATGATCTCAGTTTGTCTAGGTTTTCAGAATGAGAGAATGTAAGGACTCAGAAGAAACAGAGAGAAGATCTAAGAAAATGATTAAATCATACGTGAAGCAAGTAGCCACTTGGAGAAGATGAGCATTTCTTAAATTTGAGACAGTTACAGAAAACCCCATACCTCAAATTGAGTGGTATGAAAATCAGCAGAAACTATATCAAAACTGTTTGGAAGAAACACTTTTACCATAGGTACTTTAGGGGGAAAGACCCCTAATCAGAACACAAATGCTTGAAAAAAAAAAAAAAAGGAAAAAAAAAAAAAAAAAAAAAGAAAGAAAAAGCTACAATTTAATAAATTATGAAAAGGTTTAACAACTGAGGCACTACAAATACAGACCAAATGGATCCTCTAAAAAGATATAGCTAAAATAAGCCAATCTGAAAAAAAGAGCACCTTTTTTGTGGTGAAGCTTTTGATAACAGCCTATTCTTCAGTTCTGCTCATCTCCCAAATCTCTTCTTTGTTTTAATCTAGCTTAGAAAGACTTAAAGCTTTCTCATTCTAAGGAAGATACGTAATAAATGTTTAATTGCTATAAACTGAGAGTCAAGGAGCAGTATAAAGATCAGAAAAGTATAAAGTCAGAGCAGTATAAAGGTAGAGAAAAATGTAATTTTTGGCAGACAATGGTCAATGAAACAGGTCTGGTAGGAGAAACCCAGAAACATGGGAGGATGTGTTTTCTTAGCATAAGAATCAGTTGGGTTCATGATTATTTTTTTCACACCAACAGCTTATCAAATTTTAAATAATCATACATGAAATAATGCTTGAGTCTATAGCAAGAGCAGTTAAGACTCACAGGGATCATGGAGGTAATGTCCTTGAAGAAACAGGAATATCACTGGTGGTGGGTATATGCTTATTTGAAAAACTAACAAGACCAAAGGACACTGTGAACTTAGTCCTAGGAATCAAGCCAGGTAAAATAAGTAGTATTAAACCTGGCTGGAATTCAGAATCTGATCTGAATTATCAAACTAGAAGTCCTCTGGAGTGTTTAATGGAAGGTGTCATTTATAAGACATTTTAAAAGCAGGTTCACGTGAAGTTAGTTCACAGTATTGGATGCAAAAATTTTGAGAGCATGTGGAATTGTTCAAAACCAAGGGTTCATGTCCCTACATCTACAAAATTCACAGCTGATTAATAAATTTAAGAAACTCCATGTAGCTCTGATCCATGGGAGATCATACCATCCACCAAACCACTATTCTGCATATCATGCACAGAAAAATATTGTTTAAAAGTATTCCATCACATGAAATGGTGGAAAATGAAGAAGGGAAAAAACACAGGAAAGCGTCAGTTACTTTAAAAAGCCAAGAATTTAATGGATCAGTTAACACTCTCTCATGCAGTGTGTTAAAAATCGGACACTGGGAAAATGGGCTGGAGAAGACGTAAGCTGCTGTTTTCCTGCTGTTCGTGTTGAGTAGGTGTCTTAAAAGTTTTTTAAGTTCTTGGTGTTGTAAAACTGATTTTTAACTGTTTATGTGCAACTTTGCATATAAAACATCTTTTTAGTAGTGGAGGTAACCCCTGTATATGAATCTTACTGGCAGCTGTCTCCTTGGGTCCTGTATCTACATCATGGTCTTTTGCAAATTAGTTTCTCTCTTTTTCTCTTCTATTCTGCTGAAAAATTAGTCACCTTTGGAAAAGTACCTTATTTTTGCATGGTGTTTCTTCTGAGGTTATTTGAACAATAAAAACACTTTTAAAAAATTAGAAGCTGTTATAGAAATGTGACTCATAGCAAAATTTATTTTCATAAACACAAGAATCTATGAATGAAGATACTGATTTTAAAACTTGTACATGTGGTGTCTGTCCAATTAATCACTTAGAAAGATATCACCAACCATGTTTTAGAAGCTAAATTACAAAGAGGTATGCAAATATGATCATATGCGGTAAAAATAAATGGTTGTTTAGAATGATGTTAAAAATTTAAACAAGATCTCCCAATCTTTTCTGAGCTGTGACCATATGTTAAATGTTCAGGAGATCAACAGTATAAAAATACCCTTTTCTAATAACAGATTGGATGGTAGAAGTAGGGATTCAAGGTGTGAAATTTGACAGATAAATACTTTTTGAATAAAATTTATAAAAGCAATTTTCATCATGTGTTACTTTCTTATCAGGGTATTTGCAGTGGTTTAATTTATATTAACAGTACCATTTTTGAGGCAGTAATCTATGAGTGACATGAGGGTATAGCTTAACTTCACCTGGTGATTTTTCAGATTGAAACAGTTCATCATGAAAAAAAACCTTTGCAAAGCAAATGGTTTTGTTTGTTTTTCCTAAGTTTGTAATAAAAATCTTGTGGCAGACAGATGACTCTGCAGCTGCACAAAAACATTTAGGCTTTTGATTACAGTCAATTATTTGCTTTAAGGAAATCTGCAGAATGGGAGATATTAATGTGATAATTTGAAAATGGGTATACTGTGATCATGCCAGTGAAGATTTAGAGTCAAAGGCATCAAATAAGTTAATAGAGCTAAGCCAAGTGTGACTAAGTGGGATTGAACATAGTAGAATGACACCTAATAACTTTTGAAAGTCATAAAAGCTATCATAAACAGAGCAATGAGACAAATTATAAATAATACCAACCAATAAACATTCTTCTAACCAGAATTAATGAGGTGAGTTTTTTTTTTTTTTTTTTGAGTTGGGGAATGCCATTGGATGTGACTGAATGGCTGTGGAGAAGACCTATGTCATAGGAAGCATTGCCCTCAAAACAGTGTCAATCCAGGCTAGGGGTATTTAAAGACTTGTGGTAACTGGCCCATATTATATGATTGAAAGACAGATATTTTAATAGGAGTAGATCTTGGGAGGTATCTTTAATAATCCAGAATTGTAATGTCCTTAATGGCAACTCAGGATGCTAACTTTGGGAAAGAAATCTAGGACATAAAAAACAATAATGATATGTTCTCCCAAAGACAGACATGTAAGTAGGCCATGAACAAACAGAGTTTATACGAAGGAGATCAATGAATGTCAGCAACACCTCAAAAATTCACCATAAAGGACTATTCAAAACTGAGCAGAGTTAACAGCTAACTGTTCTGGAAAACCATGAAAGACAAAAAGGAAGATAAAAAAATACTTCCCTTTGTAATAGTGGAATATGGAAAAAAACCAAAGGAATTCAGTCAGTCATCTTAAATAAAATAGTCAGAAAATTGTTGAAAGAAATAATTAAATAATCAATTTGTAAATGCTGAGATAATGAAGGAGCAAAATGCCTACCATGAAGGTTTTGAGTCCAAATCAAGCCAAAGCAATTTAATTTTGGTTTCTGCAGAATATATAAGGAGAAAACAGTTGATCCTAGTGTCCACCTGCAGTTTCCATAAACAGGCTAAAGAAGTGTGATAGGGATAATACCAATGTGATCTGAAACAAAAATCAGTTAAGACATATATTTAGTGAACAGCTGTCAGTGACACACTCTCATGCTTGCAGGACCCTCAGGTGGGACACAAATTTGGTCTGCTCAGGCCCGGGTTCTCTTAATATTTTCACTGAAAGTATGGGAGATAGTAAACAAGCATTATCATATTTTCAAATTATACCAGCCTAGGAAGGGTGGCAATCTAGAGGCAAGGATCGAATGGGGTTTTTACTGCTTTTAAGCTGGAGAGTGGCTCAAAATAAAGGGAATGAAATTCAGAAAAGGTGAATTTGAATCATTGCAGCCAGAAAGGAGAAATCAGATTCCTAAATGCAAAATTCAAAAAACCTGACTAGGCAGCAGTTTTTTAATAAGAGTGGGAGTTACATAGGACAGCATACCAACAATGATCTACAATATGATAGTATGTTAAATAAGGCAAGTTTTGTGATACGAGCTATTAGAAAAAATGCTTCCTACAAAATGGAGGTCAGTATTTTATCTCTTTGCTAAATTTTGTTTATGTCTAAACTGGAACTTTGTGCTGGTTTCAGATAGATTTATTTACCCTAGGATTTTGTCAAAGGGAAAGTAACAGAATACTGGAATGTTTTAATTTAACTTTATTTAACCTAAAGGAAGATTGATGACAATTTTTCAAAATATACAAATCTGTTACAAGGAAGACTACATTCTCCTTCTTTTCCCCAAAGACAGAATTGGAGGTCAGATATTAGGAAAATTTTCCAAAAGCATAAATTTCTATTATTAAAGAAATCTCGCAGATTAAATAGGTTATACAGGCCCCTTCACTATAGCCTTTAAAGACAATATAGATTTTTTAAGAAACCCTAGATTTATTTATGTGTACTGCCTCAGAACAGAGGACTGGGGGGATTGAGCCCTTTTGGCACAATATGTTTCTATCATCCTCTGACATAGCCTTACATCCTTACCTCTCCCTTTTTGTTCCTCTTTGCTGTATTGTAAATTTCATGTATTAAACAACATTGTTAGAAAATGTTTCCAATATTAAACAAAAAATTAAGAATCTGCCAAATAATCTGCAAAGCATAAATTAAATATGTTGAATTTCACTTTATTCTGTTCTTTTCCCTCAGTGAACTCACTGGCAATTGCTTAAGCAACCTTCACAGTGCTGTAGCTCTGGACTAAATATGATTATTAGCATGAGCAAGAATTTCCTCTACCTTATACTTTTTTTGAGGAACAAAGCCACCACAATAGCTAGTTGCAAAATCTCCACCATAGATTTTGATGATTTAACCAGCAAGACAGGTTAAAGTCACTCACAGCTAATAATCTATGCGTGCTGAAGTGAATGTGAAACTGGTCAGAGTAAGTTGATCAAATACTATGCTCTTAATGTAAGGTTACTTCTATAAGAACTTTTTTTCTTGTTTTGCACACAGTATCAAAATTAATGTGTAACTGGTTTTAAGAGTTATTTACCCAAATATTTATTTCTCAAAACCCCATCATCTGTTCTTTGTTTGGATATTTTAGTCTCTCCTGAATTTGGAGCATTGTTCAGTAATCCTCATCTCTGAATCGTGTTATACTCTACTCCTGAATCTAATTAATGAGTAATTGAGAACTGATCTGATTTTATGGAGAAAGGAAAGCAACAACACAGGTAAAACTCTGATCTAATTGTAAACTATTTGCTCCATAGTTCTTCCAAATATTTACAAGTACATTTTAAAACCAGAGAGAAAAATATGAGTAAGAAACAAAACAGAAGATAAGAACACATATATAGATACTAAAATGATGAAGACCAAAGAGGTAAAAAGTGTTATCTGTGATATTGATTCACCTTCCAAGAACTTCAGGAAAAATGTATGATCAGGATAATATGATAATTAGAATCATCTCATTCACCAGCCTTGTGCTATAGGAAGCTTGTAGTAATTTGCCACTAGCACATGGGGTAAAAGGGAAGGTGAGACAGAAAGGAATGTGCCTCACAGGAAGGGATTTATTTAGATATTGGTAAGAACTACTTTTATGACAGTGGAAAAGTCTAAAATGAAATCTGACCAGGAGAACTGGGAGTGAACTCTTAGTTACTGCAGAACTGGGAAGTAATTCTGTTCCTATTTGGATGGTCAAGATCTGCTGATGTGATTAAAGAATTTTCTTGAAGAAGTTAATGTATCTGTGGGCAAAGGAAAATAATGTCCAAGTTACAATAACTATTTTTCAAAGCCGATGGATGCGTATAACAAAGGAGAGCATTTTTCCTTTGTCTTAGGACAGAGGTTGAAAGCTTTAGTTTTCTTGTGTTGGTTGTAAAAGATGGAAGTATGGGCAAGTGTGCTATATTAGGAACTTTCAAGAATCAGGAAAAAAGTGTGAACCATATTTACTGAAATTAATAATTTTGGGATACTTTGAGCAACATCTCTATGTAATTAGCATAAAGCATAATAAGTATAATAAGAAAAGGAGTTTGGTTTCAAAGACAAGAAATATCTGAAGCCAGGCTATTTTTTTTTTCCAGAACCCAGTACGCCATCCCAATCAGTTAGAGAAATAAGAGAGATAGACAAGATAGATGTGAATTCTATTGAGTTATAACAGTGGTTCTATTTCCAATTCTGTGCCAAGGTTCAATAAGAAAGACACCTTGATTATTGGATTTAGACAGATTTTGAGAGTGCTCATCAAGTGCTCACATGGAACCAGGGGTTATAAGTGAATAACTGGCTTTCAAAGTTCACTGCCTTCTGGTACTTCTATAGTATTCAAGTCCAGTTAGATTATATACCCTCCATCTTTTCTTTCTCCTAAGAAAATATGCTATTTTTCTTCTTTTTTTCTGTCTTAATTGTAAACCAAATCTGACTGAAAATGTGTTTCCTGTAAGTGATAAAAAGTGTTAAGGAAATTTGTGAGTAGCTTTATCTGCTGTCTTTCTCCTAGAACATTTCTTATAATGGTTTGTTTTAGCAGTCATATCCATTGACGGGTAAGTAATGGAATATGGGCAAAAGTAAATTATCTTAATCTTCTACTTCTGTTTTCATGGGGGATGGAAACTACCATTGCTATGTGCTTCTCCTTATTCTGAAAGAAGTGAACAATGAGAGAGTAAGGCAGACACTCAAAGATGTTTTTTCAGAGTTAATGATGTACTTCATCACTTATTGCTGCTGTGAGGTATGGTGCAGTTGCTTTATCCCTGTGGCTTCCATAGAGGATTCCACTGTTTTGCAGATGTTCCTACTTGCTTTTTGGAAAGGTAAGTTCTAATTTGTTTTCAGAACTAAATAAAATTTGAGCATTTCCTGAGTAAAAAACTGCAGATGTTATAGAGAAAACTGTCATACACATTTTTGGGCTATTATCTTTTAACAGAGCTCTTCTTTTTTTATTTTGGAGTCATGGGGGGCATTGGGGGTGAATATTTTCAGCTCCCTCAAGAAAAATACATAATGCCATGTAAGCCTAGGGTAGACATTGGTCTCACCTGGCAGATGCACCGAGTATGGCTTGAAAGTTATGTTCCAGGCATGTGTACATGGAGAGAGTGAATTAAAAAGACTCAAGCCAATAAAGCTAACAGCATCTACAGTATTAGCTACAAACTTACCACTGAGGGGGTTTCATATAGTACCTGGATCATCCTCACCTTATTGTATTTTCCTGCCATTTGATAAATTTCTGGTTGAATCATTGCAAATAAGCAGAGAGAAGGAGAACTTTTCATCTTTCTGATTGACCTAATCTTTAGGGAGATTTCTGTCTGTTGTTAATTAGTCTCACAGGATGCTGTGGTCTATGAAAAAATTGTATAAGCATTTCTAATTGCACAGTTTTTTTCCTGATATGTCAAGATGGAAAAATACCAGAACCCACCCCCTGGATTTTCATCCTTGAAATTGTTATGTGTTTGTAGGATAGATGGACCCAAGGCCAAGCCAGGGCTCTAAGCCCAAACTCCTGCCTAAGGCTTCATCCCCAAGGGAAGACCCACAAGTTGTATTGACCCAAATTCTGAGTTCTCCTGTGTGTGCTTGGCCATCTCAAAGGCCTGACAAAACTCACCTTGGCCAGAGAGTGCTAAAGCAGGACCAGGTTGGGCAGGGATAGTCACACTGCTTTCAGAGAATCTTTGCATTTGAGATTTTCTACATGGTGCTGCTTTGGGGGGTGAAAAGGAGTGACTAGGACTGGTTCTGTTTACTTCAGAGCTAGCACTGTTCTAGCCTCAAAAATACAAATACTGTTAGGCCTATATTTCTGATGTGAGCTTCTGGAGGCAGGTCTTCTTTCAGTAGTATTAACTCGAAGACGATCTCAAATCAAAGTCCTGGTGCCAGGACTCTGAGGGTATTTGCAGGTGTTCCTGCCCCTGCATAGCCTCTCAGGGCTTCCCCCAGCTGCCCACAGCCCAGCACCCCATATCAGCCCCCTGGAACCATCAGCACCTGCCCTAGTCCCAGGGTTGTACTCCAGCTCCCCACAGCCCTGTCCTGACTGGCCATGGGCCTCACCAAGTCTGGCCCACCTCCTTGTCCCCAGGGAGGTGCCCAGTGCCTGGGACTGGGGCTGCTTTTGCAAAGCAATGGATGCTGAGAGCTGCAGCTGCAGGGCAAAGATGTCAGTGGACTTCACAGAAAGACAAAGTCTCATGAGTGACGGCTGTCCAAGCAAATCCTCCAAGCTATTAGGATAAACCTGAGTATCTTGGCATAAACCAAATCACTCAGTGGTTTTGTGTCTAGTAGGTTTAGTTTGTAATGGGAGAAATGCTGGACTGGTAAGGAAAAGACTCTTCTAAATAACCTGTGCCCTGGAGAGTGACCTGCAAATCAGTGACAGAGCAAGCTGGCTGTTCAGGGATCGAGCTACTTTTAGTGTTCTTCTGAGCACTAAAACTGTGAAGTGATAGTATGTAAAGCACAGAAATAGCAATGCAGCAATGACTGGTGCTTAGGGAGGGAGAGAGGGAGAGAGGTAGAAGAGGGTGGGGAAGGCTGAGGTGGTGTTTAGGTAGAGTGGGGATCCATGAATTTATGTGGAAGGAGGATTTCTGTATGTCACAGACATTCACCTAACTAACCAGGAGATTTGAAAAGCTTCAGGCTCAGAATCATCTGAATTACTGCTTTTCAGACTATTTGAGACAAATTTCTAAGACTGTATATTCGCAATCACTTATTCTAGCAAAATGTACCACTCCAGTAGAATTGTTTCTGCTGTGAAACTACTGCTAAGTCAAACAACTGAAACATGGAATGAAGCTCTTTTCAAATTAAATAAACAACACTCATGGTAAATCATGAGACGAGTAAACATTTTCTGTCTTTATTGCCTTGAAGCACAAGACCAGAAGCAAGCTTTACAAATATTTAATACAGCTTATAAATAAATTACACCAGCCAAAACTAAACACCAGACATGCGTGATTTCACTGTGCAAAAACCCACTGAATTTTGCCATACTCTCACCTTTTATTACACAAACAAAGGTCTGTTTTTAATATCTTGTTTTCTTTCAACATTGAACAGAGTTATCAAGGCTTCAGAGAAAGATGAAATTGACAGAAATGTTTCTGTCTGCCATCCTCTCCTCCCTAAGGAAAAAAAAATAATTTTTTTGCTAGGAAAAGAAAAAAAGAATCTGGAAGAAGAACTAATTGATCTGTAACAACAGCATTATTACTCAGGAAAATCCATTGCCCTTGAGACAAAGGGCAAGTTCATGAAATGAAATGCTATTACTTAGTGTATCATACTAGAATATCAAGACCCCTGAAAAGTACAAACAGTACCATAAATCTCAAATAAAGTTTCAGTTTCTTTTTAATTTGCTTATTTCCCCCTTTTAATTGAGAATGAAGGGTTTTCCACCTAATCTTTGTTCCCATAGGATTCATGTTTCAAATGTTCCCCTCCTCTTCCCAGAGACAGGGCAGCACTGACATCATGGCCACAGATTTTATAATCAGATGAAAACATTTACCACAAAGGTATGTTTGTATGTCATGGCAATGATCAGATTTACCAAAGACACATTTGCAGGATGCACATGGAACTGTGGTGCCTAAAACAACTGGAAACACAAGTTAGTATTTGCACAAGCAGGTTTAAAACACTGTATGCACGTTGGATACTGATATCCTCAAAAAATGAATGACAATGTTCAGAATTCAAACAGGTATTAGACCATGGCTGTATCTTCACTACTTTGAACCAGTTTCACAAAGAACTTTTGTCTTAGGTCACCATCTGTGTGACCTGTTAAACTGCAGGGACTCATCGCCTCTATTGTACTGGATGTTTATTTTCATTGTTTTTTTTACAACTAGTTTCTATTAATAACTATGTATCCATGGCATCAAATCTGACTGCAGATCTAGGTCTGGGTGGGATTTCACACACAGGAGTTGGGCTGGCAAGGAAAAACAGCAACTCCAGTTATTATGGCCTCTGAGCTTCGGAAGTCCCCTGTTTCCAGGAACTTGGTGTGTTCAAGTTTCCCAACTTTATTCTGAAATAGTGTCTAACTCATGAATGCCTTTTGGAGAAGCAATAATAGGAAAAAAATCTAAAAAATTACAAGAGTGCAAATGCAGGAAGTTCTCTAAGTCATCAACATACACGAGAATGGGATGTCTGCAGTTAATAGAACATTTTCTTTAGCTTTATTTTATAACTGGGTATCTAAAGTCTGAATTTCAGCTTCTGAATGAAGATATGGCAACTCAGTAGGTATTTTTCTGTACTTCAGTGTTTTGTTCTGATGGCAGTTCACAGTATGACCTCCTCCCCACCCCTGACCATTCAAGGTCAGCCTGGACAGGGCTCTGAGCAGCCTTCCAGGTTGAAAACCTGCTGGAGCAAAAGTCCAGAGGAGGGCTTGGAACACGATCAGAGGGCTAGAGCAGCTCTCCTGTGAAGGCAGGCTGAGAGAGTTGGGGTTGCTCAGCCTGGAGAGGAGAAGGTTCCAGGGAGACCTTACAGCAGCCTGACAAGTACCTAAAGGGAGCCTGCAAGAGAATTGGAGAGGGACTTTTTACAGGGAAATGCAGTGATAGGAGAAGGGATAATGACTTTAAACTGAAAGAGGGCAGATTTAGATTAGATATTAGGATGAAATTCTTTACTGTGAGGGCGATGAGACACTGCAACAGGTTGCCCAGTGAAGCTGTGTGTGAACCCAGTCCAAAGTCTTCAAGATGGATGGGGCTTTGAGCAAATTGATATATTGAAAAATGTCCCTCTCCATGACAGGGATGATGAACTCAAAGATATTTAAGGTCCTTTCCAAATCAAAGTGTTCTATGATTCTATGCTTCTCCAGTAAAATAAAATATTATGCTTCTGAGAAGTTCCATATGATGGATTAACTGTTGTTTGGCAAAATTATTAACAGGGCTGATGGCAGTACCATTACTACTAGTAGTTTTTTTTTTTTCCTCTTGGATTTCAAAATGTTTCTCTGAGGAAAACAGCACTTTTTTCCAGATGGGGGAAATGATGTACACAGAAGGAAACGACTTGGCTAATTTTAGAATTTACATTTTAACTAATCTATATTTAAAAGACTATGAATTTTTTTTTTTAATTTTCCTCACAAATATTTTTATCTTAGATTTAAAGGGAGAACAGTGTTAGGAAAAAAAATCCAAGCACAAGACAATTTGTTGTGGCCAGGGTTTAGTTTTATTATTAATTATTTCAAAAGCATAAAAATACATCTAAATGGGGGTTAAATTTAAGTCAACTAAACAAAACAGCTTGCACATCACATATAGTGATGTGCACATAGACATATAATCTTATATTTTTGGTCTGCAAGACTAGATTTAGCTCTCATGTGGTCTCAAGTTTCATTGCTGGTAAGTTAGATTATCTAAATTGATTTTTGCCTGCAGCATTCATGACTGCAAATCAGCTCTGACCAGACCTGACCAAAATATTATTCTTATCAAATTTCTCTAAGTGAAGAATTATAACTTTGATAGCCTCAGCCCTAAGTCCTAGAAAAGGCTGTTACTATCAGGAAACCTGCACTCATTTAGTGTACATTACAGAATAGGACTTGTCAAGAGGCCAAAAGCTTGGGAAGCAGCTTCTGTGATACAGAGGCTGTGATCTGAGATAAAGTGCCAGAGCTCAGCAGAGCAAACTCCTACATGCAGCTTTCTTCTCTCTTCCATAGCCTTCTGGAAAGGACACTTAACTGGGCAGAAGATGTTGAGGGGCATACCTTGTGTCATATTCCATGTGAGTCACAAGTAGGTTTTGAAGGCTTGATGCTTTCTCTGCTCAAGCAGGAATGGATGAGAAGTCCATTTCGACTGGCTGATGAAAAGAAAAGGAAGATAAGATACATCAGCTCTAGGATAAGAAAGCAGATTGTGATCTTTTAGATGGCTTAGTATTTTTCAGATATATTGAATGACTGCTCACAATTCCCACTGAAATCACAGGACATGCATCCCCAAAAAATCAGCCCTTCCTCTGTCCTTGCATTTGTATGCACTGCATATTTGACCTCTCCAGCTGACAAAAACTTGACACTTTTATTTGAAATAAGTTTCAGTCCTGCCATTGTCCATACTGAGGAATATCTTAGTAATATATTACAAAAAAATCCCACCTTTTCAACTCAATTTTAAGGTTGCCTTGTGCTTTTCCAAGAGATGCAAGTTGGCAACAGAAACGCAGGAAATTAATGAAAGTACAGGCTGTGCTTCTCTAGAGCTGGCACTAGGCACAGAGAGCTTCCTGGATACAGGAAGTTGGTACCTTAGCTATCGCTGTGCTGAGGATTGATTAGCTGATTCAGCTTGGCAGGGATATGATTGTAATCTGAATAGACCTGAGAATTGTTTCAGAGAATGAAGCAGAGATGCAATGACGCTGCAGTTGTGGTAGAGAGTCCCTGTTCTTGGATTTTGGTGTATGACATTGGCTATGAGATCAAGTCTGTGCGTTGCAGAGATGTGCAAACTGTGGGAGTACAGAGCAGGGCCCTCTCTGCAGGGGAGAACAAGGCAGCATGCACTGGGATAACAGTGCCTGGTCAGAATTGTGGAGATACACTATGGACGCACAGCAAAACATAGAAATCTATGAATTGGAGAGGATAACATGCAAAAATTACCACAGTGCTTGAAAACATATTGATCATGTATTTGCAGCAGAAAGTTCAATGTTCACTGTTGAATAAAGGTATGTTGATGACTGTTGGAGTTTGGAATTATGAGAAATATTTCTTTGCATGTTTAAGAGATTTTGAGATTTCTGACAAACAGTGTTTTTAACCTTTGTTCATGGAAAAAGGGCTTTTAAGCTCTGGAATGAAGCAGAGTTTTCAAGAGTGTGTATTAGTAAAATAGTGTGTAGTTTTATCACAGGGTAAGAATTTTAGATATATGGGATTTTTAGGACTGAAGACAGGTGAAGGCAAGATGGAGGAACTGCATGGCTTTTGGGTTTCTTCCTTCTTCTTCCTTGCCTCCATGTTCTGCTGTGAGGTGGCACATTATAGTTGGTTTAGAATAGAGTCTAACCTTCTAACAAAGGTATTAGTTATTGGAGAAGTATTATAAATACTGATTACGTAGATTATAGTGTAAATGTACACACCACTCTGTGTGTGTGGGATTCGGGGTTTTGTGCATTGGACTGGCCTGCAGAAAGAACTTTGCAGGTCAGGAACAGAATGTAATGATACGAAGTAATAAACAATGAAGAAAACATCAGAAGAGATGGTTTGCGACCTGTTCCTTCAAAATCTCTGACTGGGGAAACAAAATTTCACATCCTTGGGTGACAGAGGAAAACAGCTGGCAAAAGAGACACACCAAAATATTTTTTATAAAGCTGAGAGATGACCATCAGGAAGACCTTTTACTTAAGAAAAATATGTATGGCTTACTTTGAGTTGTGCTGCATGCTGTTCAGAGAGGAGCTACAGGAGCTACATGTCAGGACATGGTGAGTAGTGACTCAGATCCAGCAAGGTAAGGGTTTCACCAGAAGCTACACTCCCTGTGCTGCTCAGCATTCAGATCCAAGTCACTGTGAACATGTTTCTGCCAGATCCTGCCTGACCAACCTGATCTCCTTTTATGACCAGGTGACTTGCCTGGTGGGTGAAGGGAAGGGAGCCTATGGATTTTGTCCACCTGGACTTCAGTAAAGGCTTTGACACCATCCCCCATGGCACACTCCTGAAAAATCTGTCAGCCCACAGCTTTGCTGGATTAAAGACTGGCTGGGTTGCTGGGCCCAGGGAATGGTGCTGAATAGTGCTGTGTCCAGTTGGCAGCCAGACACCAGTGGTGTCCCCAGGGATCAGTGTTGGGGCCAGTTCTGTTTAATATATTCATGGATGATCTGGGTGAGGGGATTGAGCCTACCATGAGCAGATTTGCAGATGAAACCAAGTTGGCGGGGAGTGTGGATCTGCTGTAGGGTAGGAGGACTCTGCAGAGGGGCCTGGACAGGCTGGATAGATGGGCTGAATCCAACAATATGAGGTTTAACAAAACCTAAGTGCCAGGTCATGCACTTTGGCCACAACAACCCCCTGCAGTGTTACAGGCTGGGGACAGAGTGGCTGGACAGCAATGGACAGAAAGGGACCTGGGAGTGCTGGTGACAGCCAGCTGAACATGAGCCACATGTGTCCACATGGCCAAGAAGGCCAACGGCATCAGGAATAGTGTGGTCAGCAGGACCAGGGAGGTTATTCTGCCGCTGTGCTCTGCACTGATGAGGCCATACCATGAGTGCTGTGTCTCCAGTTCTGGGCCCCTCAGTATGGGAAAGATGTTGAGATGCTGGAGAATGTCCAAAGAAGGGCTACAAGACTGCTGAAGGGTATAGAGCACAAGCCCAATGAGGAGCAGATGAGGGAGCTGGGATTGTTTCGACTGAAGAAAGGGAGGCTCAGAGAAAACCTTATATCTTTCTACAGCTACACCTAAGAAGGCTGTAGCCATGTAGTGGTCTGCCTCTTCTCCCAGGAAACCAGCAACAGTACAGGAGGACATAGTCTTAAGCTGTGCCAGGAAAGTTTTAGGACATTAGAAAGAATTTATTCACAGATAGGGTGATTAGACAGTGGAATGGGCTGCCCAGGGAGGTGATACAGGAAACTGTCCCTGGAGATATTTAAGACCATGATCTATTTGACATGGGGTTGTTAGGTGGGATTTCATGATCTCAAAAGTCTTTTCCAACCTAATTGATCATGTGATTCTGTCAGGAGCCTGGTGCTACAGGGCAAATGCAATTCTGCCTCAGTGGAGTAATTTGCAAAGAAGGTTTCAATTGCTGGGAGCACTGAAATCTTGTTAAAAGGTTTGCTGAACCTTTGGATATTAAACTAATATTAAAGAGAAACAGATACTGGCAAACGTTTGGATTTGAAAGTTCAGTTCACTATTCAGAGGAAAAGTGTTCTATGTTTAACAGTTGTTAAACAAGCAAACACATGGCCTTAAGGCTTCTCTTCAAGCTTAGGAAGAAAGGGCTTTCTCCTGATATTTTATTCTTCCTATTCCGGGGAATGTCAGCACAAGTCTGAGAGCATAATAAGTGAAAACTAAAAGTAAAATAGTAGAGAGAGAGAGAAAGAGAGGAAAAATGTTTTCCAAAGATTTCAGAATCTAGTATTAATTTAGGATATAATAATAATAGTTGCAATAGCAAGCAATAGACATAGTATGGTTTCTTTTCCTTATTTGTGATGGCAACAGGTATGTGTGCACTTTTTTAATTTCTTAATTATTTCTGAATTTTTCTGATGTCTATAATTCAATATTTAGCTTTATCTTGTCAATGGTGCTTTGAAAATTACACCAGTTTCAATCTCAGGCTTTGAGGTATGGGATCCTGCTAGCTCCCTTTGGCTGCTGCAGGATTTGAAAGTGTGTACCCAGGCCACCTGGGAGGATTTAATCTCTCTGACATTACTGTGACTTGGTTTCCCTATGACTTCATACAGTGATTGGGTGCAGTCAAAGCAGCAATTCTGAAAAAAATATAAAGGTATTTTGGAAATATTACAGCTTCTGACTATGAATCTCTAGATTTCCTCAGTGTTAGAACACAAGGTAATTATTCCCTGGTTACACCTGGAAATGTTTGAAACAGTGAGCTCACTAGTATATATACTCATGAAAATGAAACTTACTTTTACCTGCCCCCTTGGAATTCAATATTGGTTATTTACATAAGTTATCCAAGAAAAGAAAAAAAAGGGGGAAAAGATTCCATCATGTTAATTTAGGCTCTGATTTAGACCCTCTGACATCCATAAGAAACTCTAGTGTTTAGAAATAAAAAGTAGGTTCTCTGTTGCAAAAAGAATGTACATGCTTTCAGTACCACTCTATTGAATACCAAAGGAGCTGAGGTGGTCAACCTGTGCTATGTGTCACGCTTTTACAAAGCTGAAGTGAGATAATGCCTGAAGTATTTCGTCTGTGACAAATTAAATCTGAATTACACACAAGTAATTTAATGAAGTCATGATTGGCTTTATGAGTCAAGACTGACTGCTAGCTTAACATTGCTGTTTTAATTTTGATGGGATGCTAGTATTATAAATTAATTGTTTTAAAGAAAATTTTTCATGTTGTAACAGAAAATTTTCTGGAAAAATTCTCCCCAGCTAAATTTTGGATTTACATTTGAAGTTCCCATTTTCCTTTTTAGAAATGAAAATATTTTTCATATGAACATTTTTTAATATGTTGAACAATAAATTGCTTGTGTCAATATCAGTAAACTAGATGTCTCTCAAATTCACCTTTATACTTTCTTCCACCAAAGAAAAATTTTTTCATTAAATATGCAGAGGAGGTATTTTGTACCTTCAAACCATTCATCAACAGAAACAAAGTGTGAAGGTTTGTTTCCCGTAGCTTGAAAATAATAACACCATTCAAAATTAGAATTAGAAAAGCAGAAATAATGACCTTGTTTTCTAGTTATGGTTGACTAGGTTTTTGAGAGGCATTCATCTCAGGATGAAAAATCTAAAATTTTGTTCCTATTACAAGCAATAGCACTAAGAATTGATTTCATTTTAACACCTAGAAGATAGAACTTTTTGTATTTTATTCAGCATATGCTTGGGAAGAACAGCATAGGACTGCATTAAATAGTCACATAAAATGCACTCAAAGCTAGCTTGCCCACCTAAATACTTACCTTATGATTTTAATTTTAGGTAGGCATTCTATTCATTCTATAATGGCCAAGAATCTGATTGAGTAGAGGAAAAAAAGCATTTGCATGCAAACTATTGACTGCATTAGTAAACAATTAATTTAATAATGTGTTTATCTAGATGTCCTGGTTTTCTGTCTGATCCAGAGAATCTTCAAGGAAATTACTGAAAATAACAAGGAATCTGGAGGCCATTGATCTTAAAGGCTTGAGGCTAGAGCTTGGGTTAACTCCCTGCAGGAGGCTGTGAACTGCAGTGTTGCCTATGACCCTTAGGCCAAGGCTATTGCTCATGCCGGTGTGGACCCTAACTGGAAACAGATATACAGGCAACAAAACTAAGCCTGCAATGCTCCTCAGAAGAGCAGAAGAGGGTTGTATCAAACATGAAGCTTATATTTTCAGTTTACATGGAGAGCACCTGCTCAAATGGTGATGCTTTCAGTCTGTCTGTGCAACTTGGCGTTTCTGCCAGGTTTGTCAGATAAGGTGACAAAGGAAGAGGTTTGAGTCCAAACCAGGCTGGACAGTATGGATGTCATTTTTAGCTCAGCCTGTTCACAAGCAGGTTTGGCATGGCCTCTCCCACCACTCAGTCCTTTCCCAGAAGGGAGGACTGGAATCATAGGGTATGCTGAGTTTGAAGGGACCCAGAAGGATCCTCAAATTCCAGCTTGTGGCCCTGCACAGGACACCCTAGGCATCATATCATGTGCCTGGGAGTATTGTCCAAACACTGCTTGAACTCTGGCAGTCTTGGTGCTGTGACCCCTCCCTGGGGAACCTGTTCAGTGCCTGAGGATGAAGAGGATGAAGAACCTCTTCCTGATGTCTTCACTCCTATCAGACAACAACCTAAAAGGCGAAAAAAAAAAGGCACAATTTGCAGCGTCAGTAATCTTGGTTCATACCACTTTGCAGCACAAAGGAAAGGCAAATTGGATGTCATCACAGTAGGTATAAATAGAAATTGCACTGATCCCAGCTATTTTCTCTACTAATTTCTGATTTTATGATAAGCAGGTAGGTATCAGAATCTGAATAAAACTGTAATGCCAGCTGAAGTGTCCAGATTCTGCAATGAGATTTTATATATATTTAGTCGGTCATGTTGGAAATGTGTAGATAGCAATCAATTTTTATTTTCCACAATATATTACTTTTTAAATGGAAGAAATAATTATAGCACTTATATATTTTTCTTGGCAAAGTAGTTATACAAAGAATGGAAAGGAAACATATGGAAGCTGTTTTAGATATCATTTTTGAATTTTTTCTCTTCTATGATAGAAATTCTTTTAGGGTGTTTTAATTTTATTGTGAATATGTTTTTGGAAATGAAAAATGTAATTCTTTAAAATTTCCCATTTCACAATCATGGTGCTTAATTTTCTTTTCTCCTGATTACAATCAGTAGTTTTCACATGACCATTCTCACATGAAATCTAGGAGAAGTTGAAAAAAATTAAGAAAAAAGAAAGAAAAAAGAATTGATAAATATTTCTTTGAAACTGACATTTATACTCTCTGGGAAACAAGGCAAATTATACTCCAGAGAAGTTATGATGCCATAAATGAAGCTTATTTTGGATATAAATGTAATAGGAAGTACAGATTTAGACATAATAGTTACTGGTAAAACAAAAATCTTTGCATAAATGAACTGATTCCAAAGGTGTGGTGTCCTAAGCTGTGTTCTATATGACCAAAAGATTGGTGACAGAAAAAAAGTGTGTTGAACAGTAAAGAACAATTATGACTTTTTAAGTAATGCTACCCCAAACTGAACATTTTTACTTTTTTAAATAGTATTTCCAGGCTTTGCTCATTTAACAAAGCAGAGAGAAAAGTTATGCTTCTTTTGAGAGGAAAAATAAGGTATAGTTTTCAACTGTCGCTCAAGGCCACTCTTACATCATAATGCAGATTAATGAGGAAAAGATGTCAAATATTTCCCAACACCATTCTGCTTATTCTGGAGAGATAAGGGGAAGTTGAATTTGCAAATCACTGGGAATTTCTTGTGGATGATCTAGAAAAATTCATGTGTATGGAGCGTGTGGCTACTAGCTATGCCATCCTGCTCTCACTCAAGTCAATTAAAGTTTTGGTAATGATTAGCTATTAATTAATTTTAAAAGGTGAACAATATTTTCTTATGATCTGAATTAGGAATTTGCAGAGAAGGGTGAGGATGCCATACAATGAGACAGTAGCACACTGAAAACTGAAGAGAAGCAGGATTAAATTAAAGAATATGAAGTCAGGCTTGCAACCAGAAATTCTGGAAGGAGCACTAGCTAATGGGAGTGAGACGTGGTCATCAAATACATTTTCTCACAACCAATCATTTATATTGGAGCTGACTAAAAAGCAAAGCCTTGGGATAGCCTGTGCCTACCCTGGTTCTCAGGGCATGCAAAGAAACAACAACCCTGTGGACAAATTTGTTTAAGCTTGCTTTTTCACCCGAGCTGAGATTTCAGTGTCACAGTGTCCTCATAACTCTGCTGTGGCTTTTTTAGACTTGTCCATGGCAGAAAATGCAAAGGCCTGGACCTTGTGCTAGATCCTAAAAGAGGTAGATATGATTATATTAAGTGCTGTTGGGTATAGCCTAAGCTCTCATTAGCCAGTATTTTTCAAAGAAGGTGATGTACTGAGTGCTTGTAGTTGAGAGGTGCTGAGCTAAAGTATTATTTTTCTTGAAACAGTGGCTCTGGGTGATGATTAAGAGGAATTTTTGTTTTCTAGGTCATTCTTTCTTAGAAGGTGGCATTGCCCAGAGGCTCTGCACCAGGGAATGCCATGTTGCCTTCAAATGTACATAGTTCTTTAATATATTTTTACCCTTATTAATCTTTATATGATTTAAAGAAATAACTCCTTTAACTTTATAGAATGGCCTTACAACAGAAAACCTGGAACCCTGTGCTCTACGCACTACAATTCCTGGAAGCTTGATCTTCTGCTGCCAGTAGTTTCTGGGAATACTACACATGCTCTACTGACTCATATTACTTCAGATGAAAAAAACCCCAACAAAACCAACAAACAAAAAACTGCTGGTAGTCTTGCTTTTCCCTTCAGGACAGAAGTGTTTCTGTTCAGCATGCTATCATAAAGGTCAAAGGGAACAATAATGTCAGCCAGGTTGTTCCAACCTGTTGTGACCACCCGGAGGTTTCATTCTGCATCACATAAATTTCTAAAACTAGAGAACAGTTTTAGGGAAACTTTAGATTTAAAGATTTCATATAAAAACAAAACTGACGTATCTTAGAATAAAAGGGTGACAAGCAGACTAATTTGAGAAAAGAAATAAGGTTACTGCTTCCAATTAATTACTGAATAAGAACTGGTGGAGACAGACTTTCCACTGGGATCATGATCCTTTCAACCATTTTTATATTCTATGGATTATATGCATGATACACCATTAGGATCATGGAAAGAATATGCCATTCAAACATTGGTTTTCCAATATATTAAGGGATGTATTCCTGCAGGGATCACTATCGCCCACAGCAGAAGCCAAGAGCTACAAAAGGACCACCTGTGCAATCCAGCACCCAAGAGCTATGGTTATGGAGGAATCACAGCTGACTGACTAGAGCTTTTGCTATCAAGGTCCTGTCATTCCTCTCACACTCAGTTTACATCATATTTATATCTCCTGACAGTTGTGCACAGTGAGCAGTTACTATAGGCATTGTATTTGCAGTTGCTTAGGCTGTAGTTAATAAGATCTTGGTCTGCAGTAGGATTTATTTTCATCTTTACATGCCATCCAGCAAACAGGGAGTTGCTTAATGTGCATGATTAGAGTGAGGTTTAAAATTTGCTGCATTCAGTTATTCTTTCTGCTTCTCCCTTTTAATAGCACATTGTCATTTTTTTTTCACTGTAAAATAAGTAGTCTTTTGAACCTTGTGAAAAAAAAAAATTAAATGCACTGCAGAAATAAAAAAAAAAAAAAAAAAATCCTCCTCCTGACTCTGACAATATCCTATGGCAAACATAACTCAGACACTCACATTAAGAAAAAAAAAAATTTAGTGACTGAATTTACCTCAGTTCCAAAGATCCAGGGTAATAATAATAATAGTAATAGTAATAACAGCAACAACAGCAAAATTAATAATAACACTAGTGGTGTTGTTACTTTCACACTATATACAGCATTCTCTTTTTAATTTCAGCTTGTTACATCATGGTAACATTTTTCAAAACCTGATTTCCATTGAACTGGCTTCCCATGAAAATAAATGAAGATTAATTTTGTACATATGAGGAAAAAAATAAAGGCTTAAGTAGTTTCAAATATCCATTACTGTTAAGTGACACTGACTGTTGTTTTTTCCTACAAGTCATAGTGAATAAAATTAGCCTCTGGCTATGTAGATTAGGTGAAGGCATAAAGTGCATTAGAGACTATGCCCAGCATAACTGGTTTATCCTGGAAAAGAAATGTCTTTTTTTTTTTTATTTTTTATCTTAGTAATGGTGAAATTTCCTATTGGAACTATCCCCTCATTGCATAGATATGGATATTATTTTTTGTTGCCAAAGGACAACTATCAGTGTGTATCAACATTTGAGGCTGGGTGCATATAAGGGATAGATAAGTAATGCACTCAGCTGTTGCATTTAAAGTATTTGTGCATTATGATCCACACAGAGTTGATGGTCACATCTCAATCTCATGTTTTTCTACAATGATCAATTAAAATATATGGTTGTTTATTTTGTTTATTATATTGTTGAGAGCTACCCGGCTCTCAGCTGAGATGTGATGGGATCTAAATCCCTCTTCACATGTTACATTTCTGTAAAAGCAAATGCAATTTACAGAAGTACACCTAATCATATCACAAGGGTGCATCCAGTCCACAGCAGTTTCCTATTATAAGTAAAAAAAAAAGGAGCTGTTTTTTACAACATCTTGATGGTAAAGTGGTCTACATTGCCTACAAATTTTTTATGTGGGAATTAGGGAACTCAAGCTGTGACAGTTTGTGAGGCACAATGAGAGAATTAGGAGTTGTACGTGAATTGTGGCCTAAAAGTTTGGGAGATTTACTGTATGTGTAATGATATCATCCCTGGGATGAATCTGCTTTGGCATGGAGCAACCACAGGAATTGTAACTCTGGATATTAGGACCAAATTAATCAGAGAAATGAATTTATGCGGTGGAAAAATAGCTGTGGTAGACCTGTGAAGTGGCTTTCCACAGGTAGGCAGGTGGACCTCATGTCTGCAGGGCATATTCTCAAGTAGAAGGGAACAGAAATGTCTCTTACTAAAAGTGAGTGGTATAGTGTGAAATTCCTAGTCTACTATCTGATGCAAGTACTTTATTTCTGTAATGCATGAATCTATCAGCAATTTAGAGACAGGATTTAAAATTTTCCTTTACTATTGAAAATGGTTGTTTGCTATCTCTGCAGAGTGGTCAGGCAGGCACATGGCACTGAGGCTGGTGAGTTTTCCCTCTAGAGGGAAAACTATGACTCCTCTTTCCTGTAGAACAGCTTTTTCTTCTCTCCCAAATGAACTTGGCAACATGATTTTCTTCCTTGTCAGGTGAAATGCACTTATAGCACATAGAAACATCCTGATGTGTTTTACAATCTGCATTTCTCAAGGCTTTCAACCCCTAACACTCATAGATTACTTTGGCTGTGAGAGAAAGAAGTCCCATTTCACTTTTTTACGGACATTCACAGCACATGCCGTGATGCCCATTTATATGTGTGATATTTCTTACTAGTTGGATGCTTAGAAAATGACCTTTTATATTACTCTCTGGAAAAAGATCTTATGTCCAATGGTGCTGGCCTGGGCCCATGGCAATTTGAGCACTGTTGTTATAATCCTGCCACTATACCTGCATCTTATTTAAAAGCTATGTCTGTTGTATGAAACATTATAAATTAAACCTATGTATAAAAATCAATAAAGCAAGCATCCTTTTCTATGACCCATGAAGGTTTATCAGCACATTTGCTTACTTGGTAACCAGCGAGAAGCAGTTAACTTTCTGTGGCTCAGTCATTAATGTCAGTCCCAGTGTTTACAGGCAAAAAATTTCAGTCAACCTTACACTGAATATGCAAGAATACGTCTTTTTTGTCCTTTAGTCAGATATATTGAGTACAGCTCCTAATAAACAGGAAATGACAAATTTACCATCTATCAGGATTCAGTTAGGAATCAATGGCTGAGATGAAGCTTCATAAGCTGTAGCAAAGCTACAATTATGATTCTTAAATTTTAATTAAGTATATAGCTAATGGTCTATATTAAATGAGTTTTCCCCTTTTTAGAAATTGTAAAGATCTGCTATTCTCTTCTAAACAATGCTGTAAAAATATAGATCTTAAATAAAGATCTTAATACATTTCCATTCATCAGATACTGAATTGTTTCTTGAATCTTCTACTTCTTCAAGTATTAAACTTTGAATAATCAATTCTACTGGTGATGGAGCCAAAAATCCCTATCAGTGAAATGCTTATTTTAGGATAATATTGCTTTGCCTAAGAGTCTTGCATTTCTACACAAAGCTGAAAAGGCCACTGAGCAAAAGAACTGCTACATCTTGCCAGTAAAATTGATATTGCAAAGATGTTTTTATTCTCATTCTGCAGTTGAATTAACAGAGCAGAGAGTGGGGAAGCAGAGAGAAAAGCATTTGGTTGATAGGGTTCACAAATAACACATTTTCTTCATCCTCTAAATTGCCTGTCAAATTAAAGAGCAAGTCTGAAAACTTCTGTAATTATCTAAACTATTATCTCTAACAAGGATTTACATGCCTTTCCTACTGTATTAAAGAAGGGCAGTTTCACATCATTAAAACCTTCTGAGAGATGCAGTTAACAACATCCCAGAGCAAGACAGCTAGTTGCAAACCACTCTAATAAAAATTTCGAGCAGAAGCCTAAAGTTTACTTAGACCGTGTAGATTCTGTATTATTCTGATCTAACCCTTTAAAATCATTACCATTTCCCATCCCGACCTCATATTAAACTGATGATTTATCAAAGCCAAAATATTTCTTAGTGAAGGGCTTTTTTCTCATGGTGTGTATTGCACTAAATGTGTATTGAAATACTGATTAGTCAAGCACCAAAATATTAGATATAGACTTAATAACAGTTAAAGGTTTACAAATATCAGAAGCTAACAGTTGTCTCTTTTATCATAAATGCTCTTGAAATATTTTTTAAGATGCAATCCTTTTCCTATAGCTGGAACATAAATACATTTATTATTTCTATAACTTTGTTATGGTTACTTCAGAAATTATAGAACATAGCAGGACTTCTGTAGGGAAGCTTATTGATAATACAAGGCTGTGATTTTTGTAATTTTCAAACTTTGTCAGACTCAGTTTTTTCTACCTTTACCTTTTTTAATTCATATTATTTGTGTAATTAAACTATTTACTTCCTGCAACAGAATCAGAACGTGGCAGGTTATTGGGAGTGATTGGTTTATTCATCCTGATACTGATACTGAAATATATCCTGAAGATGATGGCTCATTAAAAGAAGAACTTGCAGAGGTAACATTTGTAAAGAACTATTTATAAAACATTTATATATTTATATTTCAGTATCAGTAAAGAAAATGTGTGGGAAACTTATTAACTCAATTCAAATAGTATAAAAAATTCTTTTCAATTATGCAATCAAATTCCATGTAAACTTTTTATTATTCTATTAAAACCAGATGCCTTAGCAGCATTCTTGATAGTTTAGGAGTAAATTGTAAAACATGGCATTATTAATCTACATACATGGATCATGGTTTTGCAGAGAGGGTCATTTAATTAATGGGAAGTCAGGAGAAGAAGATATTTTCACTAAAGCAATACAGCACACTGAATCAAGATAGATGTGAATTTTGAATCAGAATTCCATTAATTTTTTTCTAGTGACAAAAATAAAAAATATTCCTAATTAAAATTAATAATGGTTTATTAAGTGAAGGCTGCCTAATTGCAAATTCAGTTTAAACAATGCCTGAATTGCCTAATTAAAAATTTTATGCCTCTTGCTTAAAAGGCAATTGCTTATGAATTGCTGCTTTACCACTCTGATTGCTCTTCTTCAAGTTCAGTAAATTACTGAATGTTGGAAGGCATATAGAGGACAGCATATGCAGGAGAGTCTTCCTTTGCTATTGAAGCACACAAGGAATTGTTTTCACTACAAAGAAATGGAAGCGTTTTGTAAACAATGACATCTCCATGGTTATTCATGGAATGCTACCTTTGTTCTTGTTAATGTAAATATATACACCATGTTATTTCAAAGCATGCACATGGCATTTTGAGGTCACTAAAGAGCCCCAAACCAAAATAATGGGTAGAAGAATATAGCATAACAAGATTAATATGTAGTTAAACAGTAATCATAGTGCACTGCACAATAAAGGTGACCAGATAATAAATCTCCAAATGGTTCTAAATTTATTTGGCCTCAATCAAAATGATTTTTTGCACTTCAGTTGAAATACTTTTAAAATTAATTGTAAACAGAAAGCAATTTTATTTTCCCAATCAAAATTATTATCAACATTTCACAAGGAAGAAATCAGATTTTCAAGAAAGTATACTCCATCAGAGAGATTGTTTTGTCAAGAGTCCTTTCTCTCCACTGTCAATAGATTTCCAGATCCTTATTTGTATATCTGGTCATATTTACCAAAATATTTTGTCTTGTCCTGTACTGATACATACATTTTAATGAAAATGGTTAATAGGCAGAAGACTCATATTAACACTTATATAAGGTGTTCATGTAGGCTCAACAGTTGAAAGTATGAATCTCCACTATCACATACACAAACTTCTGAAGTGCAGAGAAAAAATGTACATATTTTGGTGGCTGGGATTTTTTTGTTTCCTGAGGAAACAGGAATACCAAAGTACTTTGGCCCTTGTGAAACCTAGAGTTTCATTGCAACATTTCGCAGAAAAGTACAATCTGAAGCTAGCCTTATGTCATGGCTGTGGTTGCCTCAATAGCTTTGTTGAGCTCTTCAGAGAGATTTCCCAGCCAATTCATCCACTACTGTGGGAAAATGTTCATCATGAAACTTTTTTTTTTTTTTTTTTGCCATCCCCCACAAGCAGGGTTAAACTCAGTAATACTGTCAGGTGGTTCTGTGATCTCTAGGCACATGGTGCAACTCATCAACAAAGACAAATCCATTGTGGAATCGTTTTGACACCAAGTGCCATGTTTAATGTTCAGATTTAATGGAAAAAAAGGGAACAGCAGCAGTTTTGATGCCCAATCTCCAAAGTGCAAGGGTAAAGGGGTAGCAATGTGGGATGCTTGGGATCTTTATTCTGATCATGTGTTTCTACTGTACCATTTAATTCAGAATCCCAGCAGATATGTTTAAATAATACATATCTAAACATATCGTAGAAATGTTTTGGATCTCCAGAAATGTTTTGGCTGCCCTGGCTGCCAAAATAGTAATTTCACTTTACAGATTCACTTCTCACTCGATACTTGTTAAGAAGCTGAACCCTATAATTCTTTCACTTCCTCTAAGAGAGGGGAGAACATAGGAAGTAAGTCAGAGAAGAAAGCAAGAGGGAAATAAGTAAGATAAAGATCAAATCAGGTTAGGAAAAACATTCTAATGCTGAAAAATTATGAAATTTGGTAGCCAACATGAACCAATCTTTCCCAATAAGCAATGAAAAATGTGCCTTTTTAGAGTTTCCAAGAGGTGTTAAAAACACTGTACTCTGATGTTAAAAGTATACTACTAACCAAATCATTTTCCAACGATTTTGTTGGTTACTTGCTTTCATAACAGTATTCAGCTGACAAAAATGTGGCTTCCTATAAGAGCATTCTCTCCATTCTCCTCTTCATCATTTGTGTCTATGACATTGTGTCTAGTGGTATGCGTGATTTCTAACATCTGCTGGAATGAAGTGGACCTTGACAGTAGCTGTGATTAAAGTCTCATTAAAAAGGAAAGATGTTTCGGCCAATAGATGAAGCTCTGGAGATCCAAAGCCAAAGTTGCAGATTCCTCTGTCAGCTCTTCTTGACTTAACTCAGCATACATAATACGCCTTCCTAATATATCTCTTTAGACTTCCAGTGAGGTTTATATAACCTGACTGTGTAGCACAAGTAATGATGTCATGCTTATTTATTAATATAATCTGCAGTGGGGATCTCCATGTCAATGGGTACCTTCAAATGAAATTTGTGATCACTTTTATATCTTAGAAAACAATATACAACACTAATGTCATTTGTAACATGCATCTTCAATGAATGCTATTTGTCTCTTTCATATCCACTCAGTTTCTGTGATGGGAAATAGGGATGGGTTTGGAGAATATCCAGGTCCATCTCCTGTTATATTTCTGTGTATATTACCTTTATATAGATACAAAAGTGGAGAACTTAATCTGCCTTCACTGGCTATGTAGAATCAGTAACATATCTCTTCAAAGACACTCTCTAAATAGAGCCTCTGTGAGAGATCTGGGATAACCATGTCTAATATCACTGTCATTCTTATGCCTAAAACTTTTTTTTTAAGTTTCTAGATGGAGGCATAAGTTTCAGATATAGCCACAGCTGATCATCCTCTCAACCAGACTGCTAGGTAGAGTTTCCATCTCACTCCAGAGCACTGTTGCATGTGGTCTCTAGGCTGTCCACAAACACCAAAGTGTGTAGAAGACACTGAAAGGTACCCCCCCTAAACCAACAGCCAGGTCCTGCCCCCTTTGTTGAAAGGAAATAGTGAAAATGGATTTGGACAGCTAGATGGATTTGATTTACTTTTAGACACCTTACCAGCTCTGAAATCATAAATTTTGCAAAAAGGCCTTTGTGACATCCAATTTACCTGGTCCAGTTGGGTAAAGTGAAGGCAAATGACTTAGATCAACAGTTACAACAACAGAGTCAGTGGAACTGAAAATCAGACAATAGAGGGGCCAAAACCCCATGCAGAGCAAGACTGAAAGGGAAGATGTCAAAGGGGGTCCTAACTCCTAATTTTCCCTATGTGTACCTTCATGGAGTCCTACACTTTTCCGGCTGTTGGCTACTTTAACAAAATGTTCCTCAACAGAAGAGGGTCTTGGTGAAGTTCAATAATTGTATGTGTATCCTCAGAGCAAATAATGGACATTAATGGTATTTAGTATTACTAAAAAGCTTTTTAAAATGTGTGGTTTATAATATCTTAAAGGAAACCACTTGGAAAACATACGACTATTTATTCTGTATACTGTATCATAGCTGAACGCAAATAATAATATGCAAGGCTGCAGACCTTGGTTTCTACTTAGAGAAGGAAGCTAATATATGTAAACATGACAAAGATTGATGGTGGGGAAGTAATAAGTTACTTGTGTGCATATGATATGAAAGATAGTGAGATGATTTGAAGTCTATCAGTACAGGTTATAAAAACATGCATGCAGAGGTTATGGAAGTTCAATTTTAAAAATCCTACAGATAGGATTAGAATGTTCTCTCCAGTTTGAATCTAGGGAAATAACATAGAATAACAATAACCACTTTTAATTGTCTCATTGCTCTCATCTGAAGTGGCTTTAGAAAACGAAATTGAGAGCTAAGGAACTGAAGTGCCTCAAGATACCACTTTAATGTTGCCCTCTGAATACTAGTCATAGTGTCCAAATTCTAGGCCTTGGTCTACTCTCTGAAGAAAACTTATTTTCTATGTAATTTAGAGGAAGTAAGTGCTACTTTCTCAGACTATCTCGATGACCTTCTTTCAAGTGAACTTGGTGAAGTGACACTTGTCTTGCATGTTCCCTTGCATTTCTTGGGGAGAATAAAGAAAACCTGTGACTATGAGTTTTACTTGCAGATTTATGTGCACTGAAAAGGGAAGAAGGCTGAATCATCAACCTACAGGGAGCAGAAGCAAATACACCTTCCAATGACAGTGATTTGGATTTTTTCATTGTATTTTTCTCTTGTACTCTCAAAGCTGCACATTTTATTCTTTAGGGCTTAATCTCTATGTGTGCTTATTAGTCTGAAAGAGAGAGAGAACACAATTTTAATTAGTGTTTGCTGTAGCTCTTTTCTCATTTGGTGGGTTCCAGGGTATTATTCAGAAATATGAGATCAGCCACTAATACTGACAATGCCAAAACCCCCTAACTTGGTGCTGCTAAATATCTTTCTGCCTCTGCTGGCTATAACCTCCCTCTATCTTTGCTTAGCACCTTACAGAACCTGGACTAATCTTCATCACAGTTTATGCTTTCAGATGTTTCCCACATAAAAGAAAGAGGATGACATTATCCTTGTTTAACCCCATGTATATTTCCATATGAAGCCTGTTTTCTGGCACATACAGCATATATGTGACAACACATTCTGTCTTTATATACTTATATGCAGTTACATAAAAGACGCTTAAATAGCAAAAGACAATTAAAATTACGTGTGGAAATCAGACCAAAGTAGGAGTATGGCCTGACTGTGAAATTAAGACCTTCCAAAAATGTCAATTTTGCATGACTCAAGTTTGAGCATGTTCCTTACAGGTTTACCACAAAGATAGTGATAATGTCATAGTGAAATGGGTAATTTCATTTTCATTTTGCATGGAAGCTCTCAAAAAGAAAAAATGGATAAAAGAGGCATATTCACTTTCATTGCATTGCTGGCTTAGTTAGGAAAGCCTTACATACACCAGGAAAGCTTTACAAAGCCATGATTTTCTTTTTTGAGTCAAGCTTTGCTCTCAGCTCTTTCTTCCCTTTTCTGGGTTTATCTGTTTGCTGTAAAATAAAGGTGCAGCTATGGATGCTGTAAAGGAGTTAATAACAGCAAGGATATTGGGCATGAGACAGAGATCACAACTCTTGCTTTCAGAATTATTTTGGATACACTGTAGGGAAAAGAGTGATTACAGACATGACCTTTGTCTGGAGACTAAAAACAATGCACCACATGAAAGAGTTCTTTGAAACTATAACTGTACTGCCTTTCATGTTCAAATTAACGGAGACATTGCATAATACATTATGTCATGTAGACAGCCCCAAGGTGAGAATTTCTTCTAACATATCTGAGTGGAAATTACCCTTCAACACTATTTCTAGGCAGCCTTCATTCCATTATTAAAGCAGTAACAGTTCCCTTGCTCTTATACCAGAAAATCAATGTGGGAATTTTTTGCTAGGCCTATAATACTATAATTGTTTTAAAGTACTCTTTTCAGATAAAAGTTTGTAAAGACCATGCTTATGAATGACTGCTTTCAATTACAGAATTAAAATCTCAGCGTAAGACATTCTGGTTGCTCAAAAAACCCATCAGGTTTCCATTATTTTACTGAATAATTTAGAAATTCCAGTGCAGTCCTACAGGAGTGAGTTTTCTGAATTAAAAGGCCAATAAGAATAGCTCTGATGTTAAAAAAGAAAAATCAATAACTTACATGAGTATATTCTGGGAAATGTTTTGTTTGTATATTGTTTCCCCTGTATGTGCAGCCCTTTTGTTTGCTTTCCAGGTTAGCTGATGTTATAAAGTTGATTACTTTGCTTGCTTGCTGCTGTAAAAGATAAGAAATATTAAACTGAAAACAAACAAACAAGCAGAACCCAAGTAGAAAACATGCAACAGCCTATAACAATTTATACCACTCTTCTTACTCTGCTGTCAGGAAGAAGTACAGTTCAGAAATAACAGAAAATATTTGCTTTTCTTTCCAGACAGTCACAGACCCAAGCACAGAGACTAATGTTTTTGCTCTCACAGATCATATGGGCCTACACAGTAACAAGCATCCACCTAGTGAGAGCACATTCATAAGTCAAACCTTTCCAGACTGTCAGACTCTCTTAACATGACATCGTAGTTAATTTTACAGTGCCTCATCCTCCCAAAAGAGGCAGAGCACACGCTCATACTCTCAGTCCTCCAAGGAGGTACAGCAGAGCTGCCAGATAAAGTCATGAGTCCCTCCTGGTAGTGCCACCCCGGGCTGATGGCAGAGCAGCTGGGCCAATGTATGCTTCTCTATATCACACTGCCCCCCAGTGCTTTCAGCGGTATTAAAATATCTTCTCATTTTTACTATTGAGGGGCAAATTACCCACTCAAACAGCCAGTCAGAGGATGAGAGTGTTTGCTTGTAAAATACCTGGATCTGTATCAGACACAGTCTAGACTAAGGTAAAGCAAAGTTTTGTAAGCTGTAAGCACAGCACATTGATGCAGCAAAACTTAAGTTGCCTTGCATGTGCCTTATCACATCCTTTCTGTAGCCCTCCACTCATACTTGCTACTTTGTTCAGAAGGTCCCTGGAGAACTGCGTTTGAGGGAGAGAGAGGAAAATGAGGAAATGAGATTAGGAGTGGGAAAATGTCAACGTGAATTTCAGTTTCCTTTTTCTAGTGCAAGAAGTGAAGAATTTGGGACAGATCCCGTTCCTACCAAGGCCAATGACAAATTGTCCATTGACTTTAATGAGAACATGGCATATTTGCTTGGGTTTTATTGTTTCTTATTTTCTAACTTCATCTTGTGGCTGGCCAGAAAGTTTGGGTTTGGTTTCAACTCCTGATAATAGCTTTTTTACTGTTAATTTAATCTCTTTCAATCCTATATGCTCATAAGATTCAGGCTGACTCAAACTGATTGCATGTAGCCTGAAAGCAAAGCTCCCAGTCAGGAATCAAGCTGTAGCCCATTTCTGTGGCATATTCTTTCTTTCTATTTTTAAATGGCTTAATTAAGAAGAAATGGATTTTAAAGGGTGATCTAGGACAACTATAGCAATTGTTACCTTAAACTTACTTGGCTTCAGAAGTAGTTCAGGTCTAATGGTTTTGCTAAATGGAATTCTAAATGGAATCCTGCTTGGGCTGGATTCAAAGTGTAAACATCACCGTGTACAGGTGAGATTTTGGGGAAAACATCACAGTAAAATTAGCCTAATTTTGTAGACAAAGCAAACTAGACAAACAAATATGTTCTGGTTGGTGGGTGGAAGACAGGTGTTTTTCTGACAGTCAGGTAAACTTCAAAAATCCTCATCTATTTCATTACTAAAGTTATTATTAAAGCAGAATTTTGCTCAGTGCTTTAGATGCTCTTCTTGGAGTTATTTAGGTATATGGATAGACAGGTATAGAGGGACAGACAGATAAAAAAGAAAAAGGAGATATTTTGACATGACTATTGAAAATCAGTTATGGGAAGTTAAATGTGCTTAGAGATGGTAGTTCAGTTTTGAAAATCTGTAATTCATAAGCACTCAATACCATGTTTTACTTTTTATTTTTTTTGTTTGTTTTGCTAATGGCACTAGCAACTCTTAGAGCTTTTTAGACTCAATTCTGAGAGAAAAAATGCCTTTATGTGAATCTGCTCTTACTGGTAGTCCTTATGTTTCTGCTTACTGGTCTGTTTTCAGTTTGCCATCTGTAAAGCAAGGCACCAGTTTCCAGCAAACTCCACAGACTGTTCTGAAAATAGGTGAATAGACACTACTATTGTAGGCTTCATCTTTACCTCACACTTAGACAATTAGGCACTGCTGTGGGTCTCAGGGTATGAAAGCCTAGCAAGCTGAGCTTCTGTTGTTTCAGAACTTGTGGGGTTACTTTGGGCATATTACAAAGTAGCACTGAGCTTGAAATGAAAAATGCAAAGCTAAGTCTTGCCAGCATGGCACAAATTACACTAAACAATAGTTTCAGTTTCTTTCATCATTTAATCCTTATGTCTAAACTACTAGTGGCACAGCTGAAGAATGTCAAACAATGACATTCATCCCCTCACATTGTGAAGGAAATATAAGAGCTGTGTCCTGAGTGTTGACTGGTTATAAAAAACCTCCTGACGAGCACTCTGGTTTTGGAATACAGGATTACCTATGAGCATTTGAGTAACTGAGAGGACTATCAGAACACAGCTAGTCTTTTTTTCAGTAAAATTTTAACATATGGGTGGTCAAACTTTCAGCAGTATTTTCATTTGTTCATCTGGTACTGTACTTCTATCCATATGGATAGCAGATTTAAAAGAGGACACAAAAGAATCATGTCTGAGAAGCAGACTTACTTAAAGATTTGTGCTATGAGAATGAACATATCTTCTCTGACATATGGGGAAACTCCAACACACGTCTGGGCTCTTTTTGTTTTCTTATTCTGTCTTTCTACAGGAGTTTGTGGCCACAGCATGGCTGGTACTGGAGACAATGAACAAAAAATCCTGTAGCATATCTTCTGGATTCACTTCTCAATTAAGGTTTCTTTTGGAAGAAAATCCCTAGACTGCCACTAGGCTCATGTCATGGGAGAACATTTGTGTACAGCAATAGCACAAATCTATGGGTAGTTCTATGTCTGTGTGGTATTTTGGCCTACATGGCTGATTGTTTCCTTGGATATGGTCTTAGATTTTTCAAAAGGAATGAAGAAAATCCCACAGGCAAAAAGAATTTAACGTGCTTTCCTTGAACATCTACAGCTTAAGGTGAATTGGCTGCGGGTCATTAGTACCAATTGAGTCCTTCAGGCAATCAGCAGAGCAAAGAGGCCCACAGTACTGTCCTCCAGCAAGCAGTAATCACTGCTCCACTCTTGTTAAGAAAACCAGGAAAAAGAAAAACAACTCAAGTTCTGAAATACAGAAACAGATGAAGCATAAAACAAATCTGCTTGATGAAGGCAAGGCTGCTGTTAACAAGTCACAGGGAGAAGGAAGAGGAGCAGAAACAAACAACACAAATAAGATTGACATTGAAAAGAAAGAGAGAAATTACCCTATTTGTCAAATAAAAGTAATAAAATAATTTGAATGAAAAGAAACAGATATAATCCTGTAAACATAATGAGGAAGTAGTAAATGAGTAATAAAGTCAGCTACAAAGAGACAATTGTGTCTTCTGTTCTGATCTGGTGCCTAAAAAGCTTTCCAGGAAAGTACTCAGCATTCTCTTATGAAAGCACATACCAGTTCTGTGAGAGAGGATAATTTATTTACAGGTTATGGTGTTATTTGTAAGGGGAGTCTCAGAAAAGTGTTTTCTTGGATTTTCCATTGCTCAAAATATAGAGAATATTTTGTTTAATTCTTGTATGTGCTAAAAAGGAGAAGATTGGGACTGGGAAAATGGAAGTGCCTGTGCTAAAAGCATAGTATCTGACTTATTTCTACTGTTTCTTTAAATCACATTATTTGGCTTAAACTTATTTTCATCAATAACATCTGATTACAGCCAACAGTGCCACAACCTCAAAAATGTGTGAATTGTTGTTCAAATAGTTGCAAGGCTTGATTTTGTCGTTTACACTGGTGTTGAAATTTTGCAATCGACAGTTGATTTAACTGGATCTACTAAACCACTGAGAGGTGTGAAATATAATGCTGTAAGAATAAACCCTGTAAAATCTTTATTTAAATGGCTTGGGAAAGGTATGTTATTGGGAAAAAGAGCCCCGACTTTTAATTCCCTTTTTCTTAGCACAAAAGCTAGCCAATATGCCCTACATTCAATTTATCATTTTCTCCTAAATTAATTTCTTCTGAGCTTCATTTATTTGGTCCTTTGGGGCACTGTCAAAACAAATTGCAAAGCATTGCATTTTAGCCTGGTCATTATGGCACTTTTTTTCCCCCAATAATTTGCACTTAAACAAATTGGCATGTCTCCTTACTAAGAGCTTCTTGAAGTTTTAGTTACAAAAACTTTTTGTCTCCTCAAAGAAGCCTTACCACTAGATACAATTCTTTCCACTTCTCTTCTACTCTAGTGGGTGCAGAATGCTCAATGTATACACTCAATTATCACATAGTCTAACTGCAAAAAAAATCCTATCATCATCAAAGGATATCATATTGCAGAAGAGCAACAGCAGAAAAAATATTTATCCTCTGAAAAGAAAATGAGTTCATAAAGGTAGGTGACACAATTCTGTTACCTAATTCCATAAAAATTTCTTGTACTCGATGCTCTCTTTGAAACCCTTGTAGCATTATTTTTCCTATGAAGACTAAAGTAAGCTGTAGTAAGAGAGCCATTACTCAGACTCATGCTAGCTAGCTAAGCTTTAACTCACTTCTACAGAAGTTAATAAGGGGATCTTCTAAATAAAAAAAGATGCTGACAGATTAATTTAATTCATTGCCTTCAGAGAACAAATGATGGAAGTTAACCTGCTGGTGATTATCTGTAGATGGTGAATATTAGTTGTAAATTCTCTTTTATTTCAATTTGTGAGATATAGGATATGTTATTAGTGACAGAACAAAGATATTTAGGTTGAACTATCAGAGCTGCTGCTTTTACCTGCAAGGAAATGCTCTGTGCAGGTAGTAGATGAGAAAGGCGCTTCCAGAATTCAAGCAACTGTGGCACCAAGCTACTTGGGAAAGGCTGGGGATGACACGGAATCTGTCATACACTGGCAGGAACATGCTCCGCTAACTTTCAGTGTTCCCAACCTGAAACTCCTGTCAATTTGTAAAAGTGTGTTCAATTTGAGTCCTTATCGTGATGATGCCTTCTGAAGGCTGACCTGGAACAGAGACTAGACAGGGCAAAGGATAAAGTAGGTATTTATTATAAGGCCTCAATGGTCCCACCTGGGCCATACAAGAGCCCAGCTGGACTACACCCAAGATGCACCGAAAATGGTCACAAAATGGATGACCAATCACAAGGTCTCACACTTTTATAAGCTCTGGTCCACTAGCATATTGGAGTCAATTGTCCAGCCATAGCTACTTCTATGGATGAAGCTCAAACCTCCTTATTTTTTCTCTTCACCATTGTTTTTGGTTTTGGGACTGTAAGTTGTCCTTGGTATCAACCTAGAGAAGGAATTGTTTTGTCTATCTACTCTGTGAAGAGGGCTTAGTAACACTTAATATGAAAACTAAAACTACCCATCAAAACAACACAGAATCTTAAAAATATAGAAACTATAACTTAAGGCATCAGTGATGGAAACTTTTTTGTAACCCTTGGTAGAAACATGTAAAAAACATTTCAAAATATTCTGGAACTGAAACATGCTTAAAATTGTTCTCTTTGTGGCCTAGAACCTAGGGCTGTTCAGATTGTCAGCCTTTAGTCTCTTTCTGATTCAGAACACAACTTCACCTCAGTAGAAACAGTTTCTTCACAGATCCCATAGGTAGGCTGCAATACCTATATGACAATAGTAGTAAAAACAAAGGCATCTGGATTTTCTGGTCCATGACCATGCTTCTTGCATGTTCACTTCCATTGTGAACACGGTCTTAGCTTTTCTACATAAAGTATGGCTTAATACTAAAATAAACCATAGTTGTTTCTGAAGTTATGCATGGTTTTGTGCTGGAAAAGTCTTGAAAATGGTAATCAGTGGTCTATTTTGCCCCATAAAAATCCTATCTATTATTGTTCCAAAGAAAATACCCCAAGCATGGCTAAAGATCCATCCCAGAATCAGAGAATCAACAGATAACTCAGGTTAAGAGGGACCTTAAGAGGCCTGTAGTGCAATCTCCTGCTCAAAGCAGAATCATCTTTGAGATAAGATTAGATTAATCAGGACTCTCTCCAGCTGGGTCTTGAACACCCCAAAAAAAATGAAGACAGCACAACCTCTCTGAGTGACCTCAGGCCTTCCTCAGGATCCAAATCTGCTCTGAAACCTTCCCAGCAGTGTAGACAAAAGACAGCTATGCCCATGCTGCCATGTGTTTCATGTGCTGCCATTCCATTCACCCCATGTACTTTCACTGATCAAGGTCATGCTGCTTCTTCAGTGCCCAACATCTACCTCTCCAGCTATGGAGACAATTCCTCTATATGTTAATCCAGTCACTGATGGCATCCAAATTCCAGCTCTGATAGCTGTTTCATTGCTCAAAGAACAACAGGAAAGAAGATGTCCTACCAGGAAAAGCTGTGGAGTTTATTTGGCAAAGATTTTAGTCCATATGGGGGAGATGAAAGAAGGCACAGCTGGTTTCAATTTTCTGTAGTGGAATTTAGCATTCAAAAGTATGGCAAACATTGGTAGAAAGAACAATTTCAAGCTCAGTTTGGCATAAAACAGATGGATGGCACAGATTTGGGTCAATATACTTGCTTCAAACTCAAAACACAACTCAAATTTTCATCATCCATAAAAAAAGCAGCCCACCTGCACTTTTTTGTTTGTTTTAGTTCTAATCATGACAATTTATGGAGCTTTCATTTACTATTAATGTTCATATGCTGTTGCAGACAAGCACTAATACTTCCATTTTTCAACAGAAAATTAAATAGACCTAAAATTTAAACAATTGTGTTTTCTTAACTGTAAATAATACTGGAAATATTTTCCCTCAAGGAATTTACACAGAAAATACACATTTTGGTCACAGAATGCTGCATAAAAGTAGGTGAACGATAGTACCTCAGGGCTTTTTTTTTAACACAGAATTATGGTTATTGGTGACAGGCATGGAAAGGTTATTTTTGTGTGAATGACTGATTGTTTCCAAGTAACATATTCCACTGCTTGGGAGGATAAAGGCAGTGGGGCTGTATACAATTTTCTGAGCGCAGACAGATGGAGAAAGATTACCTAGAAACTATCTTTATGCCACTGAACTCAGTAAAGTTCATTTACATCTTTTTCCAGATTCCCTGAGTATACCTATCTATTTTTTACCTTATTATCTTTTTGACAAGCTACCCAGCCTACATCAGAGAGGGGGCAGTGGGGAAAAATAAATACATCCGTACGAACAAATACAGAACACACACTGCAACATCCAATGTGGAACATCTTCTGACTGTTGTGGAATATTTTTCACTAATTGAAGAAATACAGATGGTTCTGTGATTTTTCACATCAACTGTAAAAAGGATTATGGAAATTCTTGGTAACAATCAACCAGAACTTCCCACAAAAGCCATGTGAGGTGGAGGGAGTTTCAAAGAGATGACACCTGCTTTAAGATTTATTGCTCCTAGGTAGGTAGGGAGTTTATATTTTCTTTCAAAGTCTTGTTATTCTCAATCTCAGTCTTTCCACTTCTGAAAAAATCTTCACTTCCTCCCCTCTCTTGTGGAGGTAAATCTCTGTTTCCATATGAAGCTTTCCTCTTTGTGACCACCAGGCCACTTTTCTAGCTGTCAGGTGGATTGTGCTGGTTGTGGTCAGGTGGACGGGTTGCTGGTAAGTGTGGATTTCCCATATTGCAGATTGATGGCAAAATACTGAACATGCAGCTGCCATTTGTCTAGGGCAGCTGCAATCCCCAGCACTACATCCAGGCTTCAGAGAGTTCTTCCTCACTGGGAAAGCAGCCTGCAGGAGACTGCAACACCTGATACCCCAGTTTTGTTATGACTGCTCAATATTTTCAAATCTCCCTGCTGCCCTGCGAGACAAAAAATGCATCTTCCACCCTGGAAGTTGCCTCTCAAGCAGGATGAATCCAGGAGAGAAAGAGGGCTTCAATTCTGGCTCAGGAGAGTATGCACAGAGACCATTACTATTTGCTCCAGCTTATTTTTTTTTCCAGACAGCTCTCTATATAGAACTGAAATACACCTAAAAGAATTCATGTTGTCTGCAAAAGACCATCAAGAAGTGCAGGTGAAAGATTTGTGCAGAGGGAGAGTACTCTTCATGCCTTGTTATTGACGCAAACTGCAAATGCAGAATGATAAAATATAGTGTGACACTTACAAAAGATTTAATGTTACTAGAGAGTTCATTTCTTGTGCTTAAAGAAATGTGCTAACATTAATAGTTTGTAATTAAATCTCTTACTTTGCTTTTTCTTTATGTTAATGTGTAATTATTCATGTATTTTACAGCCAAAGAAAAGTTTCAAACATTTTTAGAAAAATCAATGTTATGTACTCAAAGATAACATTAACACACATGTTCTTTGATATTATGCATTCAATGCTCATAGTTATTGTAGGTAATTACCTTGTGGAAGCTTTCTTCAAAACATATTTTTCCTTTAAGTCCCAGGAAAACTGGTATATGAACAAAAGTGATTTCGTTAATAGCCCACAAATGGTTAACCACAGCCTTGGAGCAAGAGAACGGGCTTTAAGCTGAGTTATGAAGGAGAATGTGTGCGGGAACACTGGCTCTCTCTTCTGAAGAGTGGGAAGGGTTTGTATGTACAGCATCTGAATCAACACTACCTTGTTTGGTTTAGTGCTGGTGAGGATTTCCATGTATGAAAAGCCCCTTCAGCTCCTTGCAGTGGTCTAATCCTGGACCTGGCAGCCCACTGGCTTGCTGGGTCATGACCCAGCAGTGGAGGAAAGAAATCTCTGCTTTAAAGACATAACCACAGCTTCTTCTGAATGCCGCTCAGTTCTGTGCCACTGGAGCCTTGTGCTGAAGGGGTGGGATAAAACAAACTTCTTGTACACAACTGTGAAAGTACAGGGGCTTTGGGAACTGCTCTCTCACAAATTCCCCCAACTGGCAAAACAAGCAGTGAGAGGGATCACGGACACCGTAAAACTTTAAGTTCTGAATTACTAGTTGTTGAGCTATCTTCTCATCCCTACAGTTTGCAGGAACTCAAGCTGAATTTAGTAAACTTGACATGTCCTTTCAAGGAATTGTAGTATATAATTGCTATAGTATAATGTATAGTTACTATAGTATTTACAAACTTAGCCTTTGCTTGCATTCTTTGTTTCCTTAAAATGGGCCTCTATCTAATTTTGATTTCTTTTATTTTGAAAGGTTAAAACCATGCTAATATCAGTAAGTAATTGTAGCCACATTCATACCTCAAAGTAACAGAAGTTAAATATATTTCTATGATATCTCTTTATCTGACATTTGCAGATACAGGAAGGCATTCTTTAGCCATTAAGGACATTATAAAATGTTCTTAATGTTCTAAAATGCAAAGTTCTGCATATAACACACATATACGTAGGTACTGTCATTTAATGGATAATGCTGTATGTGAAGCTGAGCAGCATTTTCAACCCATTGTGGCATTTCCACTTCTACTCTACTTTGTTTCACCGCAAATACTGCAAAGCCGTTTCCTTCTCAGTAATTTGGGATTTAAAAAATTAATTAATAATTCCCTCATTTTCTGGGTGTTCTGTCACACTTTTAATTGTTTTCATCAGCTCCCTCTAGCAAACCAGGTGCTTCAGCATCTGGAAGATGTCAAGCAACACCACAAAACAGAAAAAAAAAATTATTCTGCCAAGAATGAGGACCTTGAAACTCGTTGCCATGGCTAGATGTTTATATTTACCCTAACAGAACTGCAATTCTCGATGTGCTGTTAAAAAAAGTCCTTTTTCAGTGAAAAAGAATATGAAAAAATGTAGAATTCCTTCGTCTTCTTATTCTCACCCTACTTAAGTGGGGTTTTTTTGTTTTGTTTTGGTTTGTTTTTTTTTGTTTTGTTTTGTTTGGGTTTTTTTTTTTTGTTTTTTTGTAGGGGTGGTTGTTTATTTATTTGGGGTTTTTATGAAGAAGATAAGAGGAGCAAAATTACAGAATGGAGTAATCAAGTCTTCTAAATAAAATAGAGGTGTGAAAAGAAAAAAATAATCACTGTATTTGAAGTTCTATTACTACCTTGGAACATGATTTCTTCAAAGATCAAAGGATATTTTTTCTTCCTCTAGATGTCTTTATATTATTTACTTATTTAATGTTTGAAATGTTTTGTAGTATAAGTCGTACAGTGGGAAATCCAAGACGAAAATCAGTTACTATTTCACTTTGCCTAAAATGATGTAATTTTGTTCTACTGGACTTATACATTAAGTATCTCTGATGGACTCTGGGGACCTCTAAAGGAAAGGTCTTATCATTAAGAGATGTAAATAAGCTCTAAAGCTTTTTCAGAGATTTTTCCTTTTTTTTCAGTATCTTGCCTCTTGGCAGATACATGACATTCTTTCACTGCCAAATTCCACTTTGCTAAAAACTACTAAGAGACAAAAATTGACATCAGAGGCATGTGAAAGGCAGGGATTTTCTTTTCCAGTGTGAAGGCAAGTTGGCTTGAAATGGACTCCATATCAGTTATGCTTTCACTGAAAAGTATATACTTTCTCCATTTTTTTCCCACAGAGTGTGTTTCCTACAGAAAATTATATCTTGCCTTCTGAATGCTTTAACATGTCTCAAGTACTTTAAAGAGAAAGAGATCAATTCCATATTCTCTCTCACATGTATTTATTACAATTTACATTTAGATTTTGGAACCATTGATGTTGGCATTATGCAGGGATAGCCATCCCTTTCCAGAACAGTCAGGCACACAGAGTGGCAGGAAAAGGGTGCCACTGCCCCACTGGTGCTGCCCATGCAGGCAGGAGAGGTCTGACTGCTTTGGGATGTCTTGTCTTCCCTCGGCCCCTTCCTTTCGCTGGAATTCAGCAGGTCACTTCAGCAGATCCCAAAGTTCCAGCAAATTGTAGGAAACCTGGCTCCCTGTCAGGGCCAGCTGCAGGCGCAGGGGCTCACACAAGCCTTGATGATACCAGTAACACCAACAGAAATGAAGATGAGTGTTAGCAATGATGTGGCTCAGTCCTCACCTGCATCTGCATTTTTCACAACTGGAGCCAAACTACAATCCACCACACATCCTGAGAGGAACACTATGGAAAATACAGAATAAAGTTAGAAATAAGGCAGGCACAGGAGCTCTTTTTCAAGTTTTTGTTAATAAAGCTCCACTTCAGCAAGCTGTGTTTGGGGTTTCTCTTCATTCCTTTACTATGACTGGGATAAATTACTATTTATTGATATCATCCTTTGATTAGCAGATAGTGTTAATGAAATGTGGATTGGTTTTAGCCTGAAGTAGGTTTTAGCATGTTATGAATCATTTCATCAGCAGAAGATCTATTTGTTTACTCCTTTGTGGGTCTTGGTGGGGATTGTTTGGGGGTTTTTTGCTTGTTTGTTTTTCCTCTGGCATGCTGTAAATGAATCAAGGGACCATTTTGATATTAATAACTGTTTGTTATTATATCAGTGGCAAGCAAATCTGACTGATACCTATTTTAGAATGAGAAAGAGAAAACAAGAGAACAAACAAAGCAAAGTAGATATCAAATGTTTGTTTTATAGGAGGAAGGGAAAGTATCTTTCTATATTTATGCAACTTGAGCTCTGTTTACAAATGGAATTGAAATATTTGGTGTTCTTGGAAGGTAACTCTTTAATGATGACATATTTGCAACAGCTTCCTGAAAAATGCAGTAAAATAACTTAGCATTTCAGAAATGAAGGCAGGAGTCACTGTGGAAGAAAGGTAGAAAAAGAAAGGAAGAAAAAGAGAACATACTCCAGGAAGGCATAGGCAGGTAACAGAATTTGTACTAATAGAGTGCTAATAGTATAATTGATAATATCTCTATTATCAGGAAAAGGAGCTCCCCCATCTCCAGAGCTGGATGACAACCACTGGAACTTTACCTGAAGCTTTCAGCATATGTTTTTTATCTTTTAAGGAATCTCAATTATTTTTCCCAGGTGTCTTTTGAGTGAGCAATTTCTAGGCCTTTAAATGTGGCATAAACATAGAGCTCCCATTTTCAGATGTATGTGCCTGCTTCTTTTTAAATATAGGTAAAATGCTTGGAAATTTATAATTTTGTTCTTGTTTTAATGTTTATAGAGTCTGTTGCTGATGCCTTAGCTTTGCTTCTAATAAGATTGCAAGAATTACTTTGTATCCAGTGGATTTTGAGGCGCCTTTCAAATTATAGCAAGCTCTCCTTCATTTTTTTTTCTTTATTAGTTGAATGGAAAAGAGAGAATTTTGTTTTTGTTTTTGTTTTTGTTTTTGTTTTTAATATGAAATATTGCTTCATTGTTTTATCTCTTCCTTTAAACTGCCTCAACAAATACTTTCAGGTAAGGTATTACCAAAAGGAGCATGGTATTGAATTTTTCCACAGGAAAAAGTATCTTATCATGCACCTTCGTAGTGATTCCACCCAGTGAGCTGTTCTGAGTCATTGAGATGAAAACTGTGGAAAGAAATTTGGGTTATTATGTAGTCTCACTCAACTGGCTGATGTTCTGGAAAATTTCTTTGTCATCTCTGGTTAAGACAGAGATGTGAAATATGAACAATATTTATATCTCTGCATATACATACATATATATACACTTACATATACATATAAGCATAGAGAAATAAAAGCATACAATACAAAAGGTGTTTTCTAATATCCAATCTGTCCTTTTCTTTCACCTTTGTATAACATTTTGGAATAATATGAAGTGCTTGTGCATTGTGAAAGCATCACTGTTGAGCTGAGAGGTGTCTCATGAGCTTTACCAGGCTGTCAGCAGGATGTGGATGGAAAAGCCCATGAAATTTCTTGTCCTTGGTTTGCAGCAGATGGGTCCTGCTCATTTCAGCCAAATGCCTGGTGAAGCCTATACTGGTGCCAGAGGGGTGGGCACAGAGGTGCAAAGAGATGTGAGGGGTTCCCTGTCCTCAGCCATGCCCACTTGGAGCTGGACCTCTCCACTGACCCTGTCACTGGGTTCTGGATCCTCCTTGACTACAAAGCTGCCTGATAGCAAGTTGGTCAGCTCTTTGCTCATAATAGGTAACTTCAATTTCAGAACAGTTTAAGGGTCATAGCAAAATACACAGCTGCACACGTGCACCAAAAGTCTTCCACAACTCATTCAGTTGTACCTCTGTTCAGTTACTACCAGATCACGTCCATCTCAATCATGTCAAGAATGACAGCCAACACATTTCTGCCTTCAGAATAATCTGAGGGGTTTTTGCTTTTTGTTTTGTTGAGGGTTTTTTTTTGTTGGTTGGGGTTTTTTTTTAATGAAAGATTTTTCATTATAATTCACATGTATCAGGAAGAAAAACCTTTGATTTTCACTTGCATCATGTTTCTTTAATGGAATTGATATCCATTCCCAAGATAAGTTTGCCTTATATATTGATCCTGCAACTCCAGCTTCTATTTTATTTTCTTGCTTCAGCTCCACAGTAATCTAAGAGATTCCTACATAAAAATGTCAGAATTGCAGATTATCCTGATTAGGCTTTAAAGAGATTAGGGATAAAACAAAAAAACTATTTATGTAAGTGTTATACACACACAAACACACACATGACATTGGTGGTGTAAGGACATATGGAGTTATAAAACCACCCTGCATGGCTGGCATGACCAATCCAGTTCAGTCCTGAAATCAAAAGGTGAAAGGCTTGAAGTGGAAGAAAGATAAATAAGTATTTTCAAGGCTAGGGATGGATAGGAACTTCTACAATTTTTTATATTTTTCTTTTGGATACAATGTTTTTCAAGCTTTCCCAAATGCTTTTTTCCTTTTGTTTGGAATTATGTGTTTAATATGTCTTTGGTAAAAAACTCTGTTTTGCAGTTAGGAAAATAAAATTTCCATAATTATGCTAAATAGGTCCAATATAGCATTTCAAAATTACAGTAATATATTAATCTACACAACTTGCAGTGTGCATAATGCAATTTATGATTAACTGAAATACATGAATTTAAAAGAAAAAAAGGCACAGGATAAAAATCTGCTGGAAAGAGGATGAGAAAGCCAGATGATGCTAAAATCTATTGCATTTATATTGGAAGATATCCAGATATCCATTAAATATCTGAGCTCCTGTGCTTCCTATATATAGATTTTTGCCTTATAAATGCCCATCATTCCTTCTCTGCTCCTTAACAGATGCAGATTATGTACATATATGTTTTTCAGGCAAACTACGAAAAAAAAAAATTATATATATATATATATATATATATATATATATATGTATAAATTTATAATATGTTATGAATCATAAAGAAATAGCAATTTCATTTCCTTCTAGCAGAAAAAAGGTGAGAGAATTCTTCACGAAGAATCTTCCTGCAGCATCTATATTTTTACCAAGCAAAGTTGAGAAATGAAGATTTATGAGCAAAACTTCCTGGTGAAAATTGATCTATCCAATTCTTCCTCTTTAATTCTTATTTCTCCTATTGTGAATTCCCAGGTGTTTTATTCCTGCCTGTGATTCCCAGATGGCTGTCACACCATTCAGATTTTATAGGGATTTCTGTACAGACTAAGGAGTGTTTAGTGGTGAAATACTTGGTACCCAAACCTTGTAATCCAAATATGTGTAGTGTAGCAGTGACAGGACACTTCAGCAGAACCAGGACTGGGGCCAGCAGTGTGCCAGACAAGGTGACATTTCAGGGGACAGGAAATGTGCATTGTTTCAGCTATTTATTCATGTCACAGCACAGGTCACCTTGTCTTACCTATGATTCTGTAGGTGTCCATGTTACATTTCATTTACTTTGTCAGCTATTACCATTTGACACTTATGCAGAGAGGGTGCATTTTGTGTCCTTTGTTCAGCACCTTCCCTTACAAATCTTGTGTGTAAGCATCACTTTTTTACATGTTCTTTCTGAGAAAAGATCACAAAAATCTCCTCTATAGCCTTGAATCCCTTCAAGATGATGAAGTCTTTACATTTTTAATAGTCTTTCAACTTTATTTTGAGTAAAGTGGAAGGTATTTACTTTTGCTCAGAAATGCTCTCTGCTCATTTCACACATTTTTCCATTCAGTGTTCCACTCAGGAAGTCAGTCACAGCCTCTGCTTTAAAGCTAGTCTGCCTTCAGTAATACTAACCCACCAGGTCATTAGCAATTCAGCAAATCTTTCTGGCACATGCATTATTAAAGCCCTCAGAGCATTTCAATATTATCTCAAACAGAAAAAAACCCAAATGAACCTAAAACCGAATACAGCTTCACAGTCTTTCTTTCCAAATTTCAATTAAAAATAACAATGTCAGGAGAATAAAAGATAGTCAGTTCACCTTTCTGCACAAGCAGAAAGAGCAATAAGATTTATGCTATATCCAACATGGATTGATTTTGTATTTATTCCAAAATGTGTATATAGCACTTTTATTTTCCAAGTATTCTGAAGTCTTAACTGAAGTCCAATAGAGTAGTAGGACTGAAGTAAAGTGCCGACATCTTTTAGGATTTTAATATAACTTCAGGAAAGATATCAAGTTCCTTGAGTCACAGCATAACAGTGTCCAGTGCAAATACTAATGTGCTTTTTTATGCAATGAGATCCTATTGGTCAGATTTTTCAAAGTTTCTTACTGAAATAATTTTCACATGCAAAAGGAATAACAGATAATTCTTAGTCCAACAATGGACCAAGGAAAGAAATTTTCCTTCAGACTAATACACAATAAATTACAATAAAATTTACACAATGAATTACACCTCTAAATATAAATATGTGTTATGAAACCCTATTACAGGTCCCTTTTTAATATTTTGAAGATTAATTCTGAAAATTGATAATCTTTGTATGTCATACAAGCAGGAGATAACCTTCCAGCCACTGGTACTGGAAAGGGAGTCCTGGTAACATCCTGGGGAAAAAAAATCTTTTCTCTTAGGTGCATTTACCTTGCAAAAATGTGAAGGCAAAGGCTAGGTTTAAGCATGGGAATATATACAATTTTGTCAGCAACCCCATCACCAAAGTTTCATGTTCTGCTCTAATTCTCATTGGCTGTGTTTCCCAAGCTCAAGGACCATACGTCATGTTAGAAGTCACCTTGGTCAGGGCAGCTCTACCTCCACCTAGCATGTCCAGGCTAAATCAAAAGGTGATGGGCAAAGCTACTCCATCTCCTTGCCAAGGAAATGGCATCCATTCACACAACATTCCCCACCCTGAAAAGACATGGCTATTTTTAATTCTTGCATTACCAAAGAACTGCAATTACTCAAGATCTCTAGTGTATATTCCACAAATTTATACTTCCACATTCTGCAGTCTTAAAAGGAGTTAATTATTTCCCTTTCTTTCTGTCACTTTTCCATTCCACCAGAGTTGCTTTTTTTTGCTGCTTTTTTTTTAAGTATTTTTCTCTGGTTTTTTGGGTTTTTTGGGTGTTTTTTTTTTTTTTTTTTTTTTTTGTTTGTGTTGTTTTTTTTTTTTTGGGGGGGGGGTTTTTTTTTTCTTTAGTAGAAAGAGTGCAAAAATATTTTAGTTTACTTACAGTCATGAAACACAATTTTGATTTTTTTTTTCTTTAGTAGAAAGAGTGCAGAAATATTTAGTTACATTACAGTCATGAAACACAAATTTTGAGTAGTAGAATACTAACCCGAATAAAACAAAATCTTGCTTTATCTCCCCTATTCAGGGCAATGTAGAATAATTAGAAGTTATAATTTACATTAATGTGCATTGTAACACAGTGTATCATCCATAAAGGCTTCTGAAAAGTGGTTTGGTCATTTGCTTCCCCCCTGCCTTAGGCTCTGCTGGACTGGCTTACAAGAACATACTTTTCTAAATAGGTCTTTTTTTCCTTCAACAAGGCAACCATTACTCTTTTACAAAAAACCCTCAGAAGGGGGCTGCTGGAATTTCTCTATCAGCAGACCCAATGAAAGAACACAGCCTAAAAAGTTTATCATACTGAATGTGGTTCCTGGAGACACATTGAGAAAACCCACTGGGGTAATAGTAATCACAACAGGAGGTACTATAGTTTTGTAATAGAAAGGAAGGACCTAAAAACAGCATGGGTTAACCATGAATTAAAACATATTATTTTTCCTATTCCATAACATCCAATTAGATTTGGGTCTAGTGTGTGATTACTCTCTCTTTTCTTCTTCTGGATAAAAGATGTGGTAATTTTTCTGAAATAATTAGGACTAGTCATCACCGCAGCACCAAGGGTGTGATCAATGTCCCACAGTGCCCTTTATCCCACATGGAGAACATATCAACATCCAAATAAAATAAAATATTTCTTCATCCTTCTTACATATTTTTGGTTTTTATGGTGCCTTTTTTATGGTAGTGTAAGCTTCTAGAAGCCCCTCAAATATTCTAAATTTGTAAGAAAGTTAGTTTTTATGAGAATCCATCCTCTATGGTTCTGTGCAAAAGACTGAAAAAGAATATTCTCACAGTTCTAATCTAGAAAGAAGTATCTGATATCAAAATCTCTGAACCTGACTAGCCAGAAAATATTGGTAGAAAGTCTAAACATGCTATCTTCCCATGAATGACATGTTGGATTTTTTTTTTTTATTTTATTTTTTATTTTGTAGGAAACTGTGTTACTGAACAAGCTTCCCTTTCCATGGGACTTTTGATTGTATCAGCTGACTTCTAGTATCAATGTTCTTGTGACACTTTGTGGGTTACCTAGGGTGCTTGGACCAACCCAGCTCCACCTCTTAATTCAAAGTTGACTGCCCTTTGCCCTTCTCTCCGAGAACTAAGGACTTTGTCTTCTTGCTGTTACTTCTCTCAGGTCATCACCACCGACTTTTTTTCTACCTCATGTATATCACTGGCTCCTATGTTTCTAAAATCACTCTGATCAACTCATTGGTTGGATTTCAGGTTTTTGGGTTGGGTTTTTTTTTTGCGGGTAGAGTAGGAGAAAGTGGTGTTGTCTTGCTGTTTCAAGAACAAGTTTTATTTATTGAAAATAAAACTTATATGGAAATGAAAGCTGCTTTTGTATACATACTCTTTTATGTAGCACTCACCTATCCTTTGCAGGGTTGCCCTAAAAAGTGCTAAGTCCTAGGGGACAGATTTATTTACACTACTATTTTATACCTGTGGGCTCTCTGATGGTGCCTCTCTTTAAGATGATGACAGTACTCACACGAGTTAACATGATTATTTCTAAATAATTTGTATGGGACATTTCAGAATAACTTGTGACTATTGTTTCAATATTTTATTTTCATTGCCTCTCAACACCTGCCATACTGCCTTTGACTCATACAAGGAAATAAAAGGTTACAAAATTAAATATTCTTAGAATATCCTTGTTAGCACGATACCAGATTTTTTTTAATTTTCCATGTTTTTGCTCACTAAAACATAGAATTCTTGTGTTTCTTTATATATTATGTTATTTATTCCTGGAGTGAGATTCTTAAACAGTTGCCATAGTTCCTTTCATTGTGGTGGATAAAACAATCCAAAAATGCAAATGCTATTCAAACCATGTTCTCTGCAATATTTTCTGAATCCTCCTGGGTGAAAGGCTGTTGTGTGAGTAATTCTGTCATCATTACCTGTCTACAAAGTATGGATGCAGAAAATTTTCTTAGCCAGCAGTCTGATTATGCCAAATACCAAAATAGTTGACAAATCGAAACGAGACTTGCTACTGGCCTTCTATCAATCAGATGATGAGAATTGTATCCTTTGAGCAAACAATACTGTAGGCAATTTGCATGGAAATTAGATACTTTTAAAGCATTTTAGACTGTTGTACTATTCATAAGAAAGCACAGTACAAAAGAAATGACAGGAAAACACTGTCCTTGCATGAGAATATTGTAAGTATGGTGTTTCAGAGACACATCATGCAGAAACAAGTGATGATTTCCTGACAGGCAAAGATATCAAAGGAAGTATGAGGAAAATTGTACGACTAGACAATCTAGATATAAGATAAATAGGTTTAAATATTATACCAGAGACATGATGGACTAAATTAAGAGTGAAATATTAATGTAAAAGCATGTCATTTGAACAGTGTTGTTCTTCAGACAGCAAACTAAAATTAGGAGACTGAGGTATTTGTGTTCTATCTGTCATGATGGGTGTGCCATAACATGTTCCAGGTTACCAAAAAAATTGTCTAATGAATTGTCAATGATTATAGCATTGTCTTTGAATATTCAGTATCAATAAAAAAAAAAAAAAAATAAAGAAAATTGAAGAGTGGAGCTGTCTTTAGAAAGGATAGAAAAGTAGGAGTTTGTGACAAACATATAATCAGGTTAATTTTGACTTCTATAAAAATATTGAAACAAACAAGTAAACTCTAGAAATGTAAAAGGAAAGCAATTAAATGAATAATGATCAATCTGGAAAAGAAATCAAGCAAATCACATCTAGTAAATCTTAGAAGCAATCTGTGGAAAAGATGTTTAGATGGAAGAACTGCAGCGTGAATCCATTGACTGGACAAGCCTTCCTGACAAAGTATCAGTGTACCAGAATAGAATGTGCAAGTCAGATTTTCCAGAGGGTAATATTTCACTAATAAGCAGGATGAAAGAATAGAGGTTGTACTAATTGCTTTTGTGGATGCATACAAGCTGGAAGTGGCTGCTAACAGATGATCTCAAACTCAAAGTGAGTTTCTCAAACCGGAGACTAAATGATAACAAAATTCAACTAGTAGAGGATCCTGTGCTTCTGCAGAAATAGTTGCTCATGCATGATTGGGAATACCTAGCTAAACATCAGAAAATATCCTGAATGTAATAGCAAACCATATTTAAACATGAACTGACAATATTATATGCTGCAATATAGCGTTGCAGCAATAAGCAGATCCCATAGAGGGATTTATACACAGGAGTACATCAATAGGACAGTAAATGATCCTTTCTTTTTATGGCTTTGAGAAGGTCTCAGCTGGAGCACCTTGTCTATATTTATCACTCTGAGACAGGTGCAAACCAGATGGGAAAGCATCAATCTGGACGGAAAATGGCCATCAGAAGATGGAAAGCAATCATCATGAGTCTAGAAAGTCTGATGGCATGAAGAAAGGACAAAGGGTTTGAATAATATCTAGAGGAAAGCAAAGCAGAATTTTAAACATCTAAGATGCACCAGCAAACATGGAACATGGGTAGATACTGAAAGGATTTCCTGGGGGAGGTCTAGTATTTCATCAGCAGAATTTTAGCACCAGCTTTCAGCCTTTCTCAGGCCTTTGATTCCAGTTTTATCATAAACTGGTATGCATATTTCTGCTGTCCTCCCTGTGTTGATTCTCATTACACAGAATACAGATAGGTATTTATACCTATTTGAATAATTCATTCTCAGTAAGTCTTTCAAAAATTTCATTCACAGAAAAGCAAATCTCAGAATCTAGCCCTGTACCATGCAACTAGAGGAAGCTCACTTGAATACCATAGTGTTTGGATTTCATCTTCCCCTTGGATACCAAGTAATGAAACTTGGCTATGGTGAAAATAGAATGAAATTTCATTGAATTAATTAGTTCTGTTTTCTCCTGGATGTAAGTTATTAATTCTTTACCCATGAAGATAATACAAAAGCAGAATAAAAAAAAGTATGGAAGAATATTTTCTAATTATTGCTTGACCTCTTGCAAAGCTCTCAGCTTACTGGGAGCCAAGTGGGGCAGTCAAGTGATTTGGGACAGTTAAATCATTGCTATAATTGTTTTCATAACACTGGTGACAGGAATGTGACCAGTTAATGCTTCCTCTAGTCTGCAATCACACTGGTACATGCCATGGTTAGATATAATGCTACAATGAAATGTCGTATATTCTCCAGTTCTGAAGCCTTTTTGGAATAAACCTTACAAACTCTGATACTTGTTAGAACCTTCTGTCTACTGATTAGCAAGAAATCTAACATATCCTTTGGCAGTTAAGAGAATGGCAGTTTTAGAAAAAAAAACAAACATATAGGAACATGTACTACAGTATAAGGTTTAGGCAGTAGAAAATTATAAATTTCCATACCATATAAATACAAAGTATTTTATTTAATTAAAATAGTTGGATAGAACTCTTTATCACCTTAAGGGTCATAGTTAGATAGCTGATGCTGTGAGAAACTGATGCAAAGCCAAATAGGGTAAAGAGTGCTAGCAGAAAATGATGCATAAAGATGACTCAAGAATCATAAAACACAAGGAGAAGGAGTCAAATAAGAGAATAAAACTGTGGGAGAAATCAAAGGAATAATGGTTGAAAGAAGGGAAAATTTAAATTTTCTCAATGCATTGAACAGGTAAAATATCTTCAATATGAATTTTCTTAAAATGAATAATAGTAAACATTGTTAAATATAACTAGGGGATTTTAGCCTAAAAGTTATCCTATATCAGAACTTATTTAGGAAAACAAAGCACTATGTATCTTCCTATGGCAACAACCTGTTGCCATTGCTGCATTCTTTCTTGATATTCTGCTGAGATTGCTGCCTGTAGACTCCTCTAACTATTATTTATCCTCAGCAAAATCTTTTGTCTTAAATATAGAAAATTTAGAACAATAGATTTGCATATCCCTTAGCTCTACTTGAAACATTTCAAAACAGACAGAGTTTTGTAAAAGCAAAAAAAGGTGTATTCAGTTCTATCCATTTAGGATTTTTTCTGCTTATTTCGGGAACATTTTTCACTCACATTTTCAGCTGGTCATTGAAAGGTCTGGTATCCTTAACCTTTACAGAGGGTGAAGGTGATGACACCAAACACCTCTGATCTCTGATATCATTTGAGGGCACCATACCCATGTAGTTTATCTCCTGTCCACATGACAAATAATTGAAGCTCTATATCTTGCTTCAGAGTCATGTGCCAGAGGTAGAAATAATTTACAGCCAGTTCTCTAAATGAATTAAGTGGGTGCATTTCATAAGCCCATATGGATCAAAAATGAAAATACAATAACTGACAAAACTGGTGAATGGTTTAAAATAGCAGGAAGGGGAAAGATTAAATCTGCATTCTATCACGTATTGCACAGTAACTTATATGGACACTGGTTTCTCAAGAAATGTCAGGACACTTTCATTTTATCTGACTTTTTCTCAGATATTTTGGCAGAAGTTCTGGAAGAAATTACATCAAGTAAATCTAATTGAACATACCAACATAAAATTGATATTTCGAGCTCATCTGATGGCCTAGCAGTTGCAACACATTGGAAAAAAAAAATCTATGTTGAGGATTCAAACTTCATTACCACAACACTGTAAAATGCTGTTCAGCCTAATAATTCCTAATTTGTTCAGCAAAGATGGTTGCATGCACTCATAAAATCTTCAGATACAGATGATTTTAGATCACTCAGTGGTGAAAAAGGAAGCAACTCCCCTTTCTTAACCCCCAAACCTCCCCCACAGGCAGCCTGAGTATACAAAAGCAAGAATGAAGGACAGATTTTTATTACCTTTAATCAAAAGAGTAATTGATTGTTTTGCAGAAAAAGGACGGAAAGTGTCCACCTTTGCTGTCTTCACAGTGGTTTCTACACCCTCAAGTTGGATGTTAACTTGACAGTGGGAGACAGAGCTAGATGTTCCTGAAAGCAGAGCTGCTACCAAAGGAAACAGTTTCTGCTCCCAGTGGCTAAATCAGTTTGGAAATTTCTGCTGCCTTCTGCTCATTTTCCCAATTTCCCTTGTCACAGGTCTCAATATCTTTAGCTGGTACTCTTGAGAAACTACAGAGCATAGAAATATTTGTAGGTGATTTTTCTTAATGCCTGAAGATTTCAAGGAGAGGAGAGAGAGGGGAAAGGGAAGGGGAAGGGGAAGGGGAGGGGAAGGGGAAGGGGAAAAAACATGCTTCCTGTTTTGTTTTGATTTCAACTGAAGCATGATTAATTCTTACTGTCAAATTGAAGGCAGTTTTCAAAAGATACATTTCATGAGTCACTGGATTAATTTCATCAACTTCATTTTGCATTAACTAGATAGTTTATGTCAAAATGTTAAAATAATATTGCTTCACTATGCAGGCTTGATGAAACGCTTCAATTAGCAGTCTCTGAGCCCCTCAAGAGAGCCAGCAAAATACTAGTGTAGATCTCTCTAGAAATGTGTCATATTCAAATGAAGAAATAGAGGAGATAACACTTAAAATTAATGAACCTTTTGCATCTCAGTTTCAAATGCATTTTATTGTAATGGAGACAGAAAAGATTAGAAGAAAATGTCTGGGGTTTTGAGTTTGAGTGGTGTGGAAAGCAGTTGAGAGATCTACAAGGTAGTATTACAAGTTTCTCAATGACTTCTGATTTTCACACTTAGATTCTCTTGATCTTGTGGGAATCACTGCTTTATTCTTTGTTAAATGTGTTTTCACCCTCAAGGTTTAAGAACAAATATGTCTAGATACATGAGTAAGTTCAAATGCATCTCTGTATATGGTTACATTAAATGCACCTACTTTAATTTTTTTTTTTTTTAATTCCCCAAATCCAAGAACTTTCAGGCTCTTTGAATATTTAGAATTGACAACCATTTAGGTGTTACTGTGATCTTGTTTCTACATTCCTAGTATTTTGTCATATTTTTAAATTCTAAATACATGAAAAATGCATCCTGAAAAATTTAGGTTAATTTCTTGTCTATTATATTTTTGAGAGGCTGCTGATTTTATCATATTTTAATTAATGTTTGCTCTTCATTTTAATGTGATCAGAAGGGCCCCAGAAGGAATAGATAAATAATCAGGATGGACAGTTTGCTGAGTGTCTGCCAATAATTTGGTTGCTAATGAGAAATAAAGTAGCACTCAAGAGAAGAATGTGCTTCCAAAGATATTTGAATTGAATTCATGTTTTTCAGGTGCTTACTGGGGAAGATAAAATCTGTTTTCCTTATAAATATTCCTAGAAGATTTCTAATTTTCATCTGTTTTTTCCTTAAACTCATTGTGCATGGAAGGAGTGTATTTTGAATATACAGTCTGTGATCCTGAAGCTGTCTGGTGTAGGCAGAGATGAACTGCTGCTGGTGGGGTGACAGCATCAAATCGGTTTTTGAGTGCTGCTCTGGTACCTCTTCTTTCTCCTCACTGTTACAGATGTTCAGGATTGTTTTATACTTCCCTTCCTTTGTGTTTCCTCCATAGTCATTCCTGTGCATGCCGTTTGCAAGCTCTGTGAACACTCATTTCCTCAGGCAATCCTTATCCAGGCACCTTTGCCAAGGCTGGGCTTTGTCAGCACCCCTAAAATGGTCCTATATGAAGAGAAAACAGTGATACATGTATTCCTCTCTGCTTGTGCAGCCTGTTCTTGCCAGTTTTTAATTTCCAAATATTGATGGGCTTAGAACAAAATCATGCTTCAGTGAGTTACTTCGAGTGCTATTTTAGGGCCCAGTTTTTTTGTTTTCTTTGTTTGTGCAATGTCTTAGTTGATTTCCTAAATAGAGGCATTTTGCACTTGTCCAGTTTAACTGCTAAACAAAGTTTTTTGCTAGCTGTCACAATAATGACCAAATAATGTGCATCATAGGGTATTATCTGGCATGCAGTATTCTGCATTTATTGCCATGCTGAGGAAAGAAATGGAAATTATACCCCCAAAGGACACTGTGAGTCTACCTGATCAACTTTTGCATGCTCTGATGGCCTTCCAAGGGCTATTTTGACCACTGCACTACCAAAAGAAAACTTGCTTCCTGGTCTGACAATGTTTGTCCTGTAATGGGCTTTCATGGCACATTCCCTGGCTCCAGAAACATCCAGAATTGTTTAGAGTTCACACAAATTAAAAGCCGTTAATCCCTCATTACATAAGCGGCATTACTTTAAGCTAGGTAGATTGAGGCTTTTTTATTTAAACTAACTGCTTGGGGAATAATCTGAGCAATTTCCATTCCCACAAAATTTTATGTAGAACAATGGAGTGTGATGAACATTTGAAATGTGCACCAAAGTGGCAAAGACCCGTGAGGCCCCTAGTAAGTCAGCAGGAACATCATACTTTACAAGACTTAAAAGACACTTGCTTAGAAGAAGGCATAAAAGTCCAAAGTTAGCAGATTTATGTAAATGGTGCCAATCCCCAAATGCCTCATATAGTGATGCATAGCTGAATGGAAAAGAGACCAGATGAACAAAAGTGTCCTTTTAATCCAACCAGTTATTACTTGGGACTGATCAAAGACAGAAAATTCATGAAAATTTGTTTCAGCTATGAATTGTCAGTGCATAGTGATAACCAAAATCAATAACCAAAAAATTGTGTCCCAAGGGAAGGGTGTCTCAAAATAGTAGTACTGATTTCTCAAACATTTATATCAAAATATTTGTTTCTTTTCTACATGCAGTAGTGTTAATGTGACTGTTTTAACTATGGATTTCCATAAACACAGAACTTAATTTATGTCGTCAGTGGTAAAATTCTTGTTTCTTTCTCCGCAGATTTGCACCCAGTATTTTGAAAAACAGTCAAAAAATACTCAAACTATCAAATCAATTATGCTTTGACAAATGTACTCTTATGTTTCCAAAACAAGACTTAATGCAATTCTTAGTTTGCATAAATAGTTTCTTCTATTAAAAATAAAAAGGCACATGCCCCAAATTGAAAAGCATCTTTCTTTCAGCCTGGACTCATATGCTAGTTTAATATGGTGACTGTAATAAAAACTGTATTAGAACAAAGCAGCAATATTTTTTAAGAGTCAAAAGTGAACTATCCCATGCTGTTTTGCTTGTGATCCATATTAATATACTCTGTATATTTGGCCAAAACTGTGCTTACAGTTTATTTATTTCTCCTTGAAAGCACTTTTGCACTTCACCAGTGAAACAGGGGTAATATCTAAGAAAAATAACTGAGCCTGGCTAACATTCATTTTCACAAAGCTTAAGCTAGTGAGCCAAGAATTAGGATATTTACATCTGACTAAATATTTTACAATATTTTTGGGATAATGGGGCATGGTACAACATATAAATGCTGGAAAATTGATCTGTAGTATTTGCCACCCAAATATTTTATAATTTGCCTATTGGAATAGAAAATAATCTGCTAATGTGTTTTTAACAGACTGCAGAATAAAAATGAGCACAAAATCCATTCAATATCACAGAAATATTGATCCCTGAAATGTCAAAAGCTCTTTCTTAATCTAAGCAGGCTTATATGTCATTTGCATTTAGCAGTTAATGTAGTAGTGCATCTGTTACTCTTTCTCACCTAAAAAATATTTCCTTGCTTTCAATGATTGTGAAACTATTTTGTTTGAAATTATGATGATCAGTGTAAAACCATAAGATGCTCAGCAACACCAGCACAATTTCATGGCCTGAATTGTTCCATTGGTTGTCAATATAACAGCAAGTCTTTACAGATATGGATATATAACAGTATTATGTGTTAATTCATTGAATGTATAGTCCCTCTTTTCATTGTAAAACTAAAAACTACCAAGATTTTTTTTAATGTAACTAGTCTGCAAGATTAAAATTTCTGCAAATTCATCATCAAAATCTCTTAGAAACCCTAGCTATCTGACACCTCATTGGCACAGTGCTGCACTCAAGTTAAGAGTTACTATGAAAATGCTGAAGGCAGGTGGTAAATGCTACTTTGGACAGTGATGAAAACAATTTGGAATCCCAGTTTTTGTGGGAGGCAGCATAGAGGGGTCTGCTTGCAGTATCAGTCTTCTGGCAGAAATGTGGGGACCTCTGGAAGGCTTCAAGAAACTTTCACTGCCTGTAAAAAGATATTTTTCAAGATTCAGTGAGAGTGCTCAGTGTCAAAATTTTCAGTGATAACAGCCAAAGTAACCCAGCCCATTTGCAGAGAGGGAAATGAGGAAATCAGATGACTTGCTGCTGAGCATATATTCTGCTAGTGCTAACATTTAGGGAATGACCCTCTAGCAGAGCCAAATTTCCTTTCCCAATGCAAAGTGGTGCAACTGTGTGGACCAGGAGTCTCTCAATTGTGAACCTGGTGTCTCTCAATCAGGCAGCCATTGCTGCCTGATAGACATGCTCTGGTCCCACAGCACAGATCCCTTTCCATTTAGCTGCTGCTTGGATTTGCTTTCCATTCCGATTTCGAGTCTTGTATAGAATGAACAGGGTGACTTAGCTTCTGTGTCAACATTAGGAAGGCATTTAAATACCAGCTGGGTGTGTAAGAGGGCATTTACTCCACCCACTTGAATCTTAAAGTTCAGCAAGCCTCACAAAAGCTTTACCTTTGTGAGTCTGAGGCAGCTGCAACGGGTATGCTATAGTTTTCATGATATGGAAACAAAAGGGTAATGAAAGCTTATAACCACAGAACTTGTGTGAATGGGGCAGAAAAATACTACAAGGGTTTATATTAGTTTTAATATCAGAGGACATGGAAGGGTTCTGAATAACATATTAACTGAATTTCCGAATGAATGCTAACCAGGGAGTAGATTCAAACACTGCTGTGTATCCATGAAGGAAAACACCCTTATTTAAAGGCAAATCGTTGGGGAAGTCATTGGCTTACCCTGCAGGGACACAAATGCAGAAAAAACCCAGAGAGGTACCAAGAGAGATGGAGAAACCATCTTGCCATCCAGGCAGTGCATCCTGTTGTACACTCTTGTGGCAGACTACAAATGGGACAACTTTCATCTGACTTGATCAAGAAAAAGAGGCTAAAAATCCAACTGCTTACAATGCTAATACTTTCAAGTTTTGGAAATTTCTTTGGCTGTTTCTTTATTATTTTATTTTCCAGCTTTTGAAACAATATGACATATTCAGATAGGGGAACAATTGGAATTTCCATAATCCTTTCTGAGTTCTGCAAATGTATTCATTCTTGTGATCTTATTACCCTTTCTCCTGCTAAGAAAAGCTCATTCAACAGTAGACAGGTACTAAAAGTTACAAGTCTACTTTTCAAACCTAACATGATTATCCTTTAAGAAACAGGATTTCTGCAGGGCATTTAGTCCTTTTCACATAGAACAGACATCAACTTGCTAAATGCGTGTGGCAGAGAAAAATTACTCAATGTTTTCTGCTGCCCTCCTTAGGAATAAACTGAATTCCTAATCTCTTGTTCTTTGGAGGACATCTGTCTTTAAGGCTTAGAGTGCTGGTTTGTTGTCAAATTTGTAGGTTGAATCAATGAATATAAACATACTCACACTTTTCAAAAATTTTCCCTTCATTTCATTTTTTAGTATTTTTACAGCCATGCAGCAGTCTCGTCAGTGTCATTTTATTTTCGCCAAGCTTTCAAGATGTATGAGATTTTTAAACATAATTTTCCTCTGATACAAAGAAATTTCTACAGCTTCTCAGATAAAGAAGGATGCAGAAGTTGACAGAGAAAAGTGTTGTATGCCAAAAAGCTTGTCATTCTCTAGCTATATTAGTTGCTCAGTAAAATATAATACTTCTGCCTCTCTTCATGGGAGAGGCTGATTTTTGAGTTTAAACATTTGAATCTCTTCAAAGCTGATATTTTCAGTAGCCATCTGAACCTAACAAGTATTTGCCAGCTGCTTGCTGTAAGGGGGTGTAAGGTCTAATAAAACATAACATTTTATTAAAATTTAACAGGTCTGGGTGCCTCTGGTCTTGATTGAACCAGGATGCTTTGTAGGACTATCCTTTCTGTAGCTTACACTTGTTATTTACAACTGAGCAGATGGTGTCATTTCAATGCAAAAATTAGCCCTCCCTATAAAATAGTTTTGAAGCCCAGTTGAGGATTTGTTGATGTTGTTGCTAAAATTATATTTACTTGGGTATAATCATATGAAATGCAACCATATAACTGCAGAATGAAACTCAGTGAAAACCAGGATAAGCTGGAGGTGCATAACAATATTTTCAAACTTGTCACATTTTTGTTATCTGTTTAAGTGAGTGCCTGAAAGTATTGTTTTTCTAGTAAATAGTTAATTTTATGCTCTATGGCATCTAATGCTGTTAAATTTTCACTTTTGGACAGTAATATTTTAATTTTTTTCAGTCTGGTCCCTAGTTATCCTATTTTTATTTTGTTGTTTTTTGACTAGAGTTACCAGTTAAACCAGGTAAATGAATTTTCATTTAAAAATATATTTATTCTAATCCTTCTTATGAATCTATTGTATTCGTTTTCCTCTGGTCACAATCTATTGTACAATCTGTTGTATTTGTTTTCCAGCTTAAATTTACAAGCATGAATGTTTATGTAAAGACAATTTTGAATTCACATTGATGATACACCCTGTATTTGAAAGTAAAAATGTCAGGAGTACTTGATCAGTCATCCAAACAGGGAACAGAAGCAAAAGCCTGGGCCTATAGAGAAGCAATAAAAACTAAAGAGTGAGGAATGAATAAAAATTTAGGACATAAGGCAGCCGAATTTGTGTATAAGGTGGAATCAACTGAAAAATTTGTACATAAGATGGAATCAACATAAAAAATAGTTTTTATAATCAATAAATAATAACCCTTGTCATAAGATAAACTCAGCATCAGGCTAGCATCGAGCTAGTATAACTAATCAGAGTTTCTGGATAACAGATAAAGGTAAATGAATAATACCCACTTGCGTTATTTGGGAAGTTCACCAACAACTTTTCAATTACAGAAAGTTTCAGCTATGGCTATGGCTGTTGAGGTGGAGTACAGTGCAGTGGAAGCACAGCTTGCAGCCATCCCTTCCAGGTAGAATTTGATTTAAGTCTCCAGTCAGAGAAAGGGAAAGGAGGGTCAGAGCACAGAAGAATTCATTCACCTTCTAAAAGTCTAACTCAGTAATAAATTAAGATATTAGTAAAAGATTAGGAGTAGTCACATGGAAAAAGAAAAAAAAAAAAAGCAAAACAACTTTTTAAAGAGGCTGATTATTGCTCACATGCTGAGGAAGGGTCCCTAGGTATAAATATGGCTGGCAGATGCTAAGGAAAAACAAAGAAAATGGTCCTTTGACAGGTCTCAAGTTAATTTCCTACTATGACTTAACCTAGGCAGCAATATTTGAGAAATTCACATGAGCAGGTGATAAATAAATGTTACAGAGAAATGAAGTACTGAATGTGTGAGATTATTTGACCTGAAAAGATTGCTTGAATGAGACTTTGTGCTCCAAAAATTTCCTGCTAAGCTGTAAACATAGATAAGTAGGAAATTATGATTCATGAAAATCACATTAATTATTAGGGGATGAAAAATCATGCTATAGAAAAAAAAAATATATATATATATATAAAATTGTCCTTTTCCTGTCATCAGAGAATTAATTTATCATATCATTAAATCTGTATATTTCAAATGAGATTTTTGCTGAAAGATGTAACTTTTAATTTTATACAGAGACCACTTACCTCTAGTGTCTTCAATTTACAATGAAGAATATGTTGTAGTGACTCCTTCTTTTGAGACTTACTGAGTATTTAAAAGTTAGGATAGACCAGATTTTATACTCATAAGACTATGTTTATCAGTTCAGGTAGAAGTTTAGAGGGCAATGTAAAAATTGTCATCTCCATAAATCCAGGAGCTTCATGTTCCATCTTCTCACTTCCTTGACAGTTCTGTATATTTTTGCTTAGAATTGCTAAACTCTTATGACTTGGTGTAAAATTCATCAAAAGGAACAGGATGTACACTGGGACCTAAAACTTTCTACTCATGAACAAAGGTCTGAGCCAGGCTACAGACTTAGCTCAGAGGAAAAAAAACAGCTGGTCTTTTGTAGAAGCTGAACAAAACTGTTGGGCCAGGAACAGTCCCCAAAAGACTGTATTGACAAGTAGTTGGGATGCTTTCCTCACATTGCTGTGGATTCTGTTCAATGCAGCATTAAAAGCTCAGGTATCAAACACCATGGTCTGAATTTCACTCTGGAAACTACTTTAGCACTGATGCCTTTATGGGATTTGGCCATTAATGACCTAGTTTTCTCTTAATGTAGGGTTTTAACACAAAAAGCCTGTAGTAAAAAACAGTCTTTTCCCCCCCCCTTCTTCTTTCCCACATACTGCTGTAAATTAATATATTGCAGTACACACTACTTCATTAGGAAGGCAATTGCATTCAATAAAGGCAGAAAATGTCTTGCTATTGTGATATTTAATGGATTCAATACAATCATTGTCTCAGTAGAAAAAGCAGAGTATTTTGCAGAAAGGGAAGAGAAAAGAAACTCAAACATTTCACAAAGGGATATTAAGTCAAGCTGGTAAGTCTTTTATCCAGCCTTTAATAAGCTTAAACAGTGATAAGCCTGAATGGGAGAAAGGTGTAGCCCAGAAATTCTTAAACCATTTAAATCTTACTAGAAGCATTCTTTTTTCAGAGATAGGAAAGGTTTCTGTCACTTATCACTTGGATGATGAGAATAAAAAATCAATTAAAAAAAAGAGAGGAAGGAATTAAAAAGGCAGAGGGAAAAGAACAATTTCCCATTCAGAAGAATAATATTTTATTACTCTAAGGCCCATTTCTGAGTCATAATTAAAATCTATCAAGCATAACACATGTGTGAATACTCTGGACTACTAAGTGCAGACGCCATGGTGGAATTTTCATTTGCCATTTCTAGACTAAGAAAATTTTCAGGCAATATAATGGGCATTAAATTACTTAGTGTCAGTTTCACACAGAAATAATAGTATTGTATTGCTGGGACCAGTGTTAAATACCTAATAAACATTAAGAAACATTTTCCCTGTTTTAATATTAGTTATTCTTCCTGCCAGTACTTAATTTAATTGCCATTCCTTTTATCAAGGATGTGTGCTATAGCAAAAAGCAATAATTCTGTCTCAATACTTTTGTGTCTTCAGGGGAGAAGGGAAATAAGGAGTATTGAAGTGGCATATGCACATTTTCATTTATGTGTCCATTTTGTCTGCATTAATAATTTGCTGGTGGAAATAAGGGAAACCTACTTGTCTGGACAGGTTTAAACAGCTGCTACTGGGAAGACAGCATACCATGCTCTGTTCATGTAAACAGACATGTTCCTTGTCCTTCAGCTTAGAAATTAAATAAATAAAACTAAATACTTGCTTTCTTAGGTGGCAACAGGTTGAATATGGAACAGCAGCATTGTAGAGTGATAAACCACGGCAGTACACAACTCCAGTGATTTTCCCTTTGAAAATATACAGTCGGAAGGTATTTATAGTATGGGGGAATTAAAGCCTGTGAATCATGTGAACTTTGATAGCTGCAATACAGATCTTCAGAACTTGCTCATGCTGGCAATCAGAACATGCTCACGCTACAGGACAGGTATGATTTGTGTCCTTTGGAAAATTCCCTAAGTTGGCCCTTTCCTGCAGACAGACAGCTGCTTCCTTTTCCCAGACTATTGTGGAGGTTTAGAATAGCTCCTTTTTTGACAAGAGAGTGAAGAGGAAAAGTGAAGTTAAAAGCAGTGCTCTGCTGGGAATACTCAGCTCACAGAAAAGAGTGGTGAGTGACTTATAACTGCCTTGTGGTCCACTCAGGAAAGGGTTTTGTTGCTTTCTTTGAAAGCACTGCTTGGGAAAGATGCTTGGCATAGCTTCTGATTAATATCTGATGTCAAGGTCTGAAGAGTTCTGTAAGGTGCTGCTGAAGCCAAAATGGTATAGCTGGGAAAACAAACAAACAAACAAACAAACAAACAAACAAACAAAAAACCCAACAACAACAACAAAAACAAAAACAAAAAAAGAAGACAGTATAATTCAAGGTTATATGATGTTTTTTCAGGCCTTTTGTACTTTTTCCCCAGAGAAGACTGGAGAACAAACAGTAGATCATCCCATGGGATATCTCTGAGAGACATGAGGAAAGCCTCATTCAAAGGGTCCTATGGGAACAAATATTAGCTATGTTCTAACCTCGGACTAGGATTATACAGTTTATGAGAGATGAAGGCTGAAAATGTGCAGCAGCTGCAAATGACAAGTGGCAAGCCAGTTATTCAGTTAGGGTGAAAATATCTCTTTCAACCTCTCTTTCAACCTCAAGAGAAGTGTAGTGGTTCATCCCGAAAGCTGGATGGAGAGCAGGGTTGGGTAGCTCAAGTATCCAAGAGGCAGATTTTGTGGAGCAGAGTGGGCAGTGCTACATGGTAGGCATGCCCTAAAACTCCAGCTGGGGACTGCCCAAGTTTGAGTGAAATAGAGGCAAGCTTTCCTACAGGAAAGGTGAAGCCTGAGATTCTGATCACCTTTTAACGGAGGGAAAACATTTGATTATATTTTGTTGTGTGGGAAATAAGAATAGCAGTGAATGCTATTCTTTCAAAGTAGTGTTATCCTGTGTTATCCACCTATTCACAGAGGTGAAGGACTGGCTACATGGCCTAGAAGGCCAGCATTTACTGATTGCAATCAAATCTTTATGAGGTCCCCAGAAAAGTAAGTGACTGATGAAAAACAGAGTCTGGAAGGATGAAAGGAAGTCCTAGGGCTTCAGCAGGAGAAAAGAACTCTTTATCAACTACATCTTGATAATTTACAATCCTTAAAAGTACATGTTAATGTGTGTGAATTCTCAAGGAACAATACCACATAAAGCATGTCTGGCTGTCATTCATGTGGTAGGTGTCTATACAATACAGTGAAATAAATAAATGCAAGAAGTGAGGGGTTTGCCATAATTTTAGGGTTTTTTTCTTTTCCAGAAAGGCATATGAGCAAATATATACAGGCCAAAAGCCAAATTGGTTGGAATTCTGTAGTAGATATAATACCTGTTACTCAAAGTCAAGGCTTTAATCCAAGTACTTTTTCATCTCTCAGCCTTTTTCATACCGTTTATTTTGAGACCAAATTTTTTAAACTGTCTTAAATTTAATTGAAATAAAACCTCTATCTTCATGAGATTGAAGTGACAGTCTGCCCAGAGGGGAAGAATCATTAAAATTATCTGAAGTCAATGAAGTTTAATGGAAATTAATACATTGAGACAAATGTAAAGTGACATCTGATATTTCTAAAATAATTGATTTCCATTTGTTAAATTAAACAATCGCAGTTCAGAGTTATGATTCAGAGGCACTCTTTCTTTTATTAGTTTCAAGGAACATGCCTAATGTTGACTGGGTGTAAAATGTACAGTCTGAGGAAAAGGCTTCAAGAGATGCTATATTTGATGCAAGGGATAGGAAAAGCATCATCAAACAATTCTTTCAGTACTAAATTTTTATGCTTCATGGTACATTATGTGTCTACAGTTTCATATGCAAATTTTAGGGTATCAAAATAAATTTTTATGGCCAAAATTATTCAGTACAGTGACTTTGGGGCAAATAGCCTGAAGATTGTAAAAATTAAATAACTTTTTGATTCATCTTCCTATACTTCATGATTTGCTGTAATATGCTTGGGGTTTCAACAACTTCCCTTGACATTTAGTCACAAAATTCTTGACATGAGAGGTGAGCAGGGCAAGCAGTAGATGTGAGACACAGCATTTCACCTGAGTGGTGGTGTGGAGGTGGGTTATTTGCCCCCATGTTTTTGCAAAACAATAGGTCTACACCAATTCCAATAACTTCCCTCCTTTCCAAAACAAAGCCTACATCCATATCTCAAAGAGGAGTCTGGGATAGGCTGGGTGACAAGCAGATGTGGTTCCCCAACTCTTTTGCAGCAGATTTGGTGGAGTAGGTGGGACAGGCTGGTGTTCCTGATCCCTGGCATCCACACAGTTGGAATGATTGTGTCCTATGGCCCAACAGGAATGCATAGGGGAGTGGTGCTTACCACACATTTTTAAAACCTATTGGACTGTAATAAATCAAGACTAAATCACCCTGCTATTTCCTGAAATGGGCATCAGATCCTTGCAGGTAAGTATTTAATAATTTACACTGTACCATTACTTTTCTCATTAATTCTAATTTTAACTCTCTTTAAGATCCTGAAATTTTGCTTTGGAAAACAGAGAACTCACTTGTCCTTGGGCCTATCCAGCAGAGCAAACCAACTGGAAAAGCACATTAGTTTCTACTGAGAAATACTGCAATGTCCTGAAGAAGAGGATTTAGGTGCTCTCTCTTTGTGTATTATCTGGCATCTGTCCTCTACAGATACATAAATTATTTATGAGACAAAATATACATATGATCTGCTTTAATTTGACTCCTTTAAGTCCCTACTTTTTATAGTCTCAGACCCCTGCTCTTTAAGATAATTGTAGACAATTATTTCTGAGTCTCACCTTTTCTCTTTCTCCTTTTTCCCACCACATGGAGGTTGTGGTCAAGCATGCACACCTCCCTAGTCTTGTGGTAGGACCCCATGAGAAGCAGACAATACATCTGAAAATGTATCTACATTATGCAATTCTTCATGCCAATGCTCAAGTACAAGGGACCTTTTGGGTTGCAGAGGTAATTTCCCTGTAATTTTAAGGGATTATTTAATATATTTTTTTCTCATCATTAGTAATCAAACTTTGTCTCAAAACATGTTTCCCTCTCTTCTCACTCCCTCTGAAATGTTTTTACAAAACTCATCACTATCATTATTTGAAACCTTCTTCAAATTTCCTTTCTGCACTTACTGGGTTCAGTTAATACATTTAACAATTAACCTCTTTTAATGTGCAACCTCCTCCTATAATAGGTGATACATTATTGTTGCTAATTATCTGAGAACTAAAAAATGATTGCATTTTTAATGGAAGCTTATGTAATCATTCATCACAGCTTAATCTTTCATTTAGTTTCTTTTGGGTAATGGGATTAACATAAAATGAGATGAGGAGATAAGCCTTAGGAAAGAAACAATATTAAAATCTATAGTTCCAGATGCAACTGAACTCTTAGGTAAATTCTGACTAGACCTTGGGAATGTGTATGACCTTTTCTCTCTTTTGAGGAGTTCTTTAAAAAGGTCAGAAATATAAAGCTTATAAATCTTTTACATGAGGAATAGTTCAAATAAAGCTATTGTATTTCATGGAACCCTTTTCTGTATGACAGAGATAAAATTGTTAGGACAGAAAACACATTTTTTATGTCTCCATAATATTGAGAAAGGATAATGAAGGCAATATTTTCAAACATTTTTACTAATGATTCATACACTTCTTTAAAATGGTAGAAGGATTTTCCAGTTCTGGCTTCTTCATTTGCTAAGGAAATTTCTTTTATATGAGTAATCTGTATAATTTTCAAAATGTGTAGCTTTCTATGGTGATTTGCTTATACATTCACTGTTCACATGCATAAAACACCACGGTATTTTAAGTCAAGAATTCTCATAGTTGAGGAAAACACTTTTCAAAGAATGATTCAGCCTTCCATGCCTGGTTTCTCACTCAGATTCCTGTGGCATTAGTTTTGACAGCTGATTTCTTCTATTTACATGTCTCCTACCTTTTCACAATGAACTTCAAGATAGGTTGTCAGGGGTAGTTAAAGTCAAAGGCTTTCAGAATTGGCATTCTATCTGTCAACTCTTTGTTGTTTTCTTTTTCTTCTATTATAGTTTGCTTGTTTATTTAGTGTGCATTGTTTTTCTAATCAGGAGAGCAGATATAAGAGGGAAAAAGCCATGAAATTTCTGTTCATGTACTTTACTAAGCTTAAGCTGGCTAGGTAGGATTACTGTTTTATGGGACAGATGAGGCGCAAGGATTGTGTTCACACAGCTATACAGCAATTATTGGACAGTATTTTGAAACTGCTACATGAAGAGAATCTTTACCCTGTAGTGGTACTTTTAAAATTGGTTTTAATTTAGTCTTTTGTTGTTGTTGTATTTGGAAGTTTAGGTGAACTAGTCATTGTCAGTAAACTGGAAGGAAAACAAGGGATTTTAGTAAGACAAGAACAGAAAAAGTGTCTAATCCTTGTACTGGAAAAATGTGTTAGAAGTCCTCTCTTGAGCACAGGTTTCCATCAAGTTGTGGGGACATTCCATGCCTTGGGAGGTGACTTTAAAGAACTTGGGGTTGATGTTAATTTTCTTGTAACCAAAAGATTTCTGAAAAAGACATGTGATTATTGTGTACTCTTTGATATATTAGTACAATCATTATGAGAACTACAAGTTTAGTCAAATGAAATTACCTGTTATAAGGAAAAGTAAGCTTGTAGCATCCTATTGGGAAAATACAATTAAACAAAAAATTATCTCAATTTAGCAAATAAGTCACAGTAGAGACACTGCCGAAGCTCAGGCTTCATGAGCTGTTGAAAGGAAATTCTCCAACCAGATTTATTTCTAAATCTACTTTACAGTCCATACTTGTACATCCAAATAATTCTTGGTCAAACTATAACTTTTTCTTTGTTATAAGGAGTATACAACTGTTGCCCAAAAGACAGAACCCACATTAAAACTGGCTGAAGCAGAAAATCAATCTGAGGCCATGTTACAAGTTTTTTTTTTAAATAATGTGTTAACTTTTCCTTTTTGTTTTATTATATCTTATTTTACACTGCTTTCCAAAATAGAAATCACTTATTTAAATGCAGTTTGACAGAATAACATATAAAAAATGTTTAATGGTAAACAATGTCTTCTCACCCACATAGATGACAAAGACAGCCTGTGCAGACAATAACATTCACTATGTAAGATCCAATGCTTTAAGACTGTTTGCCATTGATAGGGGGAAGTTCTGGATGGACATGAATATCTTCTCTTTTTGATAATGGGCAAGGAATCTGTGCAGGAAGGGAGATGGCAAGTGTTTTTCAGAAGAGCTTGAATTGTAGGTTGCAATACTTCATGTTATGGTTCAGCAGTTATTTTGTACTATTCCTCATACATTTTTCTGTCTCGAACTTTGAATTCACAAAGCTCTTAAGCACACAGGACATGTTTGCATGTCTACATGACTACAGAAGTAACAAGTCCCTTCTTTCTCAGAGTGACCAAAGGAAATTGATAACCAGAGTTCCCTGTAGATCCATGTCATTCTCACAAGGATTCCTCTGAATGGTCTTGAGGAAATACAGACAGTACAATGACAATAGGAGAATTCTGGATACCTTTTTTACTGATTCTTTTCAGTAAGCATGTAGTGATAAGTTAAAAGTAAATTTATGTCTTTAAAATCCATTGAGAAATACTTTGAACTGTGACAAAGAAATAGCAATTGCAGCAAGCAAAACTAGAAAGAATCAAGTCTCATAATCAGATGTATAATTACTACAGGGCATTTTGTGACAGATTTCATTTTGAGACTTGGATAAAACAAATGGTTCAATGATTTTCACTTATTGGTTGCCTGAGGCTATGTGGTGATATGTATGTTTTATCAAATTTCAGCATGTACCAGTTTTTAAGGACTTTCATCTAATTTAGAACATGTCCCATCTGAGGGAAAAAATGAGAGAGTATAGGGGGAAGTAAAATAATTTAAAATTTATTTCAGATTTTTTTCGAAGACCAGCCTTAACTTACACAGTTATGTGTATTACAAAATTTTCCCAGCTCACTGATTTGCCTCAGTGTTTTCCAGAGAAGACAAGCAGTTTCTCATTCAGAAATACTTACTTAACTTTTTTTTGCTCTCTTATATTTCTTTTTAATCTTCTATGTTTTAATTTGGAGGAACCCTAACAATCACCTGAGCCACTTAAATCCTTGACTTTGCAGCTATAGTGTCAGAGATTTTAAAGCAATAAACCTTGACATTTTATGTAGGAAACAAGCAGCAAGCTCCCTGGTCTCTTTGGAATAACCATCTCTATACTGTACACAAACATTATTTCAGAAAGACTTAACTTCTCTGATAATTTTGCAGGTTATAGTCATAGTGAAAACACAGTTTATATGAAAGAATGTGATAAAATGATGGCAAAATAAGCAATAGAACAGGATAAGAAAATCTGTTTACACAATAGCTTGTGAAAATGGAGCTTCATTTCTTCTTTTGCCTTTGAATGGAACATATCTCTAAGTCTATCACCCTTAGGCTTAAATAACTCTAAATAATGGTAGGCTAGAAATTGAAAACCATACAGCAGATGATTTCCTTTCATTAATCAGATCAACTTAATACATCGATGATTATTATTGTGCTTAATTATTATGATAGCTGGTCATTAGAATTAGAGATCATGTAAAGCAATAAATCAAGAAAATGACACAAGATTGGCTCTGACTCAAAATAATACTGACTTGAGTGGAAGAGAAAGTTATTTTTTCAGATTGTAAAAAAGAACAATGAGAATTAAACTAAAGCCATTTCTTTTTCTTTTCTGGTAGATAAAAATAACAGGATTAGATTTTATTTAAAAGTTTCCATTACTAATAGCTATTATTTTTATAATTTATAATAAAATTTTAAATTTCTTAAATTTTAATATTATGAAGATATAATTAAAGGGAGACTTGTGCTCTAGACTCTTCACCAGCTCCGTTTTCCCTCTCTGGACACACTCCAGCATCTTCAGGTAGTTCTTGTAACGAGTAACCTAAAACTGAACAGAAGATCCTCGGTACTGCCTCACCAGTGCCAAGTGCAGGCAGAGAATCACAGCCCTTGTCTGTCTGACCACACTGTTGCTGATACCGGCCAGGATGCCACTAGCCTTGGCCACCTTTGCACAGTCTTGGCTCATGTTCAGCCACTGTTGACCAGCCCCTTCAGGCCCTTTTCCACAAGGCAGCTTTCCAGACACTCTGCCCCCAGCCTGTATCCCTATCAGGGCTTGTTGTGACCCAAGGGCAGGACCTGGCACCTGGCCTTGTTGAACCTCATACCATTGGCCTTGGCCCATTGGTCCTGCCAGTCCAGATGTCTTTGCTGGACCTTTCTACTCTTTAGCAGATCAACAGTCCCAGCCAATTCAGTGTTGTCTGCAAACTGATGGAGAGTGCACTGGATGCCCTCATCCAGATCACTGATAATGGTATTTTGATAAATGATAAAGATATTTAACAGGGCACAGACAGTTTCCCCAGGAGAGTGCTGTGAAAAATGGTGTCAAACATTTTAGCAATGTTGAAATATTCAACATCCATAGACTTTCCCTCATCCACTAAGCAAGTCACTTGCCATAGGAGTAGATCAGGTTGGTCAAGCAGAACCTACCTTTCATAAACCTTGCTGGCTAGACCTGATCCCTGGTTGTTCTTCACATGCCTCATTGTGGAACTCAAGACTATCTGCTCCGTGACCTTTCCTGGCATCAAGGTCAGACTGACAGGCCTGGAGATCCCAGAATTCTCCTTCTGGCTCTTCGTGTAAATGGCTGTGACACTGGCTAATTCAGTCAAGTGTGACATCCCTGGTTGGCTAGGACTGATGGTAAATGATGGAAAGTGACTTGATGAGCTCTTCCACCCGCTCCCTCAGTAGCTTTGGGGGTGCTGCTGGAATTTCTCAGTGATCCACTTATTTTTTCTCTGTTATTAAGAATATAGCTAGTGTGGTTTACTAGTTGGGAGCTACTTCATACAATGATTTGTGTTTTAGAAAAAGAAAACACTGTCACCCACTTCTCATTTTCTCTATCAATAACCAAAATTCAATTGTTTTTATGAACCAGGATATCATAGTCTAAAAAAGAAGCTATGACTACTTCTCGTACTTGATACCTGTTCTTGTAAAAATGCTCCTCATGACAATGAATCACTCACAAGTCTTTTATTAGAAAATCCCACTTGGCCATTAAACAGTACTAATATTTTCCTATTGTGCTTAAAAATGAATAATTCATATCCTCCATGAGAATAAACTAGGATGATGAATAACATAGCAGAGCAAATACAGTTATATCCTATTTTATATATCTTAGCATATGCTGGCTATGTGTGATTTTCTGCCTTCTTTTTTGTTGGCCAGAGTGAATTTTATTAATGTGTATATATATATATATATATATATGTGTGTGTGTGTGTGTGTGTGTGTGTGTGTGTGTGTGTGTGTGTTTGTGTGTGAATAATTATTTGTATATGTAAATGAGCTGCATGGGTCAAAATTAATGAGCTTCTGTGTCTGTTTTACACACAGTCACACACACAGACACACACAGACACACACAGACACACACAGACATATATATATATGATCAAGAAACTTTAAAAACTTTGACAAAGTAATAAAAAAATTGACAATATTTTTGATCATGGAATAACTGCTTAGAAAATGTCAGCTCTTTTATGCATCGTCATTTCCCTGAACTGTATCATGGCTGTAGTACAGTCTTTTCTGGTTTGGGTTTTTTTTTCTTTTTTTTCCCCCTGAATAAATGGTTTTCAATTAGTTGTCAAACATTCCCCAACACATCTCACACAACGAGGTGAAACATGGCGAATATAAACTCACGTTGCCTGATTAACCATGGCTATAATTCTTCCTTCATATTTCTTGCCAACTTATTTATTAAAAATAGCCCAACAAATAAAAAAACAGCAAATAATCACTTCAGGGGTGGAGAGGACCCGTCCTGCCACCCTAAAAAAAATTTTAAAAAAAAATTTGTTTAGTTTTGACCAACAAAACATTACTGTTAGACCACATCATTTGTTATGATTCTTCAAATCTTGGAGTTGATTAATCCAAGAACAGTGAGTGGCCTAAGAAAGGCCACTTACAGCAGAAAAGAATAAGTGTGTTTTTTCATGTCTGATGGTTCATGCATTTCCACAAGGAAAGCAAAGCCTAGTTCACTGTTCCTTCTACAGAAACTTTGTAGTTCAACCTTTTCAGTTGTAACAGATCAGTCAATGTTATTGAAAAAAGAGAAAAAATAATTTGAGAAAACAAACAAAGCCTGCATTTAATTCCTAATTTACTCTGTTGTACTACTTCTTGTAAACAAGAGAAGTAAGTGTTGGTTTAATTAACATTATTTCTGGCCCACAGGATTTGGAAAAAAAAAAATTAATCCTGCAGGACCTAAAGGGGTATTAGGGTTTGATAAAACTTCTGCTGCAAGACCAGTTTCCTTGTAACACATCCTTAATTAGCGTAAATGTTGCCAAGCACCAGTTAAAAAAAGCCAATTCAAGTTGTTTAAGTTAATTAAACAGTGCTGCTGCTCCCGATGTTCTCTTTGCAGAGGGGTGCAGCACTCACATCCCTCCTGCTTCTCCACTGGGGCTGTTCCCAGCCACACTCACACCCCAGGGATTTGGCCACAGGAGGGACAGGCAGGATGGGCTCCTGCTGAGCAGAGGCCCAGAGACCTCAAATTTAATTTTGAAATTGAGAACAGTTCTGAAAAAGCCTGTGGCTGGACAAAATATGCGAGGAGATATTTTAAGAAGTTTATCAGTTGATGGAGAGGTCAGCTCAACTTGATTCAGAGAGAAATGTACAGGACAGGGTGGGAGCACCCAAAGTAAGGACTACACTTTGGTGTGATTAAAACACTGGTCCCCAGGTCAAGGTGTAAGGACTATTATCTTCTTCCTTCTGAAATTATGGGTCATATTCCTAGATACATATGTATGCCTATATTGATATGTGTACATATGTATAGGCAGAGAAAGCTAAGTCTTCTGTCCTCTTTTGTCTTCCACTCCCTGCTTTCTTCATTTGGATAAATAATGCTTCAGTGAACAGCACAGTAATTTTAATCAATAAGAAAAAAGAATCATCTAGAAAGAATCATCCATCCTTCCAAATTAACATTAATTTCTTATTGGAGTAATGGCGGCTATCCCCCTGTCAGAGTCTGGAGTTATGAGAGGTATTTCTTTACATGTTTAAGAGATTTTAAGATCTCTGACAAACAGTGTTTTTAACCTTTGTTCATGGAAAAAGGGCTTTTAGAAAAGGGCTCTGGAATGAAGCAGAGTTTTCAAGAGTGTGTATTAGATAGTAGAATAGTGTGTCGTTTTATCACAGGGTGAGAATTTTAGATATATGGGGTTTTTAGGATGGCAGGCAGGTGAAGACAAGATGGAGGAAGCACATGGCTTTTGGGTTTCTTCCTTCTTCTTCATCTGACTCCATCTTCTGCAGTGAGGAGGCACATTATAGTTGGTTTAGAATAGAGTCTAACCTTCAAACATAGGTAATAGTTATTGGAGCAGTATTATAAATACTGATTATGTGGATTGTAGTATAAATATCCATGTCACCCTGAGGGCGGGAGTATTTGGTAGTTAGCATTTAGCATTTGGGATTTGTGATTTATGCCTTGAACTGATCTGCAATGAAGAGTTCTGCAGGTCAGGAACAAAATGTAATGATAAGAAATTAGAAACTATGAAGAAGAAAACACAAGAAGAGACGACTCATGGCATTTCCTTTTCAAGATCTCTGGCTGGGGAAAACAAAATTGTACATTCTCAGGCACCAAAAAACAGCCAATCAGCAGAGACAAATGCAAAATAATTTTTTATAAACCCGAAATCCCCCTCCAGTACTTTTGCTGAATGCAATATTTTTTCACAGTAATAAACAACTTAGAAATGTTGAAAGTCATTCTTTGTCATCTTTGTATCTTTTTCTTCAATTCCCATTTGACAACCCAATGATTTATAGTATTTAAATTAATGTTTACAGAGGACCATTTTTAATGGCAATGTTTGATAGCCTAATCTGTTCTCTTTTTGACTCAAGTGCTTACAATTTTACTGACTGATGCTTATTTCACATGAGTCTTGTCATCTAGGAAAAAAGAAGACAGAAAAGACATTGCAGCAAGAACATATTTTTTATCTCACAGTAGTAATTTAACACGGAGGAAAACCTAGCAATCTTTGTAAATTCAACAGATAAATGAATCTATAATTGATGAAAGTGAAGAAATTCCATGCCTTCCTAGTAGATAACCAATCTTTGTTTTCTCATGGTCTTGCTTGCAATCAAAGCAATTTTTTTTCCAGGCTACCTTTTAACTGAGAGTTAACATGAAGTGAGAGACATCTAGATTTTAATCTTAATTCTGCATTCACAAGATCTTTAAGGAAAAAGATAGGTGTATAGAACAAAAGCTAATATCAACCCAGAGGATTCACATTGTGGATATTCCTGTCAGCAGGGAGTTCTGCAAAGCACAGATGCAAGAAAAAACACTTCCTTCTCTGCTGAGAAAAGATATATCTTATGATTTATGCCTTAATTCACTGATGACTTTGGTCTGCAGAGGTCTTTCTCTGGTCCAACCATAGCAGAGTAGACAGCAAGGGAAAGCCGCAGCTGTAGCTGTTTTCTCCCCACACTGTGCAAGTCCAGCAACACCTACAGCTCACATTGGTACACAAAGGGTCACTTCAGCAGCCTGTGCTCTCCCAGGAAGCCATGCATCTGGGAAAACACCAGCACCTAGCTGAGAAAGCCTGAAAACCTGTCCTTAAATTGTACAAGTTTTAGAAAATTTTCTCCCTTTTCTCTCCTGCCTGGTTGTTAGCTTCTTCCTGAAGGCTTTAGGAGGGGTCAAGGAGCTGAGATAGTAGTGTAATACAGGGAGTAGGTTGATGACAGCTCAGTGGGTGACTAGAGAGACCTGAAATTCAGGCAGATATTTGAGACCCTATTACTGGGAAAATGCTAATTTCACCAGACCTGTAAGTACTGGCCAAAGGCTTAAGGGATCAACAGCTCCAAGTAGCACAGCAGTAAATTGAAGAATAACTGGCACCAGTCCAAAAGTAAGGATGTGTATTTTTGTGTGAAAATAACAGCTTTAAGAATAATACAAAAAATATAGTTTTCAAAATTATGGTGAATTTGCTTAGACGAAGAAAAGAGAAGAGATAAGAGAAAAAGTTAAATTCTTGTAACATGGAAAAGGTAAAAATTAAACAAAATACAACATAGATATGGAACTAATACAGGCTTTAAGTGTAGCACAGATAAAATTTGTCGTAACAAGTTTAGGAGAAAAGTTAAAAAAATCTGCTCTTAACAAGTTGGATTGCTGCACACTTATGAATTGCTAGGTTTTCCAGATATGGGTTAGGTGCCTACGTTGTTGCTCTTGTGAATGACCACAGGTACTGATGTTTTTATTGCACTATTGATCAGATATTTACCTTACACTGAAGTCCACTTGGGGTTGAATATTTTGGTGCCTATATCTTAAAATCCTGGAAAAGCTCATTCTGCCATAAGTGTAGAGCTGATGCTGACAGGACTGAGGTCACAGAACAGCATAGCTTGGTCAGATCAATGTTCTTTAAAAGAAAGACTGGTGGAAGGAGTGGCATACTTTGTTTCGTAGCCCAAAAAGCAGAGCAGTCTTGCAGTGCTCCACCACTTTACACTGCAAGAGAAAGACTCAGTTGCTTTCAGGCTTTTCTGCCTGTCCATCCTTAACAGCATGTCAGTCAGGAAAGAACACAGAGACTAACAAACTTCTAGCACTATGACTGAATCTCAGTACAGAAGTGCTAGTTAGCACTACTAGTTTGCTGTCTAGAATATGCATAACTGCAAGTGGCTATGCACCTTGACTGAACCTGAGATGTCTGAAACGTGGACAACCAGGGCCAGCTGCATGTTCACACAAACAATGAAGTGGGGCCAGTTGTTTAGCTGAAGCTGTCTGGGCTGCCTGCTGGTTATCCTTCTCCTCAGCTGCTTCTGGGCAGCTGTGCTTTTGCAATAGCTCTCTGACTGGGGGTCTCAGCACAGTGCTTCTCTCCTGCTCAGCTCTGGGTTCTCCTGTGTGACTGCTGCCCTTAAGAGCTTACATCCTTTCTCTTATCACTAAATCTTGCCCAGTTTCCTTGAGCCATGAACCTGAATTACATACACAAATCATGGAGTTAATTTCTATGTTTGGGAAACATAAAGATGTTCTTTCTGTAAATGAAAATCCTCATAAAAGATCAATACTGCTCATAAAAAGTTTTTTATATAAAAAGCTTTCCATAGAAAATGATTAGTAGAATGCATTTTCTTATTGACTATCAAGTTCCAACATGTGAATATTTATACTGCACATTCAAAGCTTTTAAAAAAGATTAACATTTTTATTGATTATGTCAATTATAATTTCAAGAAAGCCTATTATATCAAGTTCAGAGGCAAGGCTAATTTTAAATGGATGATACATAAACTGGAATAACTCATTGAAGTAAGCAGGATAATGAAATCCAGGAAAGAGGTTCTTAAAAGTGATTATTTTCCCTCATATTAGCATAACACATAAGAATAATATCCATAGCAATCAAGAAGGACAGCACATATCTTGATGGCACATCATCCATCAGCAGAGGCTTTACTTTCCAGAATTTTAAGTAGTAAGAATTTCAATAGCAGCAAAAAGTGAGTACATGACATTACACTAGGAACTGATAGGGTTTTAGTTGAGAAGGAACTCTTTCCTATTTCTACTTCTAAAATTGCTCAAGGGTTTCTAAAAGTAATTCCTTTTTGGATGAATTTTTTCCATTTCATATTTCAGGTATATAAAAAAAAAATCTATCTGCAAAGATTGACACTTTTGCTTTTCCTACATACAAGAAAATAAAAAACTGATTCAAAGTCAGGTTATTTCAGGTGCAATAGTTTAGTCCCTACTGAGATAAAAAATGTAAATTGTTCAGAAACCTAGTATTTATTTCATGGTCTGTATAACCATCTGTTAAATGGCAATGTAGCATTTGGGTTCTTCAGTCTTGATTTGATTACTAAAAGAATTATGAGCCTCATCAAGTTTGAAAGAAATATCTTGCTTGGATAAGTTTAAAGCAAGGGATAGTTAAGCTGGGTAATTTAATTACCTTGATGAAAGTGGTCCATTTCCTTTGCATGCTCTGTTTCTTTCCAAGGGAGAAGTTTAGAATACAATGAGTTGCAAAGGTTTGAATTTTGCTCAGGCTGTCTGGATTTAAAGAGAGCTTTAGCTAATGAAGTCATGCCTGGGTGAGAACGGCATTTTACATGAACTCAGCCTGTCCCTGCTCAGACTCTCTCATTTCAGGACATACCAATAGGACAGGCAAAAGCACAGTTTGACTCTCAGATCCAGAGTTAATGATGTTAATCTTTGCCATTTCTATAGTTTTAGAAATCCATGGCAATCAAAACCTATGTAGTTAACTTTTAAATGTACACAGAGCAGTACAACAAAGCAGATCAAATCTTCTCAACTTGTGTGAAATTGAGAAGAACTGCACAAATGTTAATATCTATATAACTGTTTCAGCAAACAGGCTGGAGATGTAAGCATTAAGTCCTTCAATAACTCTGCAGTACAGCTTACAAAGTGGCATTTTGTGAGAAGGTAACTACATTTTTACCTGAATTTTGTGATAAAGGGTTTATTATACTTACTCACGGAGTAACATGGGACTGATTTGTAGGAGCCAAGAGAATTTCTTAGAGATTTCATATTCCTTGGTATAGAATTTCCAAGATAAAAAATTAACCAGGTTCAGTGAGGAAATACTTTAAATTTTGTTTGTCATTTCTAAATATCTGTTAGATTTCATTATTTTCATCCTTTCTTTTCAGGTATGTTAAGTAGCACTACACCTTCTGGCTTTAAAATACATGAAGTTATTTATAAAAACAGTTGAGATCACTTCTAAGAGAGGCCCCTTCATTCTTCATTTACCATACTACCTATATTTTTTGAAAATCTAGATTCACTCTCCTATGCCAAATAATTATTTCTTATTTTAATTAGAGAGGGTATGTGCAAATATTATTAGTGCTGCAAACTATTATTTTTAGGGATTGATGTACTCATTTCCTATCTAAGGGATTAATCCTAATCTAAGGGATTAGAAGTGTTTAGATAAAAATAAACCAATTATTGTAGGTGTTACAGAAACTAATTTATTGCTAAATTATTTTCATAGCTGAATTACACTGTTGTAATACGTCGTACATATTTAACAATATAATGCTGGTGTAGCAATTATTTTGATCCATCTTAACTTGCACATCTTGTTCCCTTGAGGAACAGTGGCAACAAAAGTCCATTAGTCCAGATGTAGGGAAAAAAAAAAAAAGGAAGCTCTGAATTAAGCATTATATTTCTAATCTGAAAAATAGAATATGTTAAATTCACTGGTTCAATTTCAAAGCTTTTATCTATCCACAAAATGTAAAATATTTGATTCCTGAAATACACTGGGGAAAATGTACTACAGATGTGGATACAGTCAGCTGAGAGCTTTCTTGTAAATGCACTCTTCTCCTCTACAAAGAATGCTCTCTTACTTGTAAACCAATAGTCAAGCTTATGCAAGACAGTAAAGTGAGACATTCATGCAAAGCAGAAGCCCAAATTAATGTCAAGATGGCAAAGATTAATGTTACAGTGCATCAAAACAACTTGACTGAGTCAGGGTTACATGGGAAAAGAAAACAAAGTCTTGATGAATTCCTTTGTTAACATTTGAGAAAAGATTTATGAACCATGAACATTACATAGTATTTTGCTAAGGAAATAGAATAACTAATAGCAAGGAAATTACTGAAGCTTTAAATGGGTGATGGTTTGCAAAAAAACAAACACATCAATCTCTGATAAAGGAGCACTTTTCTAAGTAACATTTTCCCAAATGTGTGCAAGTGTATGTACAATGTTTTTACTAAGTCTAATTTAATGTGTACATACATATGTATGTTTAGCAGGGTGAATAGGCAGAGTGGTAACCTTCATTAAATCTAACTTCACAGATTTTCTTTTACGCAGTTATTTTAATGATTAAACACGTAAGTATAGACATGTATCACTGGTTTCTTACCTAAAATTTGATTAGAATTTCTGCCCTATATCCTGCTTTCACTTTCCTTGATTACATTTCCCTGGGGAGAAAAACAAACAATAGACACACACATTCACACACACTCCCCAATTAAAATAAGAAACAACAAAACCCAATCAACAACCCAAAAAACCCGAAACCTTCAGGTTATTCTCTACAAAGGTTTTGTGCTTTTAAGACAATTCTGAAGAATTTGGAAGTTTTCAAAATGTATTAACATTTATCATAAGCTGTCTTGCCTGCTTGATGACCATGAATGGAGTTATTCACATTAGTTTACTTTTCCATGGCATAGTTAATATTTGAAGTTGTCTTGAAATTTATAAATATCATGCATGGAAGTTTTATATAAGTTAATTTTTATTTTGCAAAAATTATGATCAGTTAAAAATAAGTTCTAAACAAAAGATATTCTGGAAAGAAGGAGTATGTAAAATCATGAGTGGTAAAGATAAAAATGTTTATCAGTTTTCAATATTATTCCTTAGATATTAGTAGAATATTTCAAATTGCTTTTACAAATGCAGGTTTTTTCTGAAAAAATAGAGTCTTAAAATGGATGAGTTGAAAGTATAATACCCAAGGGTACACTGCGAATGAAAATAAATTCTCTGATTTGTGAGAATGGGGTGTAAAGATAGCATGGTACTTGCACCCAGAACAATAAGAACATGACTGTGGTAGTGCTGCTTAACTTTGAATAAGAAAATTGGGTTTTGGATTGTTTTCCAGAGCTAGCTATGCTTCAAGAATGTTGCATGACAAGCACACGCCAAAAATGTTTCAGGGAAAAAAAAAGTCTCTGACAAAAACAGGACCTCTTTGTAATTTCTGTAAGTAGATCCTCTCAGTCAATTCTCTCTTCTTAAATATGCAATCTATTCATTTAAAAATTAAAGAACAAAAGATTATAGAAGGTATTTGCCTAGCTGCAATTCACAGTGCAATTCAGTGCTCTGAATTTCTTTGCATTTATTTTTATCTCACCAGAGCAGAATTTTTTTATTTTAGTAAATTCTAAGTAGTGAGGGAAGGTTATGATTTATGCATTTGCATAACATATGCACACTAAAGTTGTCATGATGATGCACATAATTGATTCGACTGTAGTAATAACAATTTAATTTTTACATTCACAATACCACTGCCACTAATCTTTTTGCCTTATAACAGAGACCTGAAGCATTTTGTTAATTTTGAATGTTGGCAAAACCTTACTGCATGCACAAGTATAAAATAATTAACCTATGTGAATGCTAATTACACTTTAGAGTGTTGGTTCTCTGAAGACAGAAAATTAGCCTTGGTCATGAATTGGTAATAAACTGGATGTGGCTGTGAATAGCAACAAAGAAAACCAGTGAAGAGAAAAAAGCCATTAAAAGATGAGAGGATATGGGAGCCCAGGGATAAAATAGATTCAGATAATATCAGATTTACCTTGTGATCCAAAATAGGTAATAGCAGAGCTATGGTTTCTAATGCACTGGTATCCTGTTCTTCTGGTGTCTCCAGAGGTCAGAACTCATTGACAGAAACATGTAAGAGCATGAGAGTTGGCCACCTTCCTGTGTTTGGAGTTTAAAAGACAAATTTGTTTCTCTGTTTTCCCATCTGTAAGCTCCTAGAACTGCAATTTGGTCCTTTTCTATCTGTCTTATATTTAAGCTCATGGAAGGGCTCCATTTATTCAGCTGTCAGAATGCTGTAAGTTTTCTGGTTGTCAAGAGATGCCTTTTGTGCTGATGAGCCTCAGTATATTCTCTGGCATTTCCACTGTTTGCAAAAAAACATAGTTATTGTGGCATAGGGTATCTCAGCAGCCACAGAGCACAGTCCAACTCCATGGAGGACTTGGGAAAAAAGACAAAACCCACTTGAAACTGGACTCTCATGTCTGTGGTCCAAACCATGGCAGTGGGGGGGTAGAACTAGTGCAGAATTAGCATTGAGATCTCTGCAGCTACCTGAGTGAGTGAATCCCTGATTTCTTTTCTCCAGATTTCATGGAACAGGTTTTCTGATCATAGATGGATAAGGGAAAACTCTTTCTGGTAATGTATCCAACAGTACCAAGAATTCAGAGACTCCTGGTTCAAAAGAACATGAAAAGTAGATATCATTAACAAGACATTATAAAATATGAGAAAACCTTTGAAATAAATATTAAGAGACAATACTATAGCAAAATGAGTGGTTTGGGCTCCTTAAAGCATCATTGAAAAAGGTATCAGTGAAAGTGGGTTTTACATACATTTACAAAAATATGACAAAGCTTGGTTGCAAGGCTTACTCTAGTAATTACTACATGGATGTAATTTACACAAGAACATGAAATTGGGATCTATTTAGAATGATTTATGTGTCGACTGGGGTTAAAAGAGGGGTAAAGTTTAAGAGGGAGACCCTCCATTGAGTCACAAGGTTCAGAGACACACACACACACACACACACACACACACACACACACACACACCCCACCTCTTACTTTCTAATTCCTCACAGAGTCCAGGTGTGTCTGAGTTCAATCCTTGTCCCAGATGTGGTCAATGGCTTATGTCTAAGAATTTAATAGGGAAAACCAAAGGGCAGGGGACACCATCCTTTCGGGTCATGAAGTTCAGAGAGGATTACCTTGCCGCCTGAACTCCTTGTCAGAGAAAATTCTATTTGTGTCCAATCTTATTGCCAGACTTGGTAAGCAGTTTATGTCAAAAGGATTATGGCAGCAGTTTATTACTGAATAATTTATAAAGTGGTTTAATAGAAGTTACTACAATTATAATAGTGACTTAATTATCTATCCTTCATATTTATGCTATACTTTTTGTAAGGCACTCAGATCAATACCCAAATACACACAGGATTATGTAAAAATGTGAATGTACCTGTGAAAAATTCCCCTCAAGAGTTACTGAAATACTCATGTCAATGCTTTGGCATTTCTCAAGAAGTGAGGGCATCAGCCCAGCTCCTGTCATCAGACCATGGTCCTCTAAGTATTCCTTGGAGAGTTGGTGAGCCCTGAAAGCTGTCCCATTCACAGGCAGATACCGTCTGCAGTCCACTGCAGTCCAGGAGAACTCAAAGTATCTCATTAGGACTGCTGTTAACAGGGTGTCAAGATGATTTGCTTTAGTCAACAGTATTTTTTTCCATTCTCAGGTCATTAACTACTGGAGTTTCCAAAGGAATGGAATTTTCCAATACTATGGAAAATTGTTTTTCAAAACTCCAGGACTGACAATACAGCTCCTTAGGCTACAGCTCAGAGAAAATTTCAACACTGTCATGGGATGACTGATTATCCCTGCTCTTGTTCTTCACTATAAGACTTCCTATTGTGACCAATGCCATTCCACCTTAGATGTGTAAGAGTTTGGTCAAAGGATGTTTCACCACTCAACTCGTTACATGAAGGCCACTGAGTAGCCTGAGAAATATAGGTTCAGTGAGGCACTGAGCATCTCTTTGGTGAGTTTTTCCTCAAAAGACCATTAAGGCCATTAAGAATTATTGAAATCTCTCAGAATATATTTTATCAGTGGATAGTCACAAATTATTATTTATGAATGACCAGCAAATTCAAGGAAAACAGGCATAAGAAAATCTGTGCTCAAGAATTGAACTGCAGAAACGTTATTTGTGTGTGAAACATGAACAGACTAGGATTATTTTTTTCACTTATCCTTTGGTAAGGATAAATGATAGGAAGACAAATACCACTAGAACCTAAACGAGTTTTCAATGGAAATATTTTCAGTGAATAAAAACCAGTAAAGAAAAATCTCTGATACAGCCAATTATCTCAAACACTGGAGTACTGCATCTCATGTCATGTCACTGTCTAGACTGTCGGCTTCTCTGAAAATGTCCTCTTTCAACTTCTCTGTGTGGATTAATTATTTTCTGTAGTACTAGCCTAAATATATTTTGACACAGGCACTTACAATTAATTCTGCTAACTCCTTGATCACAAAGCATAATATGCAGTCTCTTTTTTTTCTGTCTGTAGTGTTCATGTCATTATAACCTTTAATCCAAATAACAGTAGAGGAACATCTAATAAGTTTTCCATTAGTTTCCTTCTGGAATAATAAAAAAAAAATAAATTCCAAATATTTGTAGAATAGAACTTCCTTCCCAAATACATAAACATTGGGAAACTATACTAGAAAGCTAAATAAGAATTACCACAGAGAGAGAAAGGTGACATGTAGAAGGAAATACAAGATTGTCCCTGTCACTGACTGTGGGGGCTATGAAACTTCATGAAATGAAACCTCTGCATTTTGTCAGAGGCACCCACATCCTTAAAATCTCATAACATATTTCTCTGTTGCATTTGTTACTGAGAATGTGAACAAACTATTCTCAGTATCAGGTAAACTGGCTGCATATAATACTGGAAGAGAGAAAATAAAATTCACTTAGTTAAAATGTTCTCTTAAGAGAATGAAAGTTTGGACCACTTTGCCTTCAAGTACACTTCCATTTAATTATCAGGAGGCAGCTTGTTTACAGAGAAATAGAACAAGATTTGTGCAGTAAAACAGCACACTGTCTCAGATGAACTGTGCACTTTTGCTCATGGCAGTTTTCCCTAATGCTTTGGAAGTCAGAAGAATACCAAAATATAAATTATGTGGTCCTTAGAATAGTGTGATTCAGAATATTAATTACTTAACTAAACAGCTGGAGCTGAATATGACTAAAGCCAGTGGGAGTTCCCCAAATGAGATTAATAAGGTTTGAATTAGGTTCTAATTTAATTTCTTTTAATAAATAGTGGGGGTTTTCCTTATTAATTTTTCCTGTTTCTTCATGACTCCTCTTTTTTCTTGCTCAGACAAAAGACAATATAAGACAGTGTAGTTTGATCTTACTATTCACCAGGAAAGAAAAAAATGGTAAGGCTTTATTTGAAATTTGTTTTTATTTGAAACATATGAGAGCTGGCTCCTTATATATATATTCTAATAAATCAATATTTATCACAATACAATTTAATCTTATAGAGCTCATCAGGAATTAATAATTTGTGACATTACTTCAAAGAAGTGTCTAAAGATAGCAACTTTATTGTGATAAGGAACTTTGTTCATCAAAGAAAATTATGATCACCAAATTCCTTTATGATAATTTAAAAAAAAAAACCCAAAAAAAACCCAGAGGTCTCCTAATAAAGAGTCACATTAGTTATCATAAAATGTCTGGAAAGGTTGTTACGGTACCCAAATTGACTATCTCACTAGTTCCTCTAAAAACATAATAGCAGTCCAAAATATTACCTGCCTGCTGCAAGTGCAACAGTCTATGTTTTTTGGGCTGGTTACGGAGTGGTGTTACCTTTCCCTGAAGGGTAATGGAAGAGCTGCTGAGAACACTCTTTCAACAACTTGATCCAGGCCATGCTGCAGCCCTGTAGGGCTCCATATCCAGAGGAGCATGGAGATAACACAGAAGGCCTTTAGTTCCTTTCCTGTTTTGAGAAAAGCACCCAGCACTGTGAGGGATGAAGATCGAAGCACATTGCTTACATTGTCTGCTGATTTGTGTATTCTAAGTTTATGAGAACTTTTGAGTGATCCAGGTTAGAATTTTTTTTTTTTTTTTTTTTTTTTTTTGTGTGTGTTTTAGTCCACATGCCATTTAAATGGATTAATGATACTACATAGCTCCTAGGGCACTCCATACTTCAGCTGTAGTATATTGGTCCTCATAGATAAAAGAGGCTTCACAAATCCCATTATGATCTCACCTTACCTATTCTCTTTAATATTACCTCCTCTACATATTAATGTGATACCCCTGTGGTGATCCCAATTACACATGTTTAAAAGGTGACTAATAAAAAGAGCCTGTCAGCATTTTTCATATTAATCCCAGTGTTTAAGTACTCATGTGGGTTAGACTTTTTAATTTTAGTCAGCTTTGCCGAAAACTAGCAGCTGTCTCTTGTTTCACCTTTCTTCAAAACATCTGAACACTAATTAGCATGCATGGGCTGAGGGGTGGGCCTGTCTAAAACCTGGCTTCAAATGGCATCTTCAGGAAGGTACTGAGCACAAACAGTATCTAAGGAATCAAGACACCCCTTGTGGAGAGGGTGGGATTTGAAGGCTCTCAGACTGCAATATATCTCCATTTGTTTCACCATAAAGTGTTTTCTAAACCTGGAACAAGTGTAGTGATGAATTTTTGATAACTTTGGTTTTGACCAATATGCAAAAAAAAAAATATTGTCAACTCTTCTTCCTTTAAGACTGCTAGGATTGTCTAATAAATCTAATGGTTAAAGGAAGAGGTTTTCCCTGGATTGTCATTATAACTCTTTCCGAAAACAAACTACAGAAAGTTTGTTAGAGAGCTGGAGACTAGAAATTAAGATAGAAAGGACAACAGAAACTAGAGTAATAAAATTAGGATACATAGGGATGTAGATTTATGCTGGAATATAAATATTTTCAAAAGTACTTAAAGTTATATATTAAATTGAATTATGTAATTAAATGAAGAGATAAGTACAGTAAAATCCAGTATGAGGGAGCACAAACCCTCCATATTGCTAGAAATTCATATTACTGGGAACTGATGCTTCCTCTACAGATACATGAACATGGAGAAAACATTATTATTAAAATCAAAGAGAAAGAGAGAAGTATAAATAAAGATTATTTGAAATAAACAAACAGGCTGTTAGAAGCGTAACTCCACTTTAATAAGACTTAGAGAAAAAAAGAGGACCTAAAGAGTAACACTCAATCTATTTCAGCTACTGTTATTTCAGTCAAAGCTTAGCAAAGAAAAAGAGAATACTTAGGTCCCTAAATGCCACTGAACTCTAATGAAAGAAAAAAGTTAAGTTCAAACCTCATATATCATATTACGAAGCAGAGCAAAAGGGTACCCAAGATAGTGTCAACAAAGATAACATCAAACCTCAAAAACTCAGGAGAAAGTCAAATTCAATGAGTACCTTATACTAAAACATGTATAACCATCATAAGGTAGTCAAAACTGGAGTGGCTAAATTGATGTGCAAATATTTAAATATGTTATGTAGAAGCAAAAATGAATCACTACTCAAATGTTGTCACATTATTGATTTTTTAGGCATATTTTACTCTCACTTCCATGCCATATGTGTATAAAATGAACTAGAGATCACCACCCTTCTAGGCCATGTATTCAAAATAGTCCTTGCTGTTAAATGGTACCAAGAGATTCCTGTGCAAAACCCCAGAACAGCCAGGATAAGAAGCAAGGAAACAGTTGTCTCTACTTTGTGTCCCTTAATGAAACAGGGTGCTGGACTGAGAACCAACAGTCAGCATTTTGGTTTTAATTGGTTTTATTTTTAAAAAGGCCTTTGGCTTATTTTATGAATATACCTTATTTTATAAGCATACATTTATGCTGCTTACACTACTTACAGGTCCCTTTTCTGCATGCTCTTTGGTAATGAAGTAATGGTATTTTCTTTCCTGAAATATCTTTATTTGTTCTTTACTATATGTCCTGTAACACTTCATTTACATTTCTGGTAGTTTAACAGGGGACTATACTCCACTATCTACTAAGGCTGCTTCAAATAACAATAATTTCCCTGCAATTAGGGAGTTTTATAAAAAAGTGATTTGCTTTAAGACTTGTATGCAGTCACATAATGTTCAACCTCCCTTCTTTTCTCTAACTCCCTTGAAATTTGTCTGAGACATCCATCAAACCTGAGACAAGTTATCAATTCAGAGACCAAATAAAACCATTTTCTTCACCAAAAGTTACATGAGCAACTGACTACGCAGAAAAACTTCAGGTTAAAATCATAAGTCAAACAAGCTTAACTATGTTGTCTCACAGCCCGAGTAATCCCTGTAGCTCACAAAACTTCAACAGACTAACCTATTTATTTTCACCTGATATCAACGAAAAGGCAAATTTTTTTCTCATGCTTGTTGTTTTCATTAATGCAATACTATTAATTTGTATTTGAAAGGAAGCTTGAAGTCCTGACTGGTTTAAAAGGTGGAGATGGTTGGATTATAAAAATATTTTCAGCAGATATACTGGTAAACACATGATTCTGTATGTGGAAAAAAAAAAAAGGTAATTAAATCATTTAATTAAATAAATAACCCTCCCTAACTAGCATCGATATATAATATTAATAAAAATTATACTTGCGTTTTCTTCTCTGTACAAAGGCATATGACAAGAGCATGGCATATAATATCCTAAGTGTTATATATGAAATGGGATTTTTCATTAGCTTTAATGCAACCAGTGGTGGATGTGATTTACACTTGAGGAACAGGATTTCCTTAGAATATATTATTTATGTTTTTGGTAAGGACAGACTACTTTTAATTGTACTTCAGAGCCTAATAAATATTGAAATTCTGTTGTTGGAATCACAGAAAAATTTAGTATTTTTTTCTAGAAGATATCTGTTTTAATGAAGTCTACCAGCATTTATTATGCAGATAATATATGCGTTTGAAAATATTTTCCTCCTAGTTGTAGAGAATAAAATTTTAATACAATATTTGATTTTATCCCAAAATTATTTGTTCAGTACTGAATTACTGAGCAGAACACCACCTACTTTCATACTTCACATACTTTATATTTAGATTTTGGTATGGGATTTTCCTTCTGAAAACCCCATGGAACACTAATTATGCCTTTTAATATAATAAAAGTTGTAGTAAAGCTGAAATTTGAAACATAGGTTTGTACATGGTAAATCCTATCTATTTATGAGGAATGAGCATTTATGAGCAACTGAACCAATTCATTGTGATTTTACTTGGCTGAGATCAAGCCAAGTATCTCAAGATCTTGGTTCTTTTACCTCAGTCTGAAAAAATTTAAATCTTCAGCTTTCACTTATGTGGACAAGTGTAGAAACTGAGATGGGAAGGAGAGGGAAAAAACTCTCTCACTCATTTCTAGAAAGAAGTAACAGAACAAGGCAGGAAGAGCAGCATCAGGTACCAGCTCCAAGGATTGCCATTAGGCAGCCATCTCACAAAATAACTATCCTTCAACAAGTGCTAAACTAGCCTGGTCACACGACTTAGGGTACAGCTGAGAAACTAAGGAGAAGCTGAGGAGGCCCTTAAACATCTTCTTTTTCTGGTTTTACAGGGGGTAGCAGTTAATTAATAAATGTGAAGGGGAATTTTTACAGTGATAAGCACACTTTACCCCTATATGCTGGGAAATAGTGGAAAGATGGATATCTCCGTGTCTTCTCATTCCAGAATGGTAGCTGCTCAATGAAGTGTTGGAAAGCTCTATTCATGAAATCTTCAGCATTTAGAGTTGGGCATGACCATAAGAATCACCATTGATCATTGCTGCCTGTATGCCAGGTACATCTAAATCTTCTGGATCTAACCATGTCCATACTGAAATAGCACACTGATATTTAACTTTCTTGCACATTGTTTTACTAACACCAAATTAATCTGCAAGTGGTATTAAAACATCCGTCAGTTCCTAGAAATGTTTTCAGTAACATATTCCCGCTGCTTAATAGACCTTGGTAAACCACACTAACTTTGGATTTGGTTGTTTGGATTAATGTTCTGTCCTCCAGGAGTGAGAATGCTCCAGGTTTTCTGTTCCCTTTCCTCAAGGAGCTCACTGAGAAAGGAGGCATAATTATTTGGTTGTCCAAGGACACATACAGTGACACAGATCTTTCAACAGCTCCTCAGTGTGTTTGCCTGGCAGAAAGGAGGGAAAAAACACAACAGGTTGCCTAATTTCAATCTTTTGCTGTCTCTAGTTTCCCACCAGCAGGACCAAACCGCTGCCTACCCTTGTCTGTGCACTGTGGAGCCAAAGAGCAAATATTTTGGTTGGGCTGCCGTCTATACTTTTGCTGTTTCCTGCATTTGGGTGAGTGAGAATGAATCTTAAGTCAAAGAGGATCAGATGCCTGTGGTGTCACTGCACCTTTCAAAGGAATGAACCAAGTGGCGTATCTGAGCTGATATTAGAATTTCTCACCCCAAAACCACATTACAAACGTAGTGAAAGTAGGTCTGAATGAGGAAGTACACTCTGCTCATAATCCCATCCAAGGAATAAGGTGAGATGCCTAAATGTGATGCTAATTTAAAATCATAGAGGCACCAACTCTTTTTGCTATAAGCCTAGCTCTCTATTTGTTGGTTTTCTTTCCAAAATCACTGCTTTCCATGTGTGACAAGACCTATCAAACTGATTAGTCTCTGACGGCAGAGCGACAGCTTGCCTGTTGGGCAGCCGCAAGCACTTAGCTGGTCCTTTTATCACTCCTGAAGTCTGACTCTGATGTTCAGGCATGAGGTTTTGATGAGGTTTCAGGAAGGTGCAGAGTCCAAGCCTGACACGTTCAATATGCCATCTCTCATCCAAAATAGGCAGAACAGGAGCTTTTTTGCTAAAACTCTGTTGCAAGGGAATAGTTTGTTTGCCAGCTGTAAAACCCTGTCTCTATGGAAGGGGAATGTGTGCCAGGTTGTTGCTTAACATAGCTATTTTTCCTTCTGTTCACAAATCAGAGGTAAATGATTGAAAGGACCGACAACCTGGGTTTGTTTGTCTTCCTTTAGAAGCTTTTCTAATGAGCAAAAATTGTGAGATTTTACCTTTTAGTTTGAATTGTTTTGAAATAAAAGTCAAGAGCCAATCGGTATTGGTATGCCTTAACATTTAACAAGAGACATTGAGTTATCCATGTATTCCATAGGCACCTACTCAGAATGTACAGTTGATTATTCACAGTTCTCAAAGTGTTTTTTTTCACCAAGATGTTATTGAAAGGAGATATCCCTCATGATGCTGAAGCTAAATCTAAAAATTATACATAAAAGAATAGATTAATTCTCCATTAAAAATAAAATTAATAGTTTATAACTTGAAATATGCCTGGGAAAATATATTAAATTATATAAACACCAAAAAATACTATTAATTTTAGGTATATGAGCAATAACATCAGGAAACACAAGTTTTCTATAACTCAGGCTTGCTAGCATATTGGAACAGAAATATCTATACAGGATGCTGGACAGTCCTGTCACATAAAAATTAATACGGTATTTCACCTAATTTCTGTCTTCGTTTCTTAAGTGTCCTAACTGGCTGCCTCAAGAGGTAATGATTTCCAGATTAGTGGGCTTTACTTTGCTTCTATCTCTGATTTTGCTCTTCATTAAGTATAATCCAAAGCCAGTTTGCAACCTTTTTTGTGGTTAAAGGTGAGGGTTTTTTTTCTAAATGCAGAGTCCTTACAATATAAAAGTCCTCAATATTGTCAACAAAAGATTCATGAAAAATTAACCAAATACACTAACGATATCTACTAGTTGGGCCACAAACCACTGTAACTAGCTAGGGGAATTCATTTTGGTTTAGGTCATATCCAGAATTGTGCTTGAGATGCCTATTTCAGCAGAAGCTTAAGAGAATCTCTCTATAACCCCCCAGCTCACAAGCTGTTTTCCCAGTTGCATATATTTCTTTTGTTTCCAGATTTGGAGTTTTCACAACAGCTCCTGTTAGTCAAGAATTTCATCCCAGTAGATAAGCTGGAATGTTTTTGGCCAGATTCTTAAAGACATTCAATGACCGACACCTGTGTTGATGCCACAGGTTAAAATCATTGAAGTGGAATTAAGGTTGCATCCCCTGAGTTTTACACATAGGATTTTTTCCTTTTTGCAGCTAGTAGCTCATAAACCATACATAACAGAATATAGTTAGTAACTTCTAAACACAGAAGATTCAATATACCCTAGGTATGAATAATGTAGGCATGAAATTCTGTATTAAAATATCTCACATGCATAATCAAAGTGCCCTTTGAAAAGCTTAAAATCTCTCTCTTGAGTGAACACCTAGTGTGTGTTTAGCCTAAACTCCATCACTGTTAAGTCTTGTTATCCTTTTGTCAGTCACAACAATTCATGAGTTAGCTCTCTTGTGCCACACACCTGCATGAAGCACTGTAAGCCTGAATTTCAAGCTTAATATTTAAGAGCTGGCTTCAATAGCAAGGGCCTGCCAAGAGCATAAACTTAGAATAGAAGAGTAAAAATACAGGATGGGAGGGTCCTTTCTGTCTTTCTTCATTTTCTTTCTTGGTGGCAACAAGAAAGTTTGCTTATTTAATAGTTAAGTAAAAGTTATTGCAAAAATACTCAAAGGGATGGTCACTGTGACTATGTATGGTCACTTTGACTAAACAAAAACCCATTTGAATCTCTTTAAAATACTGTTTTCCTAAAATACTGAATGGGTAACTACTGCCTTTTGAGGGAGACATTTATCTCTAGAAGTTAGCCATTTCTGACATTTATGATCAGCCTATAGCATGTTATGTTGGTGTAGAGGATTAGGACCCAAGCTATATAAAAACATTTGTTCCAATGTCAGGTCATTTGATGTTGTTCATGGCATTTACAATCTTTTGTTTCTTGAAATCTTCACTGGTTTTGTGTTTACTTTTAAACACCTCCCATCTCAATTTAATTGTTGTTACAATTACAGAATAACAAAAATAAGAATAGGGTAGTTTTTGAAGAAAGTTAATAGAGTGGAGTTTAGCTAAATGAAATGAAAAAGGACGGAAATAAAGAAAAAGCAAACTAACTTACCAATTTTGCTTAATTAATGAGGTTTCCAAATGAAGGAAGAACAGTTTGAATTTAGGATATATATTTTTGCAACAAAAATATGATAGTCTATTTCCTTCTTACAGATAAAATTAATCTTTATATGGGGCTGCTTAATCCAGGAGTGTTTGTGATGATTAACTATCCATCTGCTAACTTGTTAGGGACATGGTTTAGTGGTGATCAAGGCAATGATAGGTTAATGGTTGATTTTAGGGGTCCTTTCCAACATAAAAAATTTCATAAATAGTTCAGTGATATTAACATTTGACTGTGCCTTTGAATTAATTTTATGATCAGTATTTTATTTAAGAGAGCATTTACTTTACTAACTGGTTTCTTTAGAGTTCTGTGAGCACACCAAGACAAAGATATAAATAGGCACTCCTAATGTTTATCATCCCCCACTGTATGTCCAGATTTTACACAGAGTCGGGGGGGGGGGGGGGGGGAGGAAGATAGAAAGGATTTATTTATTTGCTTTCCCTTATTAATTAGAGCCAGTGAGGTCACTGAATGCAATCACCTCTGAACTCTGTGAGAGATGGGAGACTGGATTCTACAGGTCAGTAGAATGCTGATCTGCTAACATGCTATTTCTGACAGCATTTATGTCAACAGCTTCCAGGCAGCCTGTAGTAAATTAATGGACAACTGGGCACTGGGTCGTGTAAGTTTTCTGTGCCATCATTTAGCCTCAGGCTATAGGCAATCGTTGGTAAACTTAAATTTTATTTTGCCTTTTATATTTGCACTACTTCTAGTTTAATTTGGCTCTAGCTCTCCCTTTAACTTTTGAGATGTTTGCAGATTACGTCTAAGTTGTAATTTGAATGGCATATATCATTGTTTCTATTCAAGAGTCTAGCTCTATTACATCATCAGATTTTCAAGTATTGCTCATGTACTGGTCTTGTGTAGCATCTGTAATTTTTTGCTGAAGAGTTCACAAAGGCAAAAAGAAGTAACCATTATTCATGCCAAATCTGCTCATACTTTCAGAGTTCACACGTAATTTTCCCGAACATATTTTTGATAAATGAATAATATATCATCCTAAGAGACTTTCCAGAACTTATTTCTTTGTTCTTGCAAAAGTACATCATTTTTTTTCTCATAAATCAGGAATTTCCATGATAGTATGCTGTGCTGTGAGAAAGTATGTGAAAGTTATATAAACTAGCACATAAAACTTCCCTGTGATCCTCTTGAAAAGCCATGCACAGCAGTTGACATAATTCTATCAGTAGAAGGTATTAAAAAAACAAAGGCCAGGAGTATGACTGTAAATTACTTTACAGAGGACTGAAATTATATGTATTTATTACATCACTGTTCAAACTATATTGAAAGTAGAAACATCTGAGTCATAAGTTTTGAGCAAGCTGAAGAGATATGGGGGAGGTTGCTGTGCTGAGGTATGAAGATAGAGTTTGGAACATGATAAAGGCAAATGGAGATATTGTTGGTATTCTGATGAGGCTGGTGAAAGGATTTTCAGTATTATTAAGGTATTAACAGTATATTAGACAGTAGGGATTGAGTGCCAAAGCTGTACATACATTGAGGTTCTATCAGCAGTGGATTTTCTTCAACTCCCAGCATGAGGAAAAAAAGAAACAAGCATTAGCCTGCTCATGAGGAAAAAAAGAAACAAGCATTAGCCTGTTGTGTCCTCTGACAAGGAGAAAAGGGTGGTTAAAATTACCTTCTGGTATCTTATTAATTATCTTACCTATCTGGTTCTTGGTCTTACCATCCCCACTATGTTTCCTATAAAGTCTAAAACTATAACCTTGAAAATATTGTAAAATAGTTACTTGGAATGAATGTGGAGATGGTCGTTCAGGAATTCTCATTGTACTTCATACTAGAAGCAAGTAATATAGAATCAGCTGCATGTCATGAACAGCAGGAATATATCCTTAAGTACAAGTCATCAGTAAGGACTCAGGAATCATGTTCTTTAGCTATAGTTTATCAAACAATTTCTCTGGAAGAAGTTAAGTCACACAAATTCAGTATTTTCCAGGTGAACTACTAGAATATGCCTTGTAATGCAGTTTAGATCACCAGAGGGTCTCTATAGACACTGATCTCAATGACAGGGAAGGATTTTAATACAAATACTGTACATTCAAATACTATGGAAAGAAAAGAGAATGATGAGATCTGTAGGCAGCTCTCCCAGTTTCCCAGGTAGGAGGTGAAAACTTCCATCTCAGAATCAGGAGCACTCCCTGTAACACATTTGTTGATAACCTCATCAGCAGCCCAGCCTTGAATTTGAGCTCTGCTGAGCTTGAAAAGCATTTACACCTCATGTCCCTGCTGTTTGTATTACACTTCTTTTACAGGATTGAGTTGTACTTGACACACCTTGTATAATTTTTTGTCCATGGCCAAAATTTTCTAGCAGGTCTCCACAGAAACATTAAAAAATAGACCTGTAAAAAACAGTTCTCCATCCCTTTATGACCTGAACATCTTTAAATGATCTTTACTGGTGCTTTTTTAACCTATTCTCAAACACTTCAGATGATTTCTACGGCATCCAAAGGAATTCATTCTACTGCATTACTACCTTTGTTGTTAAAAATGTTTTCCTGACATCTAAACTGAATCTTTCTTGCTGTCATTTAGGAGCATTATTTCTTTCACTGTGCATGATACAGTGCAAATTGTTCCTTTCCCCTCTGGAGCAGTCTTTTCTGTTTTTAAAGGCTACTGTCAGACTCCTCTACAACCTTATCTCCCCTAGATTTTAAATAACCATTTCAATTGTTTTTTCTTGGTTTCGATGTTTTCGATGGGTTAATGAACTAGAATTGAACTGGATTGTGCCCAACTGATCGATATGTTTCATGAATCAAAGTGTCTAAAATTGAGTAATGATCTTAAGATACAGCTACACTGCTTTTTATACATACTTTTTATTCGTTTATATGCCCTTTCCAAAAATGTCAATGTTTGAGTCATAGTCATGTTGTAATCCATTTTACCAGAAGGACTTTTTCTGTAGCACTGCTACAGAAATGAGACATTTCATAGCTTGTAGTTATGCTACAGAGTGCTCATACCAAAATAGAAAAATTTATATTCATCTTTACTGAATTGAATCTTATTTTTTCTGGTCTTTTCTCTAGTTTATCAAAATCCAGTTCAATTCTAGCTCATTAACCCATTCTCTTTAAGTTTCATTTTGCTTAACTGCAGCAGCCAGTACGACAGACAGCAGGTACTTGTAGAATTTCAATACATATGCTTTTCCCATTTGATAATGATCTCAGTTACAAGTTTTCTAGACAGTTTGTGAGAGTTTTATTGAGAACACTTGTTCCCAGGTTGTTTACAAGAAATGCTGCCATGTTAACACATGGTTAATGAATATGGGTAATGGATATCTGTTTCTTCTTCCCTTCTCATGAGACCTATTTATCTATTATAGTAAGAAATCAGATTTCTTAGATATGATTTGTTCTCAATAAATCTTCGTTGACTTCTTGATCATCTTTTTTCTTTTGGGCACTTGTTTGTTCCCACAGTTTTCCTCAAAAAATTAAAATTGAGTGGTACATTTATAATTCAGTTTCCACAGACCATAATTTGCTCCAGGGAAGTCTTATTTTTTTTTCTCATTAGTCATCCAGTATCTTACCATATTCTAATAACTGTTTAGAGTAATCACTTATTGCTTAGGTCATCTCTTTAAATTATATAGGATAAGGTTTATTGTATCAAATAATTTTAAAGACTCTGACTTTCATAGCTGTTCACTAAACCCTTTCCTTATTCTAGGTTAAAGTAGAATCTTTTTGTCATTAACAGTACTCGTATCAGTCACCTGACTGCAGATCATGTTCATTCTTTGAAAATATTGAGGCAAGGAATGTCATCCATATGTTCACATTCTTTATGCCATTTACAAATAAATTTCCCTCTTTGTTTAACTCTAGCATGACAAATTCATGCAGCATATATTACAACCTACATTTCCCTCATCATTTTCCCTTATCACTTATGTTGCCTCTCTTGTTACTTTAGTCCCTTACTAGCTTGGTCTTTTTTGTGCCTTGCACCTCTTGATTTTGTTCCTTTGTGTTATTACTCTGTCATCTTCCCCTTGAATCTGATCTAGTTTCTGCTTTCTGTAAACTTTCCACTTAAGTCTCGAGGTCCAAGAAGAACTCAATGTTTTGCCAGGTCGATACCCTACAACACTCCTTCTCTTCCTTTACAATAATTGGTGTTTCTGCTTCTGCTGCTTTTTTTGCCTATATCTTATGTCTTAAACTTGCTCCCTATAGTATCCTAAATGCTAAATATGTGAGACAAAATAATTCTGCCTTCTTGGAAACATCACAACTCATAGATGTAAAAAATGCTTTATGAGCCCATCCATAATATGTTCTTGTACCTGTTGAATGAATATTAAGACAGTCAAGGAAAATCATGTCATAAAAGCATCATTTTCAGTTCTTGTTCTTACTGGATAGTCACAAATTTCTTCACCTCAATGCTAAAATATTAATATTATAGCCCAAATTGTTGATACAAGCAGTATGTATAAATATTCATACACTGAAAAAAAAATTAAACACCGTAAATGTAGCTTTAAAACAGCTTTTAAAAAGTTCTGTTTTCTGTGGCAGAATTTCTAGCATCTTCTTGGAATAGAATATACATTGCTACTCTCCCGTAAATATTAACTACAATTCTTGTTCAGAGAATCATATTGTACAGCTATGAATATCATTACAGTGTCACCTCTAGTCTGAATCAGGTGCCACTTAGGAAGGCACTTTGAATGAGTTATAAGACCTATACCATAGTTCTAACACATATGGAATTAGGGGTCTCTTCTTAAATATATTCAGATAGCTCAGTGGCAAATCTCTGTCTGTTGGATTATGAAGTTATATTTAATTAAGTTTTTAATAATTAATCTATATTATAGGTGACAAGAATTAGGAATTGTTAACTTATTTTCAGGAAATGTTCTGGATATCACTATAGTTAATGAAATATTAGCTTTTTATTTTGAAGTTCTGACTCTAGGAGCTCTTAATGGAACATTTTAATGACATGCTAAATGCATTACCAGAAATAAGGCATAAATACTGTTGGATGCTCAGATAAATATTGCTGCTGTTCTCTTAGCATATTGCATATTGGCATTTAATGGCTGCATGACCAGAATCTGAATAACTTCAACTAAAACTAGATGCCTGGTAAAACCGAGTTTAGAAAGGTCTCAAAAATTATTTTTAAGTGCTGTTCTTAAAAAGAGGTAGTAATCTGTACCAAACATGGTCATCTCCAGTAGCTCTCAATATACTTGCCATTAATTCTGGTAAATTAAAAAGTAATACTACATGCTTTAATATGTAGTGAGCCTTGATAAGGCAGAACTCTTACTTGCATCTCCTTCCATCTGTTGTTAAGAAGGTAAAGAATAAGTTAATGAAACAAGTAGTCGCAAAACCTAGGTCTTGGCTGAACAACAGATTTGCTGAAGAAGGTGTGCTGAAGAAGGTGAAGGAGATATTTATTTCCATCTGTATAGTTTAAACAGATAGGAGGAAAGACTTAAAAATTCCATGTCATGTGGTATTTGCTTGCCTTTGAACTTAGAGTGTAACTCACAAAGGATTGGAATGGTTTTGAGGCATTTCTCGTTTCTGATAAGTAGAGCTCTCTTTAGGAAAGCAGGGGCAGCTGGCTCCTGTTCACCAAAGGTGACAGATAAGGAGCCAGCCAACTGGTGAGTTAGAATGAAAGACCCAGGGTTTGTGACAACTTATACCAGAGAAACCTAAGATACATAGACCCAATACATAAAAATAAGCTATGGAAGATCAGGGGCATTCACAACACCCTGTAAAGTAGGTGCTGCTTACCTAGAGAAGAACTGGAAGTCAATCCAGGGAAATAATAATTGCAGTTGCTGGAGAAAGTCTGGTTCAAATCAAGTTTGAGTCTAGCCACTCCAAAATTTCTGTCCTTACAGGAGTTACTCTGTAAGGACAGAATTGGTTTTGATTTTGCAAATCAAAAGATGAGCTGAGGAATAATTAGCCACACACAGTTGCCACCATATTCAATTTACAGCAGTCACTGCAAAGTCAGCAACTTAGAGCACAGGAAAAATATTTGTAGGAGACTTCATCTCTCTGGGTTTCAGACAACTGATAAAACTTGAAATAATCTTTCGTAGAAAAAAAGAGCTCTCTGTTGGAGACGTTCATAGGGTATATTCAGCTAAAGAAGAGGTAAGTTCAGGCCATTTCTTTTCAGAACTGCAAAAATTGTTTGGCAGTCATGAGGAAATTCAGTTATACACGAAGTATGACTGTAATTGCATTTCAATCTTTTCCTAGTGCAAGCTAAAAAGAAAGGTCTGATTTTTAGGCAAGATGTCAGAGGCTGTTGATTGAACCAGTTGTTGTGAAATAGTAAAAGGTCATGATAGTACTTCAATTTCATTTAGCTGTAATTCTTACTACCTCAATTACACATTAAAGAAATCTGTTCTTCTTTCTATTACCTACTACACAGCACTTGCCACGCAAGTCACCCTGAATCGCTCCATCAGCTCAGGTTCAGATTTTCTGCATCCTTGAGACAGAGCAGACACGAGGCTGACGCTGTTGGCTGGCTTGTGCTGCATGAGTGGTGGATCATTTGTCCAAGGTCCCATGGAGACTCAAGTCACTCTGCAGCTTCGGTGTCCTCTCCCACACCCTGACTGCTCTGCTGCCTTAATATTTAGCTTTTTAAAATATGCCTTATCCTCCAGGAAGTATTTAAGAAAACCTAAGATACCTAACATGTCTTTGTTACTGGTATTCTTTTACTAGTGGTGTTTTTCTTGGGCGCTACTGGAAGAATTTGCCTTGCAGCATGGAAATATCCAGCCTTGTATTTCCTTCAGCACAAACATTAGAATTATTAATTTAATCAGAGAGAATATGCAAAAAGGATGTTCTTTTTAAGGTGGGGACAGAAAGGGAAAGATTTCTACTTTCTGACTGTCCCTAATCTGGTATTCAGAAAAAGAGCTTTTTTGCAGGTTGACAGCACTGGCACACAAATAAAAGAAGACACTTTAGAAGTAAATGATGGGAAGAGCTTTAACTGTGATAGTCTGTCATTTGGATCTTTAAGAACAGAAGGAAGCAAGTTAGCCAGATTAGCATCAGGCAAGAAATTGCTGTCACTGCTAGAAAACATCTTGGCCTGTATGACAACAGAATCTTCACTGAACAAGATGTCTTAACTTTAAGGAAATTATGGTGTTTAACAGCCACAGACAACCTGCCCAGTACATTTAAGTGAAATGCCAGTGAAGGTCTTTGACAGAGAATGGTGTTTGATTATGTAGTAATCCAACCAGTTAATACTCTCCATTTATTTGCAGAATCAAAGAGCATGCTAGTGCAGAGAGGTAGAAGAAGGTGCGGAAGGAAGGTGCCAGAAAAGAAAGAAAGAAAGGAAGAAAGGAAGAAAGGAAGAAAGGAAGAAAGGAAGAAAGGAAGACAAGGAAGAAAGGAAGAAAGGAAGAAAGGAGAAAGAAAGAAAGAAAGAAAAGGAAAGAACGAAAAGAAAGAAAGAAAGAAAAGAAGAAAGAGAAGAAAGAAGAAAGAAAGAAAGAAAGACAAGAAAGAAAGAAAGAAAGAAAGAAAGAAGAAAGAAAGAAAAGAAGAAAGAAAGAAAGAAAGAACGAAAGAAAGAAAAGAAAGTAGCAAAGTACTCACTAGGACCTATTCCAACTTATTGAGTGACTGCACTTGAAAGTCTTACTTAATTCTGTGTTGCTGACCAGTCTTGCATTCATAATAGATTACTCCTCATCCTCAGTTGATGATCCTCAATATCAAGTATGTAAAAAAAAATACCATAGGGCCAGAAGGAATTTTTGGCTCATCTGGATTTATCAAGATCACTTCAATCTAGCTGAGACTAAAGTCTATTCTATAAGGTCTTTCCTTTCCTTTTCTCTTTCTCACTGAGTTAAAGAAATTACATGAATGGAAGGAATTACATCCGGCATGTTCTCATATTTGAAGCAGTGTCTCTATATAGTGTAGGACCCAGAACAGGACTGACTTTTGATGAAAATATGCCAATCCCTCCTGCTGAACATGGTCTTCTGTCTTGGTTCTAGACTTCATGCCAAGGCCCTGTACTAGACAGTGTGTCCCCTGATCCTTTGCCAAGATACATGTTATATACCACTGACAAAACACATCAAGCTTCAGGTAAAAAACTACATTTTTTCTACCTTAAATCTCTCTCCTTTGATCAGTGATGTTCTATATGTTATAGTTTCAATTTATTCATAGCCAGCCTATACTTCTTAGATTTATCATGTTTTATCTTTAATAACTTAAAAGCAAAAATATTTTCAGGACCTCAATTTTTTTCCATCATAAAGAATGTAAAGCCGAGTTATTGAGTCTATCTGCAGATTGGGTCATTTATGTCTGATTATAGCTATGTTCCCCTTCAATCTCATCAACTCACACATTTTTCTTTACTTCAATCTCATCATTCACACATAAGCAAACCTCCTTTTTCCAAAATCTTTCATTTCCAAAAGTTAAAGACAAAAAATTGGTTGAAATTTTTCCAATCCCTTTAATAGTTTTGTATCACAGACATTTCTCTCTAAAATTATCACTGAGGCAAATAATTTAAAAAAAGAAATAATTTTTAAAATGGCTTAATACATGAGCAAGTATTATTTCTTTTAAGAAAAAAATACCCAAACAAATAAAATTTAAAAAACTTGGGTACTTAGATGAGTAAACAAGTTATATTTTTAGTTGATATAATACATAGTAAGTAATGTGTCATTTTGGTTCAGCCAATGAATTAGAACATTTGAAGTCTGTTGGGAAATATAAGAGACGAAGCTACATATATCTACAGTGAAAGAAAAACCTTTTAGATTTTACTTTTAAGACAGATAACACAGTACTTGAATCTGAAACCCTGTTATTGAATTTGCCGTTGAAATCTCCATATTAATTAACCTTCGGTTATTGTTGTCCCTTTAGTACATCATGAAAAACAGGAGAATCATGTTTTTGTCTTACTCAATTTTCAATAATGAATATTTCCACAGAGGGTAATAATGTATGCTTTGATTTTCCTCTCCTAATTTGTATTTGTATTTAGAGCTCATGTCATCCTATCATTGTAGGATATTTTGCACAAGGTAAGGTATTTTCAGGCCTTTATGCAGAAGCATATTAACTATGAGCATCTATGTTTTTATAAAATTGTCTGATACCCTTGTGATAAATGCTTAGTTTTCCTGAAAATGTAGCTCCTCTAAGGTCACCAAAGGTTTGCTTCAAATCTTTAGAAATAGAAAGGATACCACATGTTATTGAGAAGCAGTAGTAAAACCTGTGTGTATCCAAAAGACATGATTTAGAGATCTTTGTGAAAGGGTCATAAGCAGTGCTCCTAGCCTATGAAGATGAATCAGCATTTCCTATCCAGTGTATGAATAAGCAGTAACATACAGGGAAGTCAGCAGCAAAAGGAATAGCCAGTGAGAAACAGCTTAGAATGATTTATGATACGCTAATGATGCAGATTGTCTGGAAGTCATATAACACCAATAGGCCACGGTACAGTTGTACTTCAGTGACTGAGAAACAAATGAGATTGGATTGTAGCTGGATTTGTCATGGAAAACATTGGTGTGACTCTGGAATATGAGAGCAGGGAATACTCTGGAGGAGGCAGCAGAGATTTTAAAGATCCTCCTTTCGAGTTTGTCACAGGCTGGTTTACAAGCTTTTGATTTTAGCAGTTAGAAAGGAGCCCTTAACTGTGCAAGGAATGTTTCTTGCCTCATCTTGAGTGTTGCGATGAAAGAATCATTGTTCTTTTATCCCTTTAGGATTACACTAGTGAAATGAAGCATACATGAAACTTTAACTTAAGTCTAGGCAGAATCTAACATCAATTTTCCACATTTTTAATGATTCTGAAAGATACTAACAAAATAAGCAAACAAAAAGCTTTAAAAGGTCTGAGCCTCATTAAGAACAGGTATGTCTGCTCATACTGTAGTTAGAGTCTGAAATGCACGCTTTAGCATGCCAGGACCAATTTCTTTAGAATCTGCAGAAGATGATTGCTAATTCTGACCTCTAAATAGAGCACACATAAAAGATGTGAAGGCTGTGCCTATCTCACATGCTGAGATACACTGTGCCTCTCAGTGCATTTATTCCCAGGATTTTTTTCAATGAATACTGGAACAGTGTGTGTGATAACTGGTGGAGGTGGACAGGGGCTGGAAAAGGGAACACAAAAATTAGTACATGCCTGAGGGTCTCACTTCATATGCACCTGGGACCTGATCAGGACACACAGTCAGATCCAGGAATCTGGCAGTACTTAGCAGTACTTAGCTGAATTTCTTCCTACTCCATAAAACCTTCCCTTGTCTAAACATTTATAGTGCCATGAGAAAAATAATTTTTATTGGTTTTCTTCTAAAAAATCAGGCTTTATTAGAGGCTGGTAGACCTTTTTTTTTTTCTTGCTCATATTTAAAAGATATGTATTTTCTGATTTGCCTTTTTTTCTCAGCATCAATTTTGGAATAGAGATTAGATGTTTTTCTGCAGTACAGCATCTTGGTAAGCAGGAAGTTACACAGTTCTCACATTAGGCCATCTGATATCAGGGAACTTTATTTATTTTATTGTCTTTATTTCAAAAAAGATGACTGTCTGTCTAGTTGGCCAGCCAACCAGCTCCATGCCCCCTGAGACTTTCTTTTTGTGCTAAGAATTGACATTTCTAAGATTTCTATTCTTTGCATCTGGAAGAATGCTTTCAAACATCATTCAGTCACCATATGCCTGGCCAGTGACAAGACTGATAGAGTGGTAAGTAAATTTTGTGATTTACAGTTATCTAAAAGGCACAGTGCCTGGTTCTAAATCAAATCATCACACCTCAATGCTGGCACAGTTAGTAGCTGTGCTGCCAATCGCTGCAGGAAGTGAATTCTGCTACACTGAGACTGCTGGAGAAACTTCAGTACTCTTTAAGCCTACTTTCTCTTCCTTTTTCTTTTATTTTAAAAGCTGAAACAGCATGGGACTTCCATTACAATGTAATAAATATACTGTAATCTCGGTTTAATTATACACATTGAATACCCATGGGCTATTTTTGAGGAACAGCTGTTAGTCTTTTTCCCAGTATACTCTATTTTCAATGTGTTTTCAAAGTTGTCTAAATAAAAAGTTAAAATGTCTCAAATGTATGTCTTTGCAAATACAGGTGAAAATAAATCTAATGTCTGAGTACATGATATTCCAGCCAATTACTCAGACTTCTTGAGCCCATTCACTGGCTGGAGGAACACTTGCTTTCCAAGACATCATCTTCAGAAGAATCACTGAGACAGAGGTGACAGAATTGCCACATATTTTGCTTAACAGGTAGGTGAAGAGTGCTTGGACCTGTTTGCACTCTGACTTCCTATCCCAATATTGTAAACCTCCATTTCACTCATCTGTTATTACTGAAACATGAATGATCAATGGCTAATGTGGAAACGGGTCTTCTAGAAACTGAATCATCCTATTAAGTAGAAAAAAGTTTGTCTCCTTCCAGTGCAGCCAGTGATGTGAGCAGAATGGTGAGCATCTCTTACTGTTCAGCTAAAACACTTCCCATAAAACATGTCACTTGTAAATTAAACAAATGATTATTTCTGACCCGTAGAGACAAGTAATTTCTATAACACATACACATTCATTGACAATTTTGTTGCTGTATCAAGTAGTACAGCAAATTCCAACTCAGACAGCAACTACAGTATGACCATATAATGAGAAAACTGCCATTTTCCAACTCATAGTTTATCCAATCTAATATCCCATTTCTAGAGGTTAGTACTAAAAGCTTTATAGGAAGACATAACCAATGACGCATGAACACATGCCCCCCAATTACGTTTCCTTCTGAATCTAATAAACTTGGATATAAACCTTAAGGCATGAGAGCTGGTATTTTTTAAATATTCTACTTTTAACTTTTGCATCTCAGTGTAATCTAGACGTCCATTGAGTGTGCCCTTTGGGACACTAGATAAGGATCGTATCAGTCACAAACTCCCTGGCAAATCTGTACTGTGAAAAATAAAACAAGCAAATAAAACTGTAACTCCTGTGTGTTTTGCATTGTTTTCCTTTTATTCTTGTACTTCTGTTTAACTCAATAGTCTTAGAAAAGATAGATCTGTAAGAAATTACTGTACTGAACTTCCTTTTTCTATGTCTGCTCAATGTCTTTTCTTTTTTTGTCCCCACCTATGGGATAGAACAATATTTTTTGAAAACGAGCATTAATTCTAATTCCATCGATGTCTTTGCAGTACACTGTCACTAACACTGCATTGAATATGTAAGAATAACATATCCTCATAACTGTTAAATTGAAACTCATTTTACTAAGGACTCCTTAATAATATAATCTATAAAATCTACAGCTACAGCATATAAATTCAGATGTTTTTTCAGTCACTGGAGAACTCTGAATGTAGTTCCATAGCCATGCAAATATAGTACATATAGAGTATTCTTGTTTGAATTAAAGTCTACCTGAAATTCATTGACTTTTCTTGCAGAACCTTTTGCAAAATAATTTTTTAATATGCCTAAGAATCTGGGTATCAGCCACCTCAAACCTCAGTCAGCCCCAAATAACTGATTATTTTTGAGAAATATCTCAGTTAAAAGACATTAATTGCAACTATATTAATATTGTTTGGTTTTCATTTACACTTTGATAAAATAATCTAAGGTTTGCTGAAGAAATCCAGGTAGCTGCCAAAGAAAAGATCTTGATGTATTAAGGAACTTTTGATTAGGCATTTAATCGAGGAGATTTCTAATACAGCAAAGACACATCTATTTATCACTGGCAGAGAGAGAACACCGATTCTGCATAAGAAAAGAATTTCAAGGACAAAATATTAAATAGATGCAGAGATTGGAAGACTTTCAAGGCAAATCTGGCAATAAAGCCCAGCAAGCTTCCCTAAGAAATAAAAGAGGGTATGTTCAAAGCCTGAACCCCATTGTTAACACTTTGTGAAGGAAGAATCTTTGCCACAGGAGACGATTAAATTTTGGGAGTGAAGTACACATGTCAGGTCAAGTGTAAAGATGGACAAACTGCTGAGTTTCCATGAAACTGAAATACAAGGTGTTCAGTGTTATAATTGCTGCTCTTTAGGTAAAAACAGTAGAAGAACATTAACTACTGATATTCCCATGAAAGCAAAATCAGTGTATTGGGCAAAATCTGAAATGATGGATAAATAAATATTGATTTTTTTTGATCACTGATGTCTAGGAATTGAAATTATTCTTGATCTTCCCAATAAACTGTCCACAAAGGAATAAGTTCTCAAGTTTTGTCTTCACTTGTAAAATGTCCTGTTATCACAGTCTGTAACACATAATTTAATATGTTTTAAGAGTATATGAAGTAGAAAATTAAATGCTGCAGGTATACTGTGTTCATTGCCCTCACAATAAATCAAGAAGAATGCCTTTTTAGATTATCATTGAATTGGTTTTAAGCAACATGAGATCAGAACCATGCCTCTGTTATTAAAAGAGAAACCTTTTTTGCACTGCACGATACTGGAACAAATTCAGCAATTACCACATCTCAGTGCTGTAAGAAATAGAGAGGTAAATTAGGCACTGGTTAAAATAAAATGTCACAGAAGACATGAAAATATATCCTGAAGCAGGTAGAAGGAAAGAAAATAAGAAATTCATAAAGAAACACGAAAGATGGATTATAAGGAAAAAGAAGTCTCAGTAGAGACATATGAAAGAAAATATTGAAAGAGAGGAATGAATATCCTCTCTTAGGTGGATGTGCTATAAAATGAATATCAAATTGGCCTGAGGTCAGATCTAATCATCAAAGAAAATGTTCATTATCTACCCATAGAGTCTGAAAATCTATCAAGAGCATCTGACACAGACTCTCCCTGCTACAACTGGTTTGTGATCAAATGGTTTGCTAGCTCCAAGAGCATGGCAGAGCCTTTCATCTCCATTTCATGCCATGCTGCTTCTTGTCTTTGCACCAAAGGGTGTCATGCCCTACCGTCCAACATCTCATATCTTTCTAATTCCAGGAATTTCCCTGTCCTAGATAAAAAAAATACTAAAATCTTTCCTGTGACAGTATTACCTGGGGTAATGGTGTAGTAGGAAAAATCAGAGCACTCTACTGGCATAATTAGAAAGAAGAGAGTTACTGGGGAGAAGAGAGTCTCAAAAATTAGATGGAGAGCAGCACTAGTTTTGCAGTCTTTGGAGAGGAAGGGCAGAGGGAAAGGAAAAGGAAAGCTTTGCTTGTTCTGAATTTTAGAAAATTACTCATTTTTGTGCATGTGAAAATCCAGCAGTTATTGATTCGTTGACTATACATGCAGAACGCAAAAAATACAAAGTGCTGAGCTTATGAAAAGGAAGCAGAGAAAAAGCTAATGATCTCATAGCTGAAGAAGGGTAAATGGGGAAAAGATTCCGCAAACAGGCACAAGGGTGAAGTTCAAGGAAAAGAGGATCAAAGAGTGTTCTTAAAAAATTATAGGAAAGAAAGATTTTGGCAGTGAAATCATTCTTGAGTCATAGAATAAGGGATAGATGAATGAGTAAAAGCAATTATGTGTATAGAAAATAATAGACTATTATATGGAGTGACACAGAAGGATAAACAAGAAAATGTAAATTAAAAGAAGCCAAGCTGGTAAAAAAAGGATATGAAATATGTGGCTCAAATCAGCCAACAGACACAGATAAAACTCAAATGCTAAAGAATATCTTATATTTTTATCTGGCATTAGGCTACCAAAAAATATACTCCCTTGAAGATGATAAATCACAAAAATTTATATATGACCTGCATGAATTCAAATATTATGCCTTTATGGTAACTATTTCTTTGTAGCATCAACTGTCCATTATGAATAATTTTCATACAAATTATTTTAATTTTACGTCAACTTGAAGTATCTTTGTCTTAGAACAACAGCAAAATCTAGACTACTGGAGTACAAATATAGACCTACTGTATGAATTATTTCTTTCCTAATCATTACATCTCATAACCACTGATTTGTTTTGATGTTAATCAAAATATAGCCTTTTATCTTTAAAAAAAAATACCCATTTGGGCTGCAGACGATCTGCCTATAAAATGTAAGTGCTTTATTTTTAAACATTGATGCCTCATATCAAAAAGGATTTGAAATGTATATCTGTGAAATGCTTTGGGAAACAATTAAGGGTTGTACAAATGTAAACAAAAAGATCCCAAGATTAGTCCACTGATCACTATTTCATTTGTAACATCTAATCATCATCTAATCAGATGATATAATTAGAATGAATTCTCCTGGCATTAAAATCTGTGCCTGTCCAAATACATAATTGATAATCATGCAGTCGTATGTGGGGAGTATTTCTTTCTACTCTGTTAAATGGGTAATTTTATATTTTATTATGCTTCATGAGTATTGGTATCCATTCTACATTTCCAGCTTAGCTAATGCAATTAGGTACAATATTAGTCATATATCCCATTGTTTTCAGACTATTAGACAATTATCCACAGTATTTTCTGACAAGCACTTCCACTGACTAATTATTTGTTGTATAAAGAGTGTACATACTTACATTTTTATTAAATTTAATGTGTTTTTTTTTCATTTGGACTAGTTCCTAGAAATAAATTCTAGTATTCAATGCCAATTCAACATAGGTAACAAGAAACATATGTAAATTAAACTACAAAATGTCTACAAATTTTCTGATTTAGATATAGTCTATCAATTTTATCATTTATTAACTCTGCAAATTTTGTAATTAATTAAAAGGTTTGCAAAAGTTAGAGACTATAGCAGTTTGCAGCAGCAATGTTCTCATCACACTGTACTTATATCCAGATACATGTTAACACATATATATATATAAAATATGTGTATATAAAGATATATTTGCCTCATCTATGCATGCATAACATCTATAATACTATATTATTATACATATATGATATGCAATTTGAGGATTTTGCAGACAAGCCCTTCTGTTTTCTAATGGCTCATGGGAAATTACTATGGCTATTGTAATAATCTGCCCTGGGACAATGAAGAATAGATAGAAATCTTTTACTATTGTATGATAACATTATATATACAGATATGTATGTATATATATATGCACAAGTACACAACGCATAAATACATACTTGGAACTCTTAAACACATACTGTGCGTGATAAAAATAGGTAGGCTACTGGATATGATCATCATTTCCAGTTATCTCATCCTCCTTGCTTTGATAGAACTTATCCAGTCAGTGCTCTGCTCTTAATTTTTAATTATAAATCAGATCCTACAGCAAATGGATTGACAGAATAGATGAAAATTCAGAATTTTACAATTAGGCTTGATTTAAGTGTCTTGGTTTAACAGGATCATAGCTCAAAACAACTAAGCCATTTAATGAAGGCTATAGGGAATTTGTACTGTAAAATTTGTGTGTAAAACTTTTGTATCAGACCCACATGCAGTAAATGATACATAAAAGTAAAAAAGCATTCAATGGCAATGTATAATTTTTATTTTATTCTCCCTCAGAGTCCAAGGCCTTACAAGCGAATCCTGTTTTCATTCTCTCTATTTTACATTTTTCTCCATCTCATATCCAGACATAAATGTTGTGCTGAGTGTTAGTCATATGATCAGCAGAATAATAAATGAAAACCCTGGATCATTTTCCGAGTCCAAATATCCAAAGCCATGGATGTGCTGTGTCAATTGTAGTGCTCTGTTTCCTGTGTACCACTAAAAATTTTTGCCAGAGAAAAAACTTTGCCACACCCACTTAAACTTTTTTTCTCATTCTGAAAGAATCTTCATATGACCTTTAAGTAATATGTACTGATTAAAAAATTATTTTAAATATAGGATGTTTCATTTCAAAGTCTAAAAAAAGCTACCAAAGGGTAATAAAGAATGGAAATGAGAATTCAAATATATTTTAATTAAAAAAGCCTATTTGATCATTGAAATCATGTCCAAGTAATAGCTTCAAGCATTATTTCCCCTGTGGGAAATACAGCAAACGTTATTTTGAAAGCAGTTAATTTTGTGACAAAAGCAGCTTGTATGAGTTTTACATAAAATTATTTTTATGCCAGTACCACTGCATCTGCTTATCCTTTAAAGTACACTTTTCAAATTAATCCCCAGCAAAGGACTTGGATTTCTGCTTTTGTTTTCTTCAAGCCAAGTATTTCATTTAACTGGTTTTGGGTGCTGCTTTGTTTCATTGTATACAACAGTACTGCAGTATTGCTGCTTTTCTGCAAGAACTAGCATGCGTTTTCTTCTTTTCCTTCCTTTTCCTTTTTTTTTTAATTATTATTATTAAATGCACCTTGTAGAAAGTGCAATGTAAGCATATATTACTTATCCTGTTTTATCTAAAAGATTTAATAATTGCATGAGTATGAATTCAGTAATTTTACTGGTAAATGAGCACTGGCACAGATTGCCCGAAGAGGCTGTAGAGTCTCTGTCCTTGGAAATACTCAAAACCAGATGGGATGTCCTTGTCTGAGTGAGCAAAGGGGCTGGATCAAACAATCTCCAGAGGTGCCTTTCTGCCTCAGCCCTTCTCTGATATGGTGAAATCTACCACCGCTCTCTGTTTGTGCCAAAAACCCCAAGACGCCCTGGTGTAGTAGGCTCACTGGACACCTTTTGTGTGGCTGTTGCAAACACAATGGAGAACCATCCCAAACCATCTGCAATATGAAAGTGGTAGGGAGAAAAAAGGTAATGAGAGAGACAGACAGCATGCATGTGTTGATTTTACAGCTGAAATCCCCAGTACAACACAAATCCAAAGAATTCATATTTTTTTTAAATTCTACTGAACTATGCTCATTATAGCAGGAGCCTGTGCTCAACATCCAGACACCTGATTTGAGGGTGTGAATGCTCCTCTGCTACTTTAGACTTCTTAGACTTCTAGAGACTGTGCTATCATGTAAACAAAACAAATACATTCCTTTCAGATGAAGAAATTCCCCTTGTGCCACCTTTTTCTGGTAAGAGAAGGGCTGAATGAGAAAACACAGCAGTAAATTTAAGAGGCAGAACAAGTTTCCTGCCCTGCAGTCCACTCTGACATCAACATTACGTGGATGCTGGGTGTGATAAACAGCGGCATTCCCAAGAAATATAAAGAAAAATGCACAGACATGGAGACACAGGTAAAGATTTTTAAATAATTATAATGTATAGTTCAGAGTCCTCAGTGAAAGGGAAAAGCCTGTTTTGCTAGGTGGTATATAACATTCTACAAATGTACATCTCCTACTTCAAAGTGTCCTGTTTATGAAATGTACTGCACATATGACAGCTTCCAGATTTTAAATATGTTCTCTCTTCTCTTATTATTTCTCAGCCTTTTTCTGGAATAAATTGGCAGATTTCTGAAGAAGAAAGAAAAGTACACCTATAAACCAAGCACCCTGGTGAAAAAATCACGTTGTCCAGAAAATTGTTTTCTCCTTTTCTGATGCCTGGGATGGCTGCATGTATAATATAAAATTACTTATTTTCTGCTTGGCTTCATTTAAATTGAAAGGTAGAAGGAGAGATTTTTACCACTCTGTTGGGTTTAGCTGCCTCTAAGAGTGAGAGTGCTGGAAACAGGCAGGTAATTCAAAATATATCGGAAATAAGTGGTAAATGTTTTTGTAGCAGCTTTCTTGTAAGAATAGTATGTTGACATTAGAACACAGTTCTGTGCACATATGTGTGCATGTACCACGACAAATAGGGATTGCATATATGGAATGCTGAGTGAATTCTTAGAACATAAAGGAAATAGTCCAGATGTGTGATTTTAATCCACAACAGAATTTGCCCAAATGTATAAGCATAGCTCAAAAAGACATGAGATTTATTGTACTGGAGAAATAATAATTGAGTCTAAAATAATTGGATTCAAGAGAGCACATAACCCACAGAAGTATAGGGTGAGAGGAAATCTGAGATCACAGAGACCACCCTTTGTACCGCTCTCCATCACACCTCTGGAGAATGTGCTGTCAGATTCTTGACAGGCATTTCTCTGAACCATTCCTGAGAATTCCCAGTTCACTGCATATCCACATTCATTTTCTTACAACCAAACTAAATTCAATATCAGTGAATTGTGACTCCATCTATGGATGAGATAAGGACCTCCCAATTTTGATTACAATGCCCTCTTGACCCCACAACAAAAATTAAAATCTAAATGCTAAAATAAAATCCAGAAAAATCTTGTTAAACCATAGTGAGAATGGTTGAACAGGACTAGAAGGTATCCAGGAAGCAGCTGCATGATGCAGAAACAGCTGTAACATGCACAGATGTGTCAAGTTTGCTAGGAGCAATGTCAGTGAATGTAAGAACTAAACAATTTCCTTCTAAGGACATACAAGGCAGGAGGCCAATGAGGCCACTTTGCTTAGAGAAATGAAGACAGCGCACAACTTATACTTCATTCTCTTAGTAAAGAATTCAAGTGTCCCTTCTATTCTTATTGACAGAAGAGTTTCTCCCCACAGGAAGGTGCCACAGCATCTTTCCTGGGCTTTGGCTTAGGCCTTAGTTGCCAGGTGTCTCAAAACTGAAGGAAAGGATATCCCTGAGAAAGCAACATGAAATGAGATTCTCTTGGCTTACTTTGTCCTTTTTTGTTCTTTTACAGTAATCCAAGCAGTTCTTCAGAAATCTTCCCAAAAGAAAAGTCTCCTTTAATAATATGAAATCATCAGAGAATACTCATTACTCATTTTTTTCCTGAAAAGGAAAGATCCTCAACGAATTCCATACTCCATTCTTTACACTAAATTAAGAAGCTTTTCACCACATCTATTGATACAGGAGAGCTCTGGAGACTTACTACTTTGCTATTTCTTCTACTAAAGTAATTATCTAGGACAGTCTTCATAGCCACAAGATTCAGAGCAGATTCATTGCCTGTACCAGCTCATTCTTATTTCAGTGAGTGTCTTTCAGAACTAGAAATTAGTTATTTTAGGTATTAAGTTATTTTAAGTGTATTAGTCCTTTAGGTGAATGAAAAACAAAGGTTAATCCCTTACAATGAAAGAAAACATATAATCTGATCTACCTAAATTGGACTGATTATTTCAGTTTTGAAGATATTTTCAGTAGACCTTTGTAGCTCAAATTTCATCTTACAGGATAAGTATGGATACAGTCAAACAGTTCCAATGGAACCTTTAAATATTCAGCAAACCAAGACTAGACTACAATACTACAGTATAGACTTTTCATCTTGTTTAACTACAGTGAGCAAGACTACAGGATGGATTACTCATTAATATGCATGGAAAATCCCAGTTTTGGAGCTGGGTATAATTAGTTTTACAATTTAATCAGATTATTTTTAATGAAGTTCACGTTTTACAAACTTACCAAGGATAATAATATGCATGTTTCGGTTAGCACAATTACACCAGAAGAAGGATACTTTACCTATTTTTAACCTTTGTGCTCCAATTACTATGTATAAAATTTAGATTTCTATTACTATGTATTAACAAGAGTTGTAATTGTTAGCTAACAATATGCCTCACAACTGAACCAGTTGTTAATGAAATGCACCTCTAGGTCTTGTCACCACAGCTTCAGTTTATTTTTCCAAAATGAACAGCCTAGTTGGTAATCAAAATATTAGAAAGTAATGAGAATGCATTTAGTGTGTGCCCTCCATCCAATTTTTCTTATTACAGCATTAGTGTAATTATTACAGATCTGTCCATGCTTCCTTATTTTGCAAATATGAACATCTATGCCCTTGAAAACTTGAGATTAATGCCCTGACAAACAGGAATGGCCCTTTCATAGGCCTAAGCAACTGATACTCCCTTCAACCAAGGAGCATTAAGGTATTTTGTCAAGGTAAGGGATGGAGTCCTTCCAAGTGCACACATTTTACAGGCCTTTCATTTTGCTGCAGTGGATTAACTGTGAAGAAAAACATAATCAACTGAAGTCATTGGGTCTGTGCAATTTTGTGTGAACAAATATTTTCTGTCAAAAACCAAGCACTGCTACTTTTTCTTTCACAGCATAGAAGGGTGGCAAAATTATTATATCCATTTCCCTGAGCATGCAGTTACAATATTGATTTTCTTGTTTCCTACCAAAATGTTGTTCAAATTTATTATGAAGCAATATTTCCTTTGAAGAAATGGACTACATAAACCAGCAGGTTTTTCCAGAGTGAGATTTGCACTAAAAATACTGGTTAACAAAAAATGCTCTGAAAATAGTGGGAGTGAGGAGCACTTTTTCTGAAGAGAGCTGAGAACACCATGACACAGAGCTCCTTTATGTTTCTACTGGTTCTAAATGATACGCCTTTACTTATTATATTTTCCTGCACGTGAGCACAACAAAATAGGCAATACACAGAAATTATGAACCTTGCCTCAAACATTTTGCAGCTCTGAAGAGAACTATCAAATATATATTCATAATATTAATTTTCCATTCAGATGGATGCTTTAGGTGCTAAAATATATCTATGTTGTTATTATTAAGATCATGACATTATTTTTAAGACTATTATTGATATATCTACATTGCTATTAATGTCCATGTCCATACTTTGCGGTTCCAGGGGGTGTTGCAGAGAAATATAGCAATTACTCAACGCTATTTAGCAAATGAAGGCAAAATGAGTGATTCTATATGCACTTTCCAACAATAAATATTCAAAGGGCTTAATACTGGCAAGATGACAATATAGTTCTTCAACAATTAAATATTAGTGTTCTTACTTCATAACTAGTGAAGTTCAGGGCACATAACATTTGCCCTCCAAAAGAGGATATGCAAAGAAATTAGTGAGACATCACATTATAATCAAAGAAATCAAGTTATTGCAAAAAATAAAACTTTGTTATTTTAAAAGAGAAGGACAGCATTGACAAACAAGACAAAAGCAGAAGATCATGTAGACAAGGGGGATGTGAGAACCTCAAATCCTATAAACTACTGTTATTTATTCTGATCAGCTGAACTGAAAATCTGGGGACAGTAGATCTTACATCAGCATTTTGTGGCTTTTTGCTCTAACACAGGAGGCAGAGAAGAGGCAGAATGTTTTTTTTTTTTTACTTCACAGTTTCTTAAAGAGCACCAGAAAAATCCCGAACATTCCAGCTGCTGTCTTCCTCCTTAAATACGGCATCATTCAATAAGGGGCACCATTTAACTGTGTTCTACTCTTTGCTTTAACAAGCAACATTGAAAAGATTTTATGCTTCCTTAAAATCAGCTCTTACTTCTAAGTCTTCCCCCCTTTCCCTTTGGTTTATCATTGCTGGGTTTAATATCAGTAATTGCATTATTCCACTTAAAAAAAAAAAAAAAGTAGAGTCTTAGAGTCTACTTTTCACAAAGCCTTTTGGTTGTTTTATATAGACATATTATATATTTACATATTATATATTTATATATAGACATATAGATATATATAAGGCATATATAGACATATATGAAATCTATATATTGCAGTAGGTTACTCCTCTTAGAGTGAGTTTATTTTTATTTACTTCCATATCTGCTTGGTCTTCCCTACTAAACTTTCTTTACCTCTTTCTTTTCTGCATTTCAAAGCACAGCAAACAGTACCACTGATCAGCTGGTATATCTATAATGTACATAAAATATATATACAGTTCTCTAAATTTTTAATACAAAATTCATATATATCCTAAAATTGGTTTATATATATATATATATATATATATAAAATAAAATAACTATATTTGAGTCTCAGAATTTGCTTTATGTCTTAATTTTATATGATGAAATGAATTATTAATCCAGCGGCCTAAATCACATTTAATTGACACACAGGTTTTCCTCTTTCCTTCCAAAAAAGGAAGAGAATTCTGTCAGCAGTGTTCATTGAAATATATCTGATGAAATTATCTCAAATGGTATTTACTTTATTATTCAATCTCAGCCTCTCGAAATTAATATTTTTTATTTATTTATTCAAGGCACTCAAACCTCAACATGAATAATTCATTACCTGAAGTGAAAATAAAAACATCAATTTTTTATCCTTCTACTCTATAACTCAAGGGTCACATGATCCAAATGGCTTCAAATCTCAGTCAGTCTGAGTGGCTCCAATCTGCTTGCAAATTGAGATCAGGCTTTCTATAGTAAAATCTAGATGTAGTACTATTTCATAATTATTTTCCATGATGGAAAAGCAGATAAGCCAAAAAATGGTATTTCCATTAAAATTAGTTAATACCCACATTTTTAAAATATTAAACTTTCAGAATAGTTTTTACTTTTCTCTTTTGTTTCCTTTTTCTTCGCTCACTCTTCTCTCCTTTTTTCCTTTTTCTCTGTTATATTTGCAATTTGAACAGAGTAACAAAGGAAAGGAAAAACAATCTTTGAAAAAAAGAAGCATATTAGCTGATTTTGTTAAACATCAGGTTCACTGGGGGAAGGAGGTTTGTTTTTCTCAGCTTTTATCAACAAAGCTCTCACTCTTTAAAAACCAATCATCCTTTTAAAATAATTTTAATAAATTATCAATGTCCCTATTTGTCTTTTATCTTGGAAAAGATGGTTTGGATATCCTCCAACAGAGGCACTTTTAAGAGTATCTTTGTACACATTGTTGGCAGGTACAGAAGAACATTTATTATTAGAAGCATGGGCACAGCATCTCAGCTATAAGAGGTTATCATGAATGCAGGGGAGGACACACATTATTTTCATCAAAGTGATATGAGCAACCTTATACCAAATTACTGTAGCATGTCTAACTTGTGAACAGAAATCCACATGTACAGCAGATGTTCTTGGGGATAAAAGGAGGTATTTACATACATTTACACATCCATTAAAGGAGAAGCTGCTTCCACACGCTGAGATGTGATTTGTGTCCTTTTAATTGTTCTTGCCAAGTCAGAAAAGTTGTGAGTAGAATAATCATGGAGCGTTCACTTTACTCTTCTCTTTTCTAGATACATAGACAAAGAAAAATTTGAATTTTTAAAGTGTAACACTTTTTTTTTTCCTATTTTGATTTTAATAGCATCCAGATGCCCATTTGAAAGTATGAACTTCATTAAAAAAGTATTTTTAGAAGGGCTTTTTAAGTCCCAGCTGTGGACCAGGACACCTTGCATTAGACCAGGCTGTTCAGGTGTCCACCCAACCTGGCCTTAAACACTTCCAGGGATGCGGCATCCACAACTTCTGTGACCAACAGGTTCCTGTGCCTCACAACTCTCACAGTAAGGAATTTTTACCTCATACCTAATCTAAGCCTATATTCTTGCTGCATATAAGGGGCTGAAATAGGTAATGGCTTAAACATTGTTAAGATCACTGAAGGACTTTGTCCATCATGGCAAAACTGTGTAAAAAAGCTGTGACCACCGAAGCCCACAGACTTATTTGCTGAGGCCAGGTTTGCACACAGTCCCCCTCAACTGAGGAGGGAGAAAATGAGTTTTTAAGGGTGTGATGGCATAACCTCTGATCAGCTTGAGACAGAAGGAGTAAACATCCATCTTCACTTACACAAACTGCCTCGGTTGCAAAACTTCTTCCCCCCCCCCCACCCTGCCCTGTGAAGGCCACATACATATGGGACATTTATGTGAGAGAGAATCAAGGAGGTGTCATAAATCATCAAAGACCCCCAAAGCACAACTCAGACTGATTCCTGAAGCCCTGCATCATATCACTGCATGTGATCAAGTGTTTCAACAGATCCATAATCTGTTATAAGAGACTGTAATATTTCCCACACACACTGCAGGGGAGATATCTGGGTGTTCCCAACTGTCCTGAACATATACTAATCCATTGAACTCTATGCTTCAAGCGACCTCACACTGAGAAGGCAGAAGAAGAGGAAGCTATGAATCAGAATCCCTGGAATGGTGATATTTCTTCTACTTACCTCTCTGTACACTCTCTCTCATCCACGCGCCCGTTTCTTTCTTTCTTTCTTTCTTTCTTTCTTTCTTTCTTTCTTTCTTTCTTTCTTTCTTTCTTTCTTTCTTTCTTTCTTTCTTTCTTTCTTTCTTTCTTTCTTTCTTTCTTTCTTTCTTTCTTTCTTTCTTTCTTTCTTTCTTTCTTTCTTTCTTTCTTTCTTTCTTCCTTTCTTCCTTTCTTCCTTTCTTCCTTTCTTTCTTTCTTCCTTTCTTCCTTTCTTCCTTTCTTTCTTTCTTCCTTTCTTTCTTTCTTCCTTCCTTCCTTTCTTTCTTTCTTTCATCTCTTTCTCCCTCCCATTTACTATTAAGTAAAATTCTTACTACTGACTTCAGTATATGCCCTCATTTGCCCTTAATTTTGGCAAGGGCCAAAATAGTTGCAATAACCTGATCTTAACTGTATTTTTTCCCTTTGAAAACAGACTGGCAGTGGCTGTTTGGAGTCAAAGCTTTTTAAATCCAAATATTGCTGATTCCACTTGCTGCTGCTCTGTAAGTTTTCCATGTGAGTACTGCTGAAAGCTGTTTGAGAGCTTCCAGTGAGTTTTCCAGTACCTTCATTATGGTAATTGGAATCAGGAGTTATTTATTGCTGCCCACATTGATTTTGTATAACACACAGATAAATGATAATGCCGGAGAAAGTTGTTCCCTGGCAAATCAATTGAACTGCACAACAAAAACTTGTCTGAGTCTGCACTTTAAAATGCTGGGCCATTGGTATTCAGACTGCATTTAACCTCATGATATTGTAATGGTTTTGGATGCCCAAATCATTCCAGGCTGATTTACATAATTTTCCTTTAGCAATCACTGCGTGTGAAGGATTAGCTATTGCACACATTAATTCTTTTTACATATCAATTGCATTTTTTGCAAATCTGAATAAACTGAAATGGTTGGAGTAATAGATCTTTAGTTATCAAGCTACTGTACTGGAATTGAGACACCAAGAATATTTAGGAACCATAGTGCTGTTTTGCATGTCATTCTGGTGACCAAAACAATGTGTAAAAAGTACAAAGAATCAAAATGCCAAGATCTGTGAAGAGATAATAGTGATTTGGTGTTTTTACAATGGAGTCAGGCAGTGTTACACCACCCTACTCAAGCTGACCATGAAGTCAGTCTTGCCTCTTCCACAGCAACTCTACTATTGAGGGCAAACCTTCTGAAATGAGCACAAAACCATGAGTCTACTTTAGCCAAATTTTTGTGCTTTTGATTGCTTCACTGATTATGCAGAATGAGAGGAAAAAATGTCTTGGAAAAAGAGAAGAAAGGTAAAATTTTTGACAAAAATAAGAGTGACTTAATTAATGACTCAGAAAGATGTTTTCCCACTCTGATATGGTCCTGAGGATTAAGCTTGTCAATTTTCATTTCAGGAAAGATAAATGAGATGCATTATGATTTCACTGTTCCTGTGTGAGTCTATCCATGCCATAACCAGTTAGTGTATTCTGTTCATTCTTGATTCATTGCATCCTGGATATGACCCTGTAAAATAATTTTATTTTTCTAAAATTCTTCATCTTTTCTTAGTGTTTTGGCATTTTTCTGCAATCTCTCTTGGGCTTCTGTGCAGGCAGAAATCCCTTGATCTTTTGCACGAATACTGTTTGTTTATTTTTCTTGGTCACAACCAGGAACTCATTAAAAGTTTGATTATGCAAAATTTTAAAGATTAATTTAAATTCATTAATCTGTCTGAATTTTATTTTAGAATTTTCCACAAAAATAGTTTATTCTACAGTGATGAGGCAAACTGGGCTGAGTGGGATTTCTTCTTCATGGCATTCTGTGAATTACACGGGCCAGAGCAATTTAAGCAACAACTGGAGTAAAATTAATTTCTGAGAAAATATTCATAGTTTTCTCAGACTTATCAAACCAATAGTTCATATTTTCAGCCAAGTCCCCTGCAGGAGCATTCTTATTCTAGTGTTCCTAGACTTCTATGTATGAAGTGGCTGCTATTGCTGGTTCCTCTTCTTCTTCTTCTCCTTCTTCTTCTCCTTCTTCTTCTTCTTCTTCTTCTCCTTCTTCTTCTTCTTCTTCTTCTTCTTCTTCTTCTTCTTCTTCTTCTTCTTCTTCTTCTTCTTCTTCTTCTTCTTCCTCTTCTTCATTATTTTTTTCTTATTATTTACATCTTAAAAAGTAAATTTTTGTTTATTTCCTAACAGAAGCCATGAAAAAGGTAAAAAAATTTAATTTTTTCTAGGATATCAAACAATACCATCATTCCACCAGAACCCAAAGAGAACATATGGCAGAGAATGGGAAGAATCTGTGTTGTTGTCTCTGAGACAGTTTTGAAGTGTCTGTAATAGGGATTGCCTTTGTGAGCCAAGATAATAATTAAAATCCTTAGGAAGATGGTGCTTGTAGTTTTTTTTCTTATAGACCAAGCTCTGATGCTGGTTGCTGTAGAAAAGCAATGGGAAGCAGACAGTTGTGTGTACCTCTGTTAGAGAATCTATGTTGCTTACATAGATGTGGGAGACAGAATGGTACCAAAATATGCTATGGGCTTCTTTACAGTGCTGCAGCTGGGTGAAATACCTGCAAAATTTCCTGCTGCTAATTCAATAATGAATCATTTGGAGTGGGATGGAATTTGGATATTCAAATACAAATTGGTTACTTTGAAAAACCCTTCACTTTCAACTTCTAGTAAGCAAAATCTCTCAGTGCTTTGTTGCTTCTCAGATCTATCTGCTTAAATTACACTTAAATTTTTTTAACTAGACAGAGAATCCCAAATCCCAATACCACAGTAGGATGCAGGAACAAGACATATCACTGCCAAAATAGTTTTTGTGATTTCAATCCAGCAAGAAAGTTTCCAGTTGCGTTCAATGTATGAGATTGCTGTTCCAGTTATCACTTTTAAAAGGTTCCCTGAAGTGCGGGGTAGGGGTGTAACATTTCTTTTACTGTGATAACCTCATGGCTGGAGCATTCCCCAAGGGATGGTGAGTGCTTGATTTCCTTTTTTTCCTGTGGAGCTCATTCTCGCACACGAACATGTCTCAGGAGCCGAACATGGAGGTCCTGTGCCTCCCATCATCATTCTGACAACATATTTTGAGGAAGTGGCAATGGGAGTAGAGTAACACTTTAACTCCTGATTCAAGTACTGTTACAAATAAATGCTTAGATATAAAACAAAGATGTTGGAATATTTATTTGTAGTAAAATACAAAGAAAAGGCCACTGTATACTGAAATCCCTCTTTAAAAGAGAAAAAAAATGGGCAGTTTATCTAGATGAAAACATGCCCATGTAGTATCATCTGTCCTAAGGAACTAGGAAAAGTAATTGAGTTAAATCTATTTATTTCAACTGCAAATTCCAGTTAAGGTTGGAAAAGAACAAGAAAATATCCCCTAAAACTGATACCATCCCAACACTTTAGGGGTCTGTCAAAGCAGTGTTGGGCACATGGCTGAGTGGCACCTGGAAATCTTGCAGACCTTCCATTCAGTGCCACAGGGAAGAGCTCAGGGGACAATGAGAGCAATTAATTTCTTTGCTGTCTTATATTCACACTCTGGAGTGAGCTATGGTTTGTTTTGATGGTTGTTTGGGTTTTTTTCCTGTTCGTTTTATGTTCTATTTACCAACTGTAGTGTCAGAATATGTCCTGCATAACTGACACTAAAATTATTTGTCTTGGGATTTGAATTGGCAAGTACCAGAATCACTGGGCCAGAAATTATGCCAATGTATGTTCTTTTCCCAACAAATAGTAACAGATGCTCATCTGCAATAAATTAACTAGGGCATCACTCTATATAAAATGTACTAAACAGCAAAAAATATGAGAAATGTTCAGCCCTTTATTAGGCCAGTTACCTTCTCTTTGCAAAATAAGTATACTCAGGAATGAAATTTTATTTAGAAGAAATAGTTAACTTATTTGGTAACTAGATATTTCCATTTCTATACTTTTTTAGCCTATCATTTGTCTTAAACTCATTTAATATTAGTTGAATAATCTCCATAATACTTTGCTAAAGCAGCATTGTCCCAAAGTTACAAATAAACTACTCCATGTTCAGAGACTTTTAAATCAACTTTTCCAAAATTTTTGTCCTAAAATCAGGTAACTAACACCTGGGTTTGAGGAGTTATTGAAGCATTTCAATATTTTCTGAATGCATATAAAGTGTTATCCAAGTCAATTGGAACTTCTGACATTCAGTAAAATTCAGGACATGTTTTGTAGTGAAGGGTCAAGGAAATTGCCTTTTTTCATGTGACAACAGCAGCTACCAAATACTTTACTCTCGGGATATCATAAGGCCTTGTTTCTTGCCTAAACCTGGTAACTAAATATAGCATTGAACCAGGTACATATATTAAAAAATAAGTAAATTTGTTGGTTTCTTTTTGTATGAAATTTAAATATGCTGATATTCAAATGTCACAAGATTTCCCCCAGAACCAGATTATCAATAAGCTTTTAGGTTTTTTGGTTGGGATTTTTTAATACATTATCAGAGAAGCAACAAGTTTCATATAACAGACCTATTCCACCTTTTTGTGTAGTTCTAAAACAAATTCAATATGCCACAGAAGAAAATCATAGAGGTAGGAAAGAAAATACAAGTGCTAACATAGCAGAGATAGATCTCAGGCAAGATGTCTTGCAAGTCCTTACTCAGTCATCCCAAGCAGTTTTGTTATGATTGATAGGACTGTCAGGCCTGAGGAAAAAAAATCAGTGCACCCTCACTAGGCATTAAACTTAATGAAAACCAGAACGTTGTTTCATCAGAGCACAGGCATTTCTAGAGTCTATCAACTTTCTAGTGGAAGCCACAAGTGATTCCTTACCATTCACAAGGTGAATTTAACCAACAGCTTAACTGTGTTAGTTTCAAGTGAGGGCAGATTTTGAAAGCCAGGAGAATGCAACAATCATTGCTCACATGCAACAATCTCCAGATAATCCAATGCTTTATTTTATGTAGTGTAAACTGTAAGCTGGCCTGATCCTTTTGGTTAGTTCTTCTAAAAACAGCAGACTGTAACATTTCTGTGTGCCATATACTAATGATGTGCAATACAGAATCAGAAAGCAGCACACAGTCAGGAGTCAGAACAAAAGGCAGGGCATGTAGTGCTCTGAATGCCTTTGCAGCTCTGTGAAAGCTTTCTTTAAATAGCTATTAGATACCAGATTATATGTTTCCTTTTCTTTTTTTTTCTTTTTCTGTGTGTTTTTTGCTGTTTTGGGTTACGTGGGGTTTTTGTTTCGCTTTGTTCTGTCTTGTTTTGTTTGATTTTCTTTGGGGTTTCCTTCGAGTTTTTTTGTTTTGGTTTTGTTCTCAGTGGGTTTTTTTATTTTGTTTGTTTGGTAGGTTGGCTGGATTGTTTTGTTTAAATACAAATTTGTCCATAACGACTCTAATAATTGGGACTCACTTTGTCTTAGGTAAATAAACAGAAAAATCTGTGCAATTTTCTATATAATATCTTTCATATCTTCTTCAGTGAAATGATTTACAGGAAATTCAGGCATTGGGTATTTCTTGAGAAAATGTCCTGACATTTTAGAGAAAAAGTGGGATAAAGGAACAGGCCCAACAAATATCTCTTAGGAAGGAAACAGACACTATGGGAGGATGGACTATATATTACCCTGGCCCATCTGGAGGAAGAAACTCATGTTGTTCTGAAAGAAATAATTAGCCTGGATTCTCTTCGGATGTCCTCTGCAGCACTCCCTGCTATTAGATGGTAGGAGTCCTGGAGTGCAGTGGTGAGAAGGATACTCTTCATACATGGATTTCTTTTATTTCACACTGCAGATGTTGTGAATGTTTGCTCTTCAAACTAGAAAAATAGAATAATGGGATTTAACAAAAAAAATTTCTTGATATCCATTCAATATAGGCCAGCATCAAGACTATATCTTGAAAGAACTTTCCTCATAATAAAAGAGTTTGTAGAAGGGGTGTAAGATTAGTTCTGTGTGTTGACCCCTTCAAAGACATACTTTAGAAGACTGAACAATTTTCTTCTCTGTTTTTAATGAGGAAAGCTAGAAAATTAACCAAGAATTCATGACAAAAATACAGTTAAATAAATCTCACGCTCAATGAAAGCAAAAGTCTCAAAAGGTAGATAATATAGAATTACAGAATCAAAGATAGAAAAAAAAGGTGGAAATATAAGGGAAAGAAAATTTTCAAGTTAAAACTGAAACTACCATATCACAGGTGCATTTCTATCAGAGTGTTTAACATGTATTTTGTGTCTGAGAAAAAGAAGGCTAGGTATCAGAAGAGCCTTGGCCATCTCAAGAATCACACACAAACCCTAACTATACCACAGCAAGAGATTCAAAGATCAAAATCCATACATGACTGTGTGAAATCTTAAAACAAATTAAAGATTATATTCGGAATGCAGAAGGAAGAAATAAAACATGATTCCCTTGCTTATAAATCAAATATGTCATTCACAGTTTCTACAGCATAACATCAAACACAAATCACACACTTTAGTGTTACCCACCTCAGGATGATCAGTAGGATCTCACCTGCTCATTCTTCGTATAGGAACTGCAGGTCTTCAGAAAAACTGCAGGTATAAGACACAAATCACTAAAAACATCATTTTAGAGTTTGCATCTCTGCTTGAAACAGTTGATAGAAAAAGAAACAAGAAAAAAAATTATCAAAAGAGAGTTCTAAAAAGCTGAACTGACCTGCTTTAAAGTTAGGGGAGATGAAATAGGTTTTAACATTTTGTTTTGCTTTCAAGAGACTGCAACGCTACTGCCACACACTGTCAAGGTGAAATGGTACTTCAGCAAATGAAGTAAATCGTCAGTGAATAAAAGAAGCTTCTGAGACGGTTTGGTTTTTTTTTTTTCCTCCCCTCTCCCTGTTTTCTGCTGAAGAAGAAAGAGTAATAGAGGAGAAGTACTTTAGGCCAGTTTAAGAATTCTGTGTGCAACTAGAGTAATAATCTGCATGTTTCTGCTCTAGTCAATGCATTAAATGTACACTATTCTCTCTCACTTTGGTTTTTTTTTGTTTCAGAAACTGTTCCTTCCTAGCCTTTTGCCATGAACCAGACAGGAGTGACTCATATGTTTTGGGATTTAAAAGGCACATTCTGTAAGCACAGTTAGTGAGTCTTACTTGCCAAAAATAAAGCTCCCCTAAGTTTCTTCAGAGATAAGTTGTCCAGTCTCCCTTAATACCCTGAATTAAAGCAGAGAATTATGATTTACAGGTTTTATCTTTCTTTTGTTTTAAATTCTTTGTTTTGAACTTCTGAACTCATGTCAAAGTGAAACAGCTGTGCTGGGCCTGACACCAGCTCTACAGAAGGAGGAAAACTAGGAGGAGATCAATACCATAGCTGTAAATGGCACTCAGGAGTGAAGTAAATATATAGTTGTTCACTCTTATTGACACTGGGAGGAAGTATGTTTTAAGGTGTTGAATACTACAGTTGGTCCCTGTACATTGTTTCCATAACTAGACAATTAGGTAATTGCCCCTTACTGCTAACTCAGAAGAAAAAGACATCAGAAATTTCCTTAATGCACCATCAAGAAAGAAAAAGAATTGGGTCTGATCCAGGATTTTTAATGTCCTCTGTCCTGAGCCTTGAAACTCCTCTAAACATAAGCAGAATTCTTTCTTGTTATGCACTGATGTGTAGCTCTCAAAAATGTGTCAGCTGAGATAGCTGGAATATAATTTCCTCTGGGCACACTGAATTTTACCCTGTTTAAGTCAGCACCCACTTCAGAGTATGCAAATGGCTTGTGTGAGAGAGAACATGTAAGCCTACAATCTAAAAGGGACCACTTGGCAATGGAGCACAAAAAGGAAAGCCTTTTATAGGATCAAAACTTATAAATGGTTGCAATGGGAAAAAGGTAACGTAGCTCAAAGCTCACTTCAGGACAGTATTGCCACATGTTTATATTTCAGCTAATTTGCTGAAAGACATGCAAAGTTTTATCCACTTTCTTCTACACTGGGTAAGAAATTCTATCATGAACAGAATGATTGTGACATCATTAAAAGTATTAAGACTGTTATCAAGCACCATTACTTATGTAGAGGATTCTTTCTAACACTTATGTATACATTTATTTCTATCAAAGAGAAATATGTTCTTTTACTAGTTCAGGGTATGAAGTGAAAAGAAATATTACATATAAGAATAGCACCTGGTATTTTTAAGATAAAATCAGTGCAAATTTATTTCTCTTGCTCACCCGAGATCCTTTTCCCTTCAAAGCTGACCTGAATACTAAGTTCAGCAACAGGAAAAGTTCAGGAACAGTAGGTGTTTCCTTAATTGAACTCTGGTGAGTACTCACAGCTCACTGCACAAGCAGCTATTTACTTACTTATTTTTCTACTTTTTTTTTTCTCAACTAACCTTTCTTTTTACAAAGTCCTAAAGATTATTTTGTCCCAGCGAATTTACTTCTGTGCAGTGGTTTGTGCAAAGATGCTGCCATACAGAAATCAGCAAGTGATAATACTTTATTCCTTTGGCTTAGCATCCTCTGGAAATTCAGAAATGGAAAAGATGCCAACAGAGGAGAACACCGGCACTTCTCTCAGTGGCAATCTCACTCCGGACACCGAGTGGGAAGATGCCACTGTTGAAACATATCTTTTGCATATGAGAAGTATTTGGTCATGTCCATCCAATTTCTCCAAACTCTCACAAGCAGCTTTACAAAGGGAGCAGGTAAGTTGCCCTTCTGCTGGTAGAGAAAAATCCCACTGCATCAGCACATAAGCCCATGCTGGGGCTCAGTGTTACTGTGTAAATGTTGAATGACTCCAAGGTCTGAGCTTACTGGATCTCATTGTAGTGAGAAAGACAGCATTTTTTAGTGCCCATTTACATTAATTTGGAACAATATTTTGTGATTTTCCTTGTAAGTTCAGGCATTGCCATGCATCATCTCTTTAATCCCAGGGTGAATCCAGCTGACCTTAGTACCACTTGGCTGGAAGCCTAACATAGCAAAGTACATAAACTGTCTTGCTCAGGTTCAGATTTGGATTCAAATCATGGCACTTCTAAATTTAAAAATGTATGTAAAGTACGCAATAATAGTATAAAATCTAAGCATTAGTTAATATTTTGTCAATGCCTCCAGCATGAGAATTAATGCAGTTAAATGGAGTATGTTAACAAAAGCCAAGAGAAGAAAAAAAAACAAAGAAAATGCCGCCTTATGGAGATTCTTTGTTCTGTTGTAATGTAAAAGAATTTAGGGCTTTGGATTTGAGGTGAGAGTACAAAGTACATTTTTTTATACATATTTTTATATTGCAAAACTCACAAATATTCCTGGGCTTTTGCACAGCATTTGAGGAAATATTTATGAAATGTTAATTATATTCATATAAAAAATGTCATAGGACTTCTGAGAACTAATGATGCTCTGTATTGTTGTATTATTACCTGATTTTTTTTGGCCAGCATTTAAACATTCTTAGACCATGTCTATTCATGGTAGAAAACAAGCGTGTTCTTAAATTTTGCATGATGCAAGGTGTCACAATGAAAATTAAGGACAACACTTTTTCTCTGACTCTCATTGTCTCCTGCATTAACTCCCCTGAGAACATCATTTAATACTCTGAAAAGAAGAGCAGAGCCAATATCTTTTTCAGATGTAGTGTAAAATGTATTTAAGCTTAGATTTTAATGTCAGCAGCTTTGGAAGCATGAAGTCCTGTTAAACAGGACTCTCCAATAATTCCATTTCCCTCTCCCACAGTAAAGACACCTGCTAATACAGCTGTGCCTCATTCTCTCAGCTAAAGGACATAGGATGCCATCGCATGTGTTGGACTTCTCCAAGCAGCCTGACTACAGAATCTCAGCATCGCATCAAAGAAAGCATCTAAGTAAAAGACATTAAAAAAAAAGAAAAAAGTGTGATTTCTTTTACCTCCTTACTCTGTGTGGAATCCTTGCTGAAGTGAGATTTTCCAGACATACGGTAATCTCAGGGTCTGTAAATTTATGGCAGTGTTTCCCAACAATTTCAGTACAAGTTAATATTTCAAAATTTTGTTACATTATGTCAGTTTCTTCACGTAAGATAATTCACCCATATGATTACAACACACACTCCATGAAAAAGTGGGCTTTTTTGATACAGCATGGGTTTTATGTTTATTTAAAATAACATATTCCCAAGATGACCTGGCATGCATATGAAAATTTTCCATAACTGATTCAATGTTAAGCATACCTTTCTACAGATATTTGCTGATTACTCTTAGTTTCACCACAGACTTTTAAAACAATCCTTAGTTTCAGATTATGTTCTTAAGCTTGCACTCTTTTTCTTCCTTGTTAAATTTTTCAGTACATTTTCCTCACTAGTAGCATTGCTGGTACTAACTGCCATCAATTTCCTTATCCTTAGGGCCTTGCCATGCCCATTGTTAATAATTCAACCAGTATGGCTTGATAAGAAAACACTGTCAGCAAACGATAGAGCACTGTAGAAGGATGCCACAGACATTAAAATTCTAACTTGTAAACAAATCCACAAGACAAGTATTCCTGCTTTTTTCCTGTTTCCTCCTGGTATTTTACAAAATGAGAAGTGGCAGGAATACTAGCCAAAATAACTAGAAATAGTGTTTTAATTACGTATTAGACTAGCTATAATCTGAAATTAGTATTTGTTATTTACACTGCAGTTTAATAACAGACTAGAAAGAAAAAATGTGAGTTACGTACCCAATGAAGACTACATAACACAGCTCCGATACTTGCAACTCTCTCCTCTCATTTGGTTTACAATTCATATCTTAATCTCCCAGAGGTAATAAGATGTCTTTTTTTTTATCTGACTGCAGAGTGCTGTGGATCAGATCATTACTGCCTGAAAACAGTCAAGGAAAATGGTGAAATTTACAAAGTCTTCAGGTATGAATTTAAGCAATTAGCGTTGTATTAGCAGCCTACAAATGTGATTTGAAAAGAACACCCAAAGATATTCTCTGCTATCAAAAGCCATTTCTTTACTTTTTCTTTTAGCTGTCTGTAATAACCTAACCAAAAAAGAGGGTATTGAATGCCTTGGTCCCAAAAGGATAAGTTAGGACATCCTTTTCCTATAATAAGGCAAAATGAAAGCACAGTTACAGCACTTATACAACCTCCAGAAATGGGAACTTAGCTCTCATCATTGTGGTGGTGACAGCTTTTATTTTAAGTAATCCCAAGACAATTTCTTTTTATTCTTAGTCTTAGCTAATCACAGGGAAAAGTTCCTGGGTATTCATTTTAAAGTGCTGCAATAACTTCATAACAGTAAGCATTCACTTTAGAAGGACGCAGGAAATATTTTTTTCCCTTTCATGGAAAAAGTTGAGTTACCGGTGGAAAACCACTGAAAGCTCATGTATATTTTTCTGAAAACCGTAATACTTTAACTTCAAATTGCTACAGGTAACACCTCCTGCTCCTTTCTCTGGACTGGCCCTTGTGATATCTGCTGCTGCTCAGTGTTTCTTCCCTTTTGGTTAGGAAGGTGGCACACCAGAAACAGTGAAGTTTTGGCCATAGACAAGGAGGCACTGAGGCATAGCTGACCTCTGTCCCACAGATGTCCACATGATTGCATGAAGGTCTAGTTCTGGGATTTTATTTTTTCCCTTTAAGAAAGAAAAATGAAGTTATTTACAGAACTGTAATATAAAAAAACCCAAAAAAGACCCAAACACAAACAAATAAAATATATAATATAAAATTAATATGAAATAATAACATAAAATAAATAAATAGATCTTTTCCCCCTGATCCCATACCTTCCGGCTCGAATCAGCTTGGAACTTCCATGGAGATAACCTGAATCCCCATGGTCTTCTCCACCGGACTGCAAGGGAATTCCTACTCCACTGCCTCTTCCTACTTTAACCTTGGTGTCTGGAGGTCTTTTTTGTCATGTATTCTCATTCCTTTCTCACACAGATGCCATTGAGCATGTTCTTACTCTCTCCTAAATATTTTATCACAGAGGCACTGCCACCAGAAGCAGTCACTGCCTCAGCTGTGTCTAGTGGCACTTCCATTCTGGAGCCATTTCAAGCTGCCATTGGCCACTATAGGGGCAACTCCTGGTGTCTTACAGGACCCACCCCCATTATTGCCCCACCACATCCTAAAGAAACCCTTTCAATTTAAACAAAATATTACATCTCTGAATTAATTAAAAAACAGCTCTTGCCCCATTTTATATGCTGGCTATGGATTTGCACAAGATCATGTGCAGAACAGGTGTCAAAAGTCATTAAAGGTGAGCAGAATATCACATCTGGGAGTAGAGGGGCTACCAAGCCCCAAATATTTAGGGAAATACTTAAACATTCCCTAGATATCTAAGATGAAAAATTCACAGAATTAAAAAAAAAATAATTCATGTTACTCCTTCATTTTTTCTATTGGCAGGTATTCCTTGAGTAAATACAAAATGTTCTGCTTACTATTTTTCTACTTACTCGACATGATTTGCTTAAGATCTTTCCCAATATATTTATGTATCTGTCACTTGTTTGCTCCTTTGCCAGTTGTCAGTGTTATATTAAGCTGATGATGTGGAAATTTCTGGATAGTTAGCTTTGGGCAGCATCACATTCGCTGCTGAATGATGATGTACATGTAAACAGGCTTCAAAAATAGAAGGAAGAATCACAGAGATAGTCAGGGTCTGCAAAAGAGAGATTTGGACTGTTCTCCTTGAGGCAAGGGAAGCTGAGCTGCAGGCTGTGAAACTTTATGAGTTAAAAATCAGAAAGAGTTGGTGGGTTTGGGCTACTTGTATCCAGGCTTTCTCTCATGAAGAGACTTGGATAGATTGGGTAGGACTGAGTTCATGGTTAGCTTCTATGTCTGGTTACTTAAAACCATGTTGTGCAGCAAAGTGAACAGCCTTCCAAGGAGGACTTTGTTAGCATTCTTCTTGCCCTCAGTGCAGCATATCATAAATTCTCACCAGTACAGGCACAAATCCACAAATCCATATTCTGTGGATTACACAACCGTTAGACTGGGACACAGTACCGTTTATATCTAGAGCTGTATATTTAGGAGAGGTTTATATGGGCATGTGTAAACTGCTTATGTGTAAGACTTGTATAGCTGTTTCACTCTATCAAACTTTAGAAAAGACTGCAATATAAATTTTGTTCATATTATCTTATAAAATAAATATGAATAAAATTCTTCCAATGCAGATTTCCTTGCCAATTTTAATAATAACCATAAGTAGATTGAAATATTCAATGTAGGTTTGGAATCTCCCTACTAAAAAAATGAAAAATATTTAATATACTTTTCAGTAAGAAGTGGACATACGTTTATTTTTTTTGCCATTGTTTGAAAGATCTGTTGAAATAAATAAAATATGTGAAATTAGTGTCAATTCAGGTGACTTTGCCTATTTTCATTCTTTTGCTATTTCCCTAAAGTCAGTTGTATAGCAGTACTATCTTTACTTCTGTTTCTGCATTCCTGCTGCTTAATCTTCATCTGTAATCATGAAATCTCCCCCTGTAGCAAGAAAACATATTGTGAAAAAAATTAAAGGAAAGGACAAAAATTACTTTAAAAGAGAGCTTTTTTTTAACAGAAAAAGAAAGTAATTGTTAGTAACATATCTGAACAACGAAAATCTCTGGAGAGTATTCAGACACAGTTCAAAAAAGCAAATTATTCCACTGTGACTGGATGACTTCTGTCGATCTAATCTGCTTGTACCTCATAATAATGGAGATGGGTGCAGGTTTCACTGTTTGTATTAAATAAAATTCGTCTTCAATTTCTGCAGGAAGATTTTGCACTAAAAGGAAAAAAATTATTTTGTCTGTGTCCTAGAAAAGGAATAGACTTTCTGACATTTTGATCTCTGTTTTTTTCACTGTGTCTTTAATGACTTGCTCTGTAACATTTTGAACCTGTATCCTTCGTTTAGCTGGGACCTGCCCAGTGCTTCTGTGATTGATCTCCTTATCTTTCCAAATTCAGGTCTTCCACAGACTTTTGAAGACCAAAAGAGAAAGGAAACAGTAGAGCTCTGCAGGGTTGGGGGCAGCACTCCAGAGGTCAGCAGCATTTCTCACTTACATCTATAGTCTGGCATCCCTGAAAACTCAGAGGAGTGTTTTAGCAGTAATATGAGTATGAATTTACAGCTGAAAAGATCACCTCCTTGACATTCTTTCTGTAAACTCAGGTGAAAGAGAAATTTCAGTGCCTACAGAGACTTCTGTGCTTCTGTGAGACCATAGCAGAAGCTGCAAAATGGTTTCATTACTGCTGTCAGGCCTGTTCACACACCTGCTTTGGAATCCACCCTTGAGCAGGGCTACAATCAGCCTGGTCTAGATTTAACACTGCTTAGAGGAGATCCCTCTGTTTACCACTTGAAATCTGCTTAAAACTGTCTTTGTAAGAGGTACTGAGAGGAGGTTTGAGAATATTGGAAGGGGAGGAAAATTACAAAAGCAAGCTTTAATAGGACTTACTAAATATGTTTAATGTACAGACATAGCAGTTCTAGATAACTCATCCCCCAATATTCCTAATGCATAAACTGCTCTGCTTAAGACTCTCTTTTGGCTGAGCACTCCATTGAATTGGGAATGCTGGTTCCTACTAGGTCGCAGCAGCTCTTATCCTTCCTCCACAAACCAAACCTTCCTGGTTTTAACAGGAACAGGCTTTCTGTTTACCTAAACTAGGACTGGTCTTATAGCATAAAACACACAGATGAGCCTTACCTTGCAATTTCATTGGGGTTCCTTAGTAGTTCATCCTTGTTCTTGATCTGACAACTCCCGTCAGGAAGGACAAGGATGGCAGTTTTCCTTAAGATTTGACATGCTGAAGACCAGCTCACAAGTGGCATACAGATTTTAGTCTTCCATCAGAAATACAGTCAGCCACTTAAAGCATGCCCAACAGTCTTAAGACTTTTTTGTCCATTAAAATACACTGTGTAAAGCAGCATTTTTAGAGGAAATAAAAGAGAAACCTGCCTTCACCCCTTGTAATTGAGTGTGTCAACTTTGAAAGTGTCACAAAAAATCAAAGATCTTCAACATAGACAAAAGTGATAATTTTTGGTATCTGAATAATATACTTTCTCCGTTTGCTAGTCCATTATGAGAATGAAAAATTACTCCATGACATGACATCTTTCTTGTGGAATTCCCCACCCCCCCCCTCATTTCTGGTATATCTATCTTCTCATTCATATCTATAGGATCAAGAGTTTCCTGTCTCATTATGTATGTAATTTAGTGAGAAAAATTGGCATTTCTTTCAGTATTTTTCTTCATTAATCAGATCAGAAAACATAAAACTCTAAGGCAGGCAGAAAATCAAATTACTTTTGGAGGGTTTATGTCTAAGGACTGAGACTATGGATGTTTTCAGAAAGTAACTTCTTAGAGGATAATCCTCTACACAAAGGCTTTATAGCATCTCTATATAAAAGCAAACTGAAAGTTCAAAAAACCCTCAAATCAAACCAAGAAGAATTCCCTAATGTAACCTTGAGTTTACTGAATCAGATAAAATTGTACTGTGGAAGGATGCTTTGACAAATTGAATGAGAACGCGGTATCTTCCTTTTCAATTCCAGGATCACTAGATCTACCTCTAGGCATACAGTATATATTTGATTATCAGCACTGAAATATTTTATGCAAAGGTTAACAGTGAATCTATAAAAACTTCCTGAATAAACTTCACAAGCTTGCCTAAATATTTTCTCTTCCTATTTTTCATGATCATTCCTTTCCTTGGTTAGCATCGTCTCATTTGCTGCTGGCTTTCCATTGTTCACATGTGTTTAAAGATTTTTTTCTCAAGCTGTCTTCATCAACTACATTTTAATAGTGTCAGGAAAGCATGATTCTCTGCTTGTTCACCTTACCAAAAACATCTGACTCTGTAATTCCAGATACCTCATAGCTTTGAAGGTCATGGTCTTGTCAGACCAAAGATAGTCTGAAAAGCAGCACAGGACTTCAGAACAGCCTATTAAAGAATGTTTTGTATGTGAGAGCTGGATATGCATAATTCTTAATAGGAGAAAATATTTTAAATATTTTTGTAGAAATTCTAAACTGCATCCCCAAAATAGTATTGATCTTATTTAGGTCTTTTAGATCTTTGGCTAAGGTAAAGTACTGTCTGCCCTTATGAACTTGGGGACTTTCGCCCTTTATCCCTGATAACTCTGCCTCACTTTGCTACAGAGCATAAGGCACATGATTTTAATATTCTTACTTATCAAACAGAAACTGAGGCAATTCAGAAAGACTAGCAACCTTTGCCTTTTTAACTCTATAGCTTTTCTAATCTGTCTATCTTACATGGGAAGATCTAAACACTGCTTCAAATGCAAAGCATCTTTTCAGATGCATTTACTGCAAGGAAAGCACAGTATTTCCCTGAAAGACTTAATTTAATCAGTGAAAGCTTTAATTAATTCATAACTACATAGCCAATTGCCCCATGACGACTACTGCAGTCAAACTATCTTTTTCTGCTGGTGCCAAGCACAGGATTGGGAAAGTATTCTCATATTTACAAATTTTCATCTTAACTTGTCAGGTAACCATTACTTCTCTTTTCATTCCAGATAAATTTCCAAAATTTTCAGCGTATTTTGCCATTCCAAAATTTTTTATGCATAGATTGATCTGAATTCTGCTCTCTGAATTTTTGTTGTTGCTGTTGTCATTTTCACATTTTTTTTCCCTCCCAGAAGTGCTTGGCTCATGACTTGAAAACCTAGAGTCTATGAATGAAAACAAGTGTCAGCGAACTGCTTTGGCTTTTTCCATGTAGTGTGACAGGTCACTTAAATTATGGAGCATTAGCTTGTCTTCCTCACTAGATGATTAAAGAGTTTTAGGTAACAAGAAAGAATGAATTATAGACATAGAGAGATGAATATCCATGGAGTTTGTGAAAAGATAAGCCTGATTCCACCATTGGAAGCAAAGGCTTATTTATTTGCATAGCAGCTCAGAGTGAGGCCAAGGACTGGCCTTCTGTTCCCTGAATGATGTTAAACAGCAGCCTCTTGTATTGTTACCTCCTAGAGGTGGGAATTTTAGCTTTTCTATGCTGCTAACCTTTCACTAATCATTTGCACTTCCCTCTGAATTCGTACAGCTTTTTACATTGGGTCAAAATATGTCTAACTCCACAACTCTTCGTATTTGAGCAGTTGCATGAGTCTTGGGAATATGGAATCTAGGTTCAGCTACAGGCTTTACAGATGATTGATACCAAAAGAACACAACATTTTGTAGCATATAAACAAATTCTGTTATTTTCTAAAATAATAAGGTACAGTATTAAATGTACCAAAATTCCTGTTGTCTGAAAACCACCTACTGGTTCTACTTTTGTATAATATCCACCTAATAAAAATTCAAAAGAAAATTCACATGGATCTCACAGTTTAAGGTTATACAAGCCCTTGCTGAAATACTGGGTAGTTAATTTATATAAATACTAAATTTATATTATTTAATATCTTCTCCTGCATATATAATAACACCTTGATCATGCAGAAAAAACACTTCATGAAGTAAGCACATAAAGAAAAGATATTATTTTCCCTGTCAAAATGGGAAAATTTAGCCTGAGGAATAGAATAGAGTTCATCATAGTAGTCTCCTTATGTCTGATTGCTGTTACTTGGTTTTGACCCATCTACTCAATGCATACTGCTTCTCTCTTACAACCAGGGATTTCTATTTCTTCTTCTTCAATATGTGGTTACTGATGAATTTGAGATGCCTGTTAACAGATGTCACTTCATGGCAGTGTTGTCCGAACCTCAAAATTGGCAGAACATCCTGTTCCTTTCTTCTCAGGGACTTAGAGAAACCTAAGAAAACAGTGGTTGGACCTCCACTGTCCAGCTCCAGCAAACCTTGGTCCTGAGACCAGCAAATGTGCCAGAGATGGATATTAGTGCATTTAACCTGGATGGCACCCTTCCCCACATGGCCTGAACAACCTCTTGCCCAAGGCACTTCTCCCCACAGCCTCCCTGTCTAGCAGCACCCATCCCATGGGACAAGAGCCCTTGCATCACTGGACTCCCAGCCTCCACATACACAACAACACTGGACCCCAACTGGGAACAACTCCTCTTGGTGCCCTTTTGCTCATGTAATAGCTACTGGAGTGTAGATTATCATTGAAAGACCAATCAGTTTTCTACCTATTTGCTCACAGCAGGGGTTTCCCCTCCGCTTAGCTAATGTGGATTTCTGTGAAAACAGTCCATTGGTCTCAATGTCACACCAGCAGGGAATCCCTCTGGACCCACTGTTTGTGTCTAGAGTTGAGGAGGATCCCCCTCACCCGCTCTCAAGATCACCTTTCTGGGATAGTTCCTCTCATCTGTGATTTATGTTATTCCTTCCTGCCAGGTGGAAGAACTAAAGGTGAATGTTCTGGGACTTTATACACTGAACAAAATTACATTTATAATGTAATGGGGATAAATTCACAAACTGTCAAAAAAACCCACATTTTTCTTTTACTCAGCAAATTCCTGTTACACTTCTTTAGGTGGGTGAGATGAATTTTAGCATCTGGGGAATATCCCAGTGTAAAGGAATGACAATTTCTATTATATTATATTTTAGAAAACTTTAGTTGATCTTCCTGACCTTCTCCAGGTGGTGGTCCTCCCCTCTGCTGATTCCTCTGCCTGAAATCTAAATGCAAGAAGCTTCCACTTACCTTTCGTACAGGAGAACAGGGCTTTATAGTAAACTTCAGTGACTACTGGAAGAAAAAAATAAGTATTTTGCCTTGACAAGCTAGCATTAAACACCCTGACAGGTGCAGCTTTAAAGATATAATTCGATAGGCAAGTATTGAGGGTGAAATTCCACCCTGTTTGCCTTTAGTAATGCCTTACTTCAGACTCCTTGCGTGCATTGCTGCAGGACAATCTGTGCCTGTTTTGATCCACTATTTTCATCTTTGAATAAGTAACTGATATGTTATAGGAGTCATACACTTGGCAAATAGACACATATATATATATATGCCAAATACACTCTTTTTTTTTAATATCTAAAAACAGCTTTTCATCAAATTCTCTAACACATTTTGTGTAAAACCTTTGTAACAGCTGATCCATTTTTCTTTGCTTAAAAAAGATTAACCAGCAACAATTCCAAACACAGAAAAGTACATCCACAGCAAAAAAAAAAACCCTAAGCATGTGATTGAATACTGTCCCAGCCAGTGCTTTTATGGCACACAGACTTCCATTCCAGGGATTCTAGGAAGCCTGAACAGTATAACAGCAAGGTCTTTGTTCTTTCTTCCTAAGCACATGAAAAATACCAAGGTCTTGCTTGTCTCCCATTCCACAGGCTGTGGCAAAATAGTGGGCTGAACAGGAGCCAGTCTTCGGGGTAAGTAAGATTGCATTATTGCCATTAGACCCAACTTGCTTTCATTGTGTTTGCTTCCATATTGTTTGATTAGTGGCTGCAGAAGAGAGGGAGGTGAGAGAAACAGAGCTCTTTTTGCACTCTAGTGCAGACATGGGCAAAGTTACTTGTTCTCCTCATTTTATCTCTCTCACTCCTCATTATATCAATCCCATGAGGGACAAGAAGGTCAATGGTATCCTGGGGTACATTAGGAAAACCATTTCCAGCAGGTCAAGGAAGGTGATCCTGCCCCTGTCCTCAGCCCTGGTGAGGCCATATTTGGAGTGTTCTGTCCAGTTTTGGACTCCTCAGTCCAAAGAGAAGTGACATGGAGCCAAAAGAGACATGGAGCTTCTGGAGCAGGTCCAGCAGATGGCTGCAGAGTTCATCAAGGGACTGGACATCTCCCTTTCAATGAAAGGCTGAGGGAGCTGTGCCAAATCAGCCTTGAGAAGAAACGACTGAGAGGGGACCTCATCAAAGTCTATTGGTATCTAAAGGGAGGGTGCCAAGAAGATTAATCCAGGCTCTTCTTAGTGGTACCAACCAATAAGACAAGAGCCAACACGCAGAAACCGGTGCACAGGAAATTCTACCTGAATATGAGGAAGAACTTCTTTACTGTATGAGCAACTGCACACTGAACAAACTCTCAAGGTAGGTTGTGGAGTCTCCCATGGGGAAGTTCAAGAACTGTCTGGACACAATCCTACTCCAGGTACTCCAGGATGACCCTGCTAGAGCAGGGAGCTTGGACCAGATGCCCCACTGTGGTCCCTTCCAACCTGACCCATTCTGAGAGATACCATGATTCATTCTGCAACTATTCCCACTGATATCAATTAAACCTTTTAGAGAAACATTAAAGTTAAGGCAGGTAAAAAGAACTGCAGCTGGTAGATGTTAATCTTGTTATTTGAGTAGAAAGGACTCTGATATTTTATTAATAATCAGTGAGGTGCAAGAATCATATGCAAGAGGATAGTTTTTCAAGATTGGGAGAATGATGATTTGCAAGATTTTGTTCCTCTGGCAGGTGATTAAGAAAATAAACAGAAGATGTCCTCAAATAATCTTACAGGACTGGTTATAAAATAGTACCAATTATGGAGGGTTTTCTACAGAAAGCAAGGAATTCAGATACAAAACCTATGAATTTTCTTCTTACATTTCCTTAAACTATTTTTTTCTATGAACCACAGATGCAATATTTGCAAACCCATACCCTTCCAAAAACGGGTACTGGGGGCATCCTTCAGTGGGGGAAATGGGTAATATTCCCAGAGAAGCTGCTAGATATCACTGAAGCCACCCACAAGCTGTCAACATGCTTCTAGCAATTTTTTCTTCAAACTAATTAGCACCTTAGTAAAGATGTATTCGCTTTTGTCCCTTGACTTACCTGACATTTCTTTTATGATTTAAGTCAGAAGTTTGAAGAAATTCTGCAATGAAAAACCATATGTGCAGGATGATCATGATATGGAACAGGACCAATCTCTCCAAGAAAGGCTTTAATTCTCCCACAGCTGAATTTACCAAGAAACAATGACAGCCACATGAATCTGAAACTTGTTTGGTTTCTCTATTTCAGTGCTGCCTTCTCACAACATTTTCAGATGAAACTGTTCATCCCTAAAATGTTGCAGCTACTATTGTTTCATCAGAGAGAGTGTGAAGTGTATCTTTGTTTGAAGTAGCGTAGTTAATTGAAGGCTATTCATTCTATTGTTAGTCCTTTTTTGACAAATATTCATAGAGGATTTATGACTACTACTTAGTATAATATCTCTGGGGTAAAGCATTACAAGGGTCCAAGGCCTAATGCCCTCCCCCTGACTCTGGATGGATTTTCTTAAGTGAATCCACCAACTCCTTTTAGCTGTTTTTGAGGTCAGAAGACTAAAACTTACAGAGGGAAGGTTTGAAAATTCATCTCTGATAGATAACACATGTAACATCTTCCTGGGCCATCTCCTTTAGAAAATACAACAAGAGAGCTGTCAGACCTAGATAATGTAGCAATTATGTTAAGTCTTGTAGTTTTCCAGTTTTACAGATTTAAAAAATTGCATTGTTTAAACATTGTTTGAACAGCAGCAATGCAAGGGAGAAGGGAATAAATTCCATCTGTTTTTTGTTCATTAAGCAAGCAACAGCTGCTGCATTCTGCAATAGATAGAGAGAAGTCAGTAGAAGACAAACCTCTCACTGTGTCAGATAATTCCATATATCAACTAGTCTCAATAGCAAAATCAGAGCATAACCTGGATAAAGACAAGACTAAGAAAACCAGAAAGACAACTCCTCATACATCTTGAGTCTTCACATCGATGTTCGGTCAGTTCGTTTCAGTTCCCCCCAGCCTGTGCCTCAGTGTGTGAAGTGGGAAAGCTGCAGCCATTCACCAGCCTGGGGAAAACAAAGTACATTTCCCCAAAAGAGTACACTTCACAAGCTCCAGGACGTACTGCTGAGGCTGTATTCCACACTTGCTTGACGGTGATATGGTCTCCAGCACTACATCTATCAAACGTTAATGAACTCTTCTTCACAAACGGTTTGCAAGGCAGGGAATCATTATCTCCTTTTTACAGATGGAGAACTGAGCCACAGAAAGATGTGAGTGATTTGCCTAAAGGAAATCTGCAGCCAAGCCAGAAACTGAACCCAGACCTTTCAAATTTCAAATTTCAGAGCACCATTCTCAGAGCATACAGTTCCAGCCAGATATGCTGGCAGTTTTTTTATTTACAACAGATTTCTTTAGAATTATATTTTTCCATTTTTAACTGGATCCTGCCTGCATTAGAACAGTCTTTACCTCAGTCCATAATGCTTCCTGGTGTCTATATAAATTAAAAGAGTATAGTAGAGAAAAACATTTGGAATTTCACTCTTGCTGACAACTTTTGAGTCCTCTCATCATTGTATGTCTAGTTTGGAGCCATTTGTCATTTGTTATTGTTGTCATTATTTCTAAAATAGTACCTAAACATGAAATTCTGTTTTGATAAAATCTGCATCTCTCTTTATGACTCCTGAAAGTAAAAATGGCTCCAATGTTGAAATCATATGATGTGTTGAGCACAGAAAACCTTGTCAATTGAAGTAAACTTTATTTTATAAGCTTTAGAGATGCAGCTTAAATAATTTCAAACCTTTTTTTCTTTTGCCTGCCAAATTATACATTTTTTTTTTTCCCCCCATAAAAGACATACAGTTTGACCTGGATAATCAGCCAAATAGCAAGTACAAATAACATTGGTATATTTTAGGGTCATGGTCAGTCAGACATTTAAAGGGGTCCTTGTCAGGGAGAGAAATCAGACTCCTCAAAAGCTGCCAGTAGCACCTTTTTATGAAACCATCCTTCCACTTCACAGCAGAGAGGTCCAAAGCATCACACCAAATAAAACAGATCCTCATAGTTGGTGTTTAATTATCCCCATGACAACAGTCGGTTCTTTCTGTCTCAAAGAATTCCCTTCTTCACACTGTTACTGTCACCATATGTGAATAAAAATCCAGGCTGGACAAACCACAGAGACAAGGGGTCAGTACAGGTTCTTGGAGATATTTGTGGACCTGGGAAGACCGAGAGAACACTGGTTATTGCTTAGCATGGTAACTTGTAAAATCAGAAAGGAAGGTGGTTACACTGATACTATCTAAAATTTAAGGATTCCTTTCTTAAAGATCAATATTCAATGTGCTGACTAGATGCCATCTATGATAATAGCAAAGTGCCAAATTTTGATCTCGGTTTGTCATACAGGTAAAAGAAGTGTGTGGGTTATCAGCTGACTGTTACCCTGAAATCAGTCCATTGTAAACTGGAATACTTGAAAACAAACAGCAAAATATGTAACAAAGGTCATAAAAATGCACCACTTTTAATAGAAAAAGCAGTAAGATTTCACATTTACCTTTGATATTTAGGATGAAACAGTAAAGACATTCATATAATCCCAATAGCACATACAAAACCCAAAGGCTATAATTCTAATTAGTTCAATCACTCTGTCTGTGCTTACTGCTGCTGCTTTTCATCTACTACTGCTAAGCTATGTGCTTTTTAAATGAATATTTCATTTTCTGATCTGGTTGTTGGCCCAAGGTATGTAATAGCTATTAGCAATATTACTGAATATGAGACAGTTAACAAGGTAGCAGCCTTAACAAAACACATCTTGGTGGCGGTAAATGAAGAGAACTGCTATCACATGAGTGATATTTCTAAATTTAATTTTATTTGAAACATTAAAGGAAGAATGCAGCATAAAACTCATTGGATACCATCTGAAATTGTCTTAGTATTCATATTATCTTATAATCAGTATGTCATGTGTTTAAAAGATGTATGATTAGGCTACAAATCAATAAAAGGATAAAAAAGAAAAATCAAAATGATCTAGACATTCTGTCCTGATACTCAGTTTCTTCTATGGTTGATACTATTCAGAAAAAAGTAAAAAATTTTCCTTCCTTCCAGGAAGGAGGACAAAAAGGAAATGATCCTATTTGCTGATTAGAAGTATGAATAAATAGGTAGAATCAGCACAGTCATTAGTTTAGAATTGACACAGGTGGAGCAACCAGTTCCCTGAAATCTCTAATGCCAAACATATACCAGGCAGACCAAAATTAATAAAGTTAATAATATAAAGTAATATTCAAATTCCTCAAATTATATATCGCTGTAGCCTATATACCATCTCTAACCATCTCAGTAAAAAGATCCTTTTTATTGATGATTTTTTTATTTTCATACATTTTCATAAGCCTTAAAACAAATTCTAATATTTGACACATACATATGTGTATGATTCTCTTGGCTTGGTATAAGATTGGGTTCAAAAAGGAATGTTCATCATATTAACATTTTAATAAAAATCCAGTACACGTAAGGGCAAATTTTAAACTGCTCAAATCAATATATCATGCAGCTTCTATAGATGATAATCTGACATACATGAATCCTTACCAGAGACAGTAGTCCAGGATGAGAGGCACAATAACTACAGCTAGAATTTTGGAAAACCAAATGGCCCCTGACCTTGACTATCCAATCAGCCACTCAAATATTTTTTTCAAGAATAGTTTGAGCCTATTCTTAACAACACCAACTGTAATTATAAGGTTTTTCAATTTAACTGATTATCAGCTTTTCAAAATTTACAGATTTTCATTAAGGAAAATCTGCCCTAAATTTTGCAATATATGTAGTCCAATGCTCACTTTGAAGTATAGAACATGAAGAGATGTATATCACCTAGAAAGAAATTTCAGTCACATTTAAATGACATTGAATACAGTGAGCAATAAAGGAACAAATGCTCCTGTTACTCTCAACACATTGTTAAGAAGCACTGACAATCTGCTTTATTTCTATATGGCATTTCTTTAATGTATTTTTCATTCTGTTGATTCACTGGCAGGAACTTGGGCTGGAGTTAACATATTTTGCATATATAAATGCTGGAGAAATGATTTTTGTAATGCTTCTTTCTGAATGTTTCTGTGTCAGAAGTATGGGACTAATCACTGTGTTTTCAACAGCAAGCTCATTGAGGATGTCGTTCAAAATAGCAAAAATGCATTCTTGTTTTACTGTCTAGTGATTGTACCACCAGTGTTTTCTCCTATAGACTGCATTAAAGATTATATTCTGCAACAAAAGTGATGGAACACAAAACTCTTCTATGCGTGAGAATTTCATTATCTAACAGAGGAGTATTACTAACATACAAAAAATAAGCAGTCAAAAGTTGAGAAGCATCAGGAATAAGGATGCATATTTAGTATCAAATGAGTTCTTTTTTTCTTGTAGCAAAGATTAATTACAGTGATTAATTACAGTATCATAAAATGTCCAAGTCTTGCTTTGCACTGCCATGCAAAAGAGAACAAATGCAAAATCATTAATTTATAGAGTTAATGAGAGTTCAGGATAAATTAGTGAGTTAATTCAATCGGAAACTAAATTTAGTAATCCAAATACTCATTGAAATATTCTGATTTTAATATGCAAAGGGCATATGTTATTTGTAAGTCCTGACAAAATATGACTTTTACTCCCAAAATTCAGCATTTGTCAAGCTTATCATAGACTTAAGACAGTAAAATAGAGCACTTGGTCTGGAAAACACCAGCTCCTGCATCACTTTTCTTTCTATATATATATAGGAGGTGGAATTAGAAGATCGAAGGAGAAAGGAGGGAAAGCTAGATACTTTTTTATTTCATTGGTATTAGCTATCAAAATGGCCTGTCATGCTCTGATCTCTATAAATGCAAGATTTATCACCTGGATGTGCAGTGAAGGCTGCAATAAATGGGTCTGGCCCTTATGCTTTTCTGAAATGTGAAGCAATCAGGATGGTATAAGATGTAACTGGGCGCAAAAATCACAAAACCCCAAATTCACCGTTTTCTTACCTGTGGTCTGAATTGAAGCAGAATTATGAAATCTGGGATTGTGTTTGTTATTTCTAGATATGAATGCATTTTTATAGGATATTTCTGCTATGTTGAGATCATTTCATGCTAGGTCTCTAAAGCAAGTATTTGGCAAGATATAAATCAAGTAATTAATTTAAACCAAAATGTTATTTAAATGGAATCAAGCACAGAAATATGGGCCAAAACTCCTGGACTCTTTCTTTGATACCTGTTAGTCATGGGATATGTTGTGTTTCCTTAAATTAAAATCAGTGCTTTGGCTTTTTTTGCATTGACATTGGGCTTGTTCTAAGAAGAAAGTCAAACACAGGAATGAGCACATGCAAAACAGCAATTTGAAGTTATGAGGCCTGGTTTTGCATGCTTCTATGTTTGTTGATCTGGCCTTAATAAAATGCTGTCACTTTCACCACTTCGAAGTGTTTGACAAATTTTACAGAAAACTTCTAAATGCAAAAGGACACAGAATTTTAATTTCTGGTAAATTTTGAGCAAATATTTTAGACAAATTGAAGAGTTCTGAAAAATCCTCTTTTCTCACACATTAATGTGTTCTGAGCCATATAATCAGTTGCAAAACCAAATTGTTGAGCACTATCGAATAATTTCATAATGTGGACTGAATTAATTTCAGAGATGGCAATAAATAAAAGAGAAAATGAGATATGTTACTGAAAGTTACAGAATAGCAGGAAAACAATGATGAATAGGGAATGTTTTGCTTCAAAATTGTTTTTGATGTAATGTATTAAGCAAACAAATATTATATTACCAATGCATTTCGAAACATATATAAGACCACAGGAAGAATGTGCCTCAAAAAGAGTCATTACCTACATCACACAGTAACCATACTTGTATCATCTAGTACTTAAAACTGTCTAAACACATATGTCCTGTCTTTCCTGGACCCTGATTTATTACATATATATTCAGATGGTACTGTTCATCAACTTCTGTTCAGCACTGGGAAATTAGGCTTTTGGGGAAAACTCATTGTGGCCTTCCAGTATCTCAAGGGGGCTTATAAAAAGGAGGGCAAAAGACTTTAATACAGGCAAATAATGACAGGAAAAAGAGCAACGATTTTAAACTGAAAGAGGACAGATTTACTTTAGATGTCAGGAAGAAATTCTTGACTCAGAGGTTGGTTGCCAGAAAAAAGCTGTAGATGCTCCACCCATGAAAGTGTTCAAGATCTGGATGGGGCCCTGAGCAACATAAACTAGTGACTGTCATACCTTTCCATGGCAGAGGGGTTGGAACTAAATGATCTTTAAGGTCCTTCCAACCCTAAACATTTTATGATTCTATTATTCTATGATTCTAGAGTATCGTGAGTTTCAGCTGATGTTTGTGAACAATGGATTCCTGAACTTTGGAGTCATAGAATCTTGAAAGGGACCTTCAATTCCAACCAACAACATAACTACCATGTCCACATCAAACCATGTTTGATGGTTGTGAACAATGGATTCCTGAACTTTGGAGTCATAGAATCTTGAAAGGGACCTTCAATTCCAACCAACAACATAACTACCATGTCCACATCAAACCATGTCCTAAAGTGCCACAGCCACACATCACACATGTTTTGAATACTTCCAGGAATGCTGACTCCAGGTGACTCCATCACTTCCCTGGGCAGCTTGTTCCAATACTTTGCAACCTTTTCTGTGGGAAAAAAAAAAAAAAAATAATCCTACTAACCATTCTAAACCTCTCCTGGTACAACCTGGGGCCATTTTCTCTTGTCTTGTCAGTTGTTACCTGGGAAAAGAGACTGACAACCACCTGGCTACCATGTCCTTTCAGGGAGCTGTAGGGAGCCACAAGGTTACCCCGAGCCTCTTCTTCTTCAGTCTAAGCAACCCCAGATTCCTCAGCCACTCCTCCTCAGAGCTGTGCTCCAGAGCCTTCCTCAGCTCTGCTGCTCTTCTCTGGACTCGCTCCAGTACCTCAATGTCATTCTTGTAGCAAGGGGTGAAAAACTGGACATGGGATTTGAGATGCAGTTTCATCAACTATTCTAATTAATACAGTGAAAAATATTTCCCCTTAAATACATGCCTGTGCTGGTTCTGTCTTGACCCTGCAAACACAGAAGAAGAGGTCTAAGTCTACCTTCTGCAGATGGTTTTGTATTTTAAACACCACCTGTGACATGTGATCAGAGGGTCAAGGTAGGTTTATTGCCAATTTTTTACTACATTTTCAACATGATCATGTTTCACATTTAATTTTCTAAACTTAGAATGGAGATTCACTGAAATTTATAGTTTCTCAATGCAGTGTCCACTAATATTATTAGTAGTAGTTGTAGTATTAATAGCAGTAATAGTAATTATAAAAATAATTGCATATAAATATCTATATAAAATCCTAGCATTTTAGAGGATCAGAGTTTGAAATCCTGCACTAATCTGTCCCCAGCACATCACTCTCAGTCCTGCTGATCCCTGGATTGCACAGCCCTGCCAGCTTGGCAGGGCAGAACTCTGCTGCCTTGGACTGACCCACCTTTCCTGTTCTCACTGCTGCTTTTGTAAAGTACACCCCCAACATTATCTGGGGATTTTTATGCCTCATCAGCTTGGCTTTCTTTACTTTATTCCACATTTCTTTTCTTTTTTTTTATTTCCTATTTTCACAGACATAGAAATGCCCTAACATTTCTTTTCTCACCTTCCCATTTGCCTGAGAGACCCAGCTGCTGCCCTGATCTCCCTTGCATCCTTTTTTATCTTTCTCTAACTTCTCTATGTATGGATGCATTAAGAGACATACCAGGCTCCAAATGTAAAACAGGACTACACTGCAGTTATCTCTAATCACTATCACTACACCTTGATAATCTCTCACAGACAAACAGGTTACAATAAGAAACAAGGAAGCCAGCTGACACGTATTTAGAAATCTGATACATATTTCCCTCATTCACTGATGTGCTAGTTTTTCACTCTGAGAGTCTTGCTCCAAGGACTGTTTCACAGCAGTCATAAATTTTATAATGTATTGGTGTTAGCCAATATCACAAACAGGACCGAAACTGGCTTTCCTGGCCCTGAGGCTGGCTGAACCAAATAGCGGCAGTTGTGGTGTGTTACCTCAGAGACACTCTTGGCTCGCTGGGCAACTCAGCGAGCACTCAGATTTCTTTTATACGGAGCATAAACGAGACGGAGGTGAGGGAAGGAGTCAATTCTGATAGAAAGATTAATCCAGCCTTTTTATTCCGGCAGTCATACTTCTGAATGTATCAAGTCCTCTAACAGAATCTATCAGAACTGTAGCCAAACTCTGTAGGAGGCTATAGTAGCTGCTGTACCTGCTGATGGAACTCCAGATGTCACTATGATGGAACTCCCAAGACTGCATGGTCCCAGTCCTTTTACCTGGGGGCAGGGGGAGAGGGGAGGGGAATGGTGTCCACCAACCACGTAAGGGAGGGGAGTTTTCTAAGGACAAAGGACACCCAGGCATCCCAATGATTCCTAAAGGGTACAGAGTATCTCTTAAATCTACCAACCACTCGACGCCCGTTTGGGATTCCAGTGTTGATAGACAAGCCTATCAGGGGTCAGGGTGGGGAAAGGAAAGCTGATTGACACATCAGAGGTGGGGAGAATTTTAGGGGAGGAACCAGATAGATAAGTTTTGAAATCGCACCACTACAATAATGAGTTTGCTTTACCACAGGTAAAAATACCACAGTGAATTCCTGCACTGAAAACCTACTGGTCTTTATCTTATCACAGACTATTTTTCACCTTTTATAATAATCCATATTAACACAGATCCAGTTTATCTCCATTCCACCTTCTTTACATACCTGTAAATTTGCTCCAGTCACTTCCCCTGGAGACTTTATTCTCCAAATTAATTTTTAGGTGCTTTCCAATACAGTTCATACTTGTCAAAAGCCTTTTTTCTTTTTTTTTTTAAATCTACATGAATCTACCTCTTCACCAAACTGCAGAATCTGATCAGCTTCATCCATCTGGACCTGTCAGCTATCTTAGTACCACCAGAAACGCTCTTTCTTAAAATAATATTCTCTGTTGGTGCCCATGACACCATCTTCTGATTTTCATTCCCTTTTTCTCTCTCCAACTGTTTCTTTGGCACAGCCTTTAGAAATCCTCCTCTGTCTTGCCATCATTTTCATTGACAGTTTCTGTTTTTTTCATCTCTTCTATTTCTCTAATTTACTTTTGTAATGTCCAACTACAAAAAGAACCCCAAAAACCAAGACCAAAAAACAACCCTAACAAAAAAAAAAAAAAAATAGGACTCCAGAATCCCACTGTAATTCTCTCTCTGACATATGATCTTGAATTTTTTATCTCTTATCTTAAACTTATCATTGCAAAAACAGACCTCTGTGTTGGCCGCATCAAATTGTGTTCTGAAGGAAGTTCTTGAATTTGACAATCACGAAATGAAATGACAGAAAAATGAGGACATGTGTCTATAAAAAATAGGCCAGCTAGGCTTCCTTTCTGCATAGCAATTTAAATCAAACAGTCTAGAAAAGCAAGTAATTTATATCTTTATATCTACTGCCAGTAGAAGGAGGAGATGGAAAAATAATCAGCTGCATCCTGTGCAGAGTATTTTGAACTTCTGAGTGATCCCAAGCCATGTATTCCATTAGCAATCACAGTCATGGGGTACTGTGATTTTAGACAGTGCAATTCAGGAGTTTGCTGTCCCATCTGTCCACACCGTGTTCCTGCCAAGCACCCCTGCCATAACAGTGGCAGAAAAAATGAAAATATGTAAGCATTTGCCATGTGATTTTTAACCACAAGCAAGGATGTAATCACAACAGTACAACAGGTTGAACTGCAGTCAGCAAGGCACGCTAACACATCTGCTCTGCCTTACTATCCAAAATATCCCTAACAGGTGGTGAGGAGGAAAGTGAGATACTAAGGGGAAAGGATTGTTTTAAGTCACAGTAGGTTTTTGTCTTCCTGAACTTGAGTCAGAATATCACCATTTCTTCCTTTCACACTCTTCTCTGCCACCCTCAAGGCACCAGTGTGGTTTCCTGGATCAGTGCCAGGATAAGCTTATCAAAAAGGGAGCCCACACGTACGGTTTTACAGAATTTTTCACTGCTTGGTGTCCATCACAGAGAGGAAAGAATCTGTACTCAAATACCTCTCTTAGTGATACACAGCACTTTGAGTCTACTCTGTTCTCTGACCCGAGACAACCCAGGCAAATCTGCACCCTGGCTGATTGTACCAGGAGCAGGATGGTTTGCTGCCAGCCCTCCCAACATCCACAAAGACACCACTAGACTATTAGTACATAAACTAATTATTAAAGATGTATCTTTTACACATCTTAAAAATGGCAATGACTTGTACACAGTGCTAATTAAGCCTAATTTCTTTATGTGTTTGCAGGCATTAGTGCTCATTGCTGAGGAATCTATTATTTATCGACTGAAACAGTCCTCCTGTTCTTGGCACAGAGTAGCACCAGATGAAAGGTTAATTTTTGCACATTTAAAGTTCCATGAGGGCAGTGTAAGCATGGAAATTCATGTCAGCAAGGCAGCAAAACAATAGGAAATGCACCTGCATAGAAATGTCCTTTACTCTTTTGACTAATAAAAATTCATCATTTTATGAAATGAGGTTCATGGTTGAAGTCATTCCTGATGACCTCAACCTTCCTGATAAAACTCATCTGCAAGCCCATAAAGAAACACAGAGGCACAACTGTCAAAAAGTCCCTGGACTCTTTCATTAAACATTTTGTTATGTAGCAGGCTCTTCCCTGCCCTCCTGACACAGTAGAGCAGCTTGGTAGAAGTATCACTTTTTGACTTCAAATGCTTCTTGAGTGCTGATGAGAGACACGGATTTCCCAGAGAAGGATGCACTAGCCTGAGACAGACCAGTGAGCCAGTAGAAGGAGAATAGGAGGGCGATGCTCCAGATCCTACATCTCCTACAAGAGACACAAGTTGATTCCTTGGAAGCCTTTGGGCTGGGACTTCCAAGAGAATGTGAAGACTGATCACAAATGCAGAGAAAAAAAAAATCTCTGAGTGTAGCATGGCCACGTTTAGGTATTTGCTAACCTGGCTAGTTCTTCATTTAAGCCAGTGGAATAAACCAATCACTCAGCATGGGCAAAGTGAAATGTCAAGAACAGTAAATGAAGGCAACTGATAAATGATGTGTTGGAAGAAGGAAGCCACTCCTGCGGAGAACGAGGCCAGCAACGTGGCTGAAAAGGGGAGCTTAAAGCTGGTGCTGGTTTTGAACAACATTTGCATTTGCTTTCTCCAAACATGTGTCATTTTGAGAAATTGAAGTGTGCTGTTTAATCTCAGCATTCCCCTTTGGTTCATTTTCCTTGCATCACATGGTAATAATTTCATATTGCAGAGCTCCTCAAAGAGGTCACACAGTTCAAATTATGAATTTGAAAGCAGAAAGCTGACACAAATCTGTTTGCTGTGCTTACTGGAACTTAAAGAACTTTACTGAATTGTTTTAGTTTTTCAATTTTTTTTCTAGCTAAGAAAATGAAGCATTTAAGTGCCAATGCAAAGGAAAGCATTTTGAAGTTCAAGGACTTTTTGATAAATGGCAGAAGATATAAATGACTTAAAGCTATTATTGCATTTCCCCTGCAGTCCAGTGCTGTTTCTACTGAAGAGATAATTGTCATTAGGAATGCATAAAACCTATTGCGTTTGATTCTCAGTGAGAGAAATCGAACACGCTTAAAAGACAACATTATGAAAAACCTGACCAACTGTGTTTGCACAACAAATGCTTAGAAGCCATTTTACTTGCAAATAATCTAATGTCTGATGTCTTTAAAATGTTGAAAAAAAATTGTACAAGTATCTGGTAAAAGATAGAAATAATAAAATAAAATAAAATACATGATTATCGTTAAAAGACATTAAGGAGTCAAGTAATCCAACAGTCAAGTTGCCGTGTTATGACTGCATTTCTTGTTGGGAAACACAAGATATGGCATGTGAGTTTTGACTTCTTTCAGATATCAAATATTCTCTTTGTAACAATTATCAAAGTGTGAAAGTTTTGACATAATACAATTAATTTTTTTCCCACAAAGCATCCTGCATACTCCTGGCATCTTTGCCTAGAAACTGTTGAATCATATCGCGCTATTTCTGTAGGACAGGACTATTAAGGGATTTTCTTAGTATATGACAAAGATTTTGAATTGTGGTTGAGAGTCTGCAGATTTACCCTAAATGAGAATTATTAAAGAAAATCAATAATCCTAAAGAAAAAAAATTAAAAATGGCAAGTAGAGTAATTTATTCACACATATGAATGGCATTTTTATGCCGTTTTTAAATTTAGCAACCAACATATGAATCATTAGTTTTTCTACATAATAAGCATTATTGTGTTACTTAAATAACATTAATATTGTTGGCTGAATTTTGTTCAAACAAGAATACTGCAGCTTCTTGGTCAGTCTGTGCAAAAAGTTACATATTTTATGTCAAGATGAATTTTCTAGAGGGTTAGTTTCTAAATCAGCTTTTAATTCTTCTTTCAGGAAATACCTTTCTGAGCCCTTTTTAAATGGAATGAAGACTAATGAAGATAAGGAGAGGAACTGAAGTACAAATATACTAGAATACTTCAGTAGCTGAATTCTGAGGAATTATGTGCATCATGTCATTCTTCTTTCCATTGACATTAACAGTCAAATCCTCTGGATGACTTAGCATTTAAAAATCAAACAAATTGAAGCAAAAGCCCATAAATTAATGCAAAAGCAGCTTTATAGTCCCTCATACAGACAGTCAGACACGTGTTGAAAGACTGCCATTAAAATTTTGATATGTATTATACAGTCATGCATTAGGTTGGAGAAGAATGAAACAAACTCCATAAGAAAATGTATTATTACCAATGTTGAAGGGTATATGAAAGAATTATGAAACTTTCTTCTTTCCTTTTATATTTGCATCAATAACTCAGGTTAAGATACCATGCCCTGATGCAGCCCCAGCAATATATCTAAATGTTGTCTTTACGTGTAATAGCTTATTTCTATATTTGGCAGAAACTCTCAGTAGTGCTCTTGTCTACAGCTTCAGATCTCAGTACAGTAGTGCCACAAGATTTAAGCTGCAGAATTTAAACTTCCATCTTTGTACACAGATCTTGAACAAGCGTTTGCTTCATCCTTAAAATGTCAGAGTTCTGACTGTAGTATGCATTCAAAAAGGATATGCTAGATGTTCCTCTAAACCAGCAGAAGTTAGTGCATCCTAGGAGCTGATCCAGTCCAACAAGTTCCCAGAATTGTTCCCAACTCTGAGAGTCACTGAGACACACAAGTCTGAATAACTGATTTATGAAGAGTTGGAGGAGTCCTCTACTTAATGAAAATGAGGAATAGTGAAAGGTGACTACAGGAGTGAAGGAGGTCTCATACTTGAGAAATGTGTAAGAGGCAGAACTTTAAAAAGGAATAATAATATTTTCCCCCTGCAGCTTCTAAGCCTTGCAAGACCCTCTCTCTAAAATTTGATAGGAAGAACAAAAAACAGTGTGACCAGCAAACTATTGACTCATCTCACCTCTCCCTTACAACCTTTTTAGCTCCCCATTTTGCTCTCACTTACTTCTCTCAGCTGTCCTGTCTCACAGCTTTACAGATAGCAAACTGAAAGGAGTCCAAGATGGGAAAATTAAATAGTATCTATATTTCTACAGAACTTAAAGGTAGCTCTGTCTGCTGACAAAACAGTTTTGCATGAGGAAGAGGAGAATAATGCAAGCTAGTGTGTTTTCTTCTTTTCCTATAATTGTTGTGAAATAGAGAAATTATCTTTGAATTTAAAACAAACAAAAAAAAATTTAAAAAGATGGATTGCTTTCATACACATTTTTAAGAGGGTGAGGACATAAAAAATTATCCACACGGATTGAAGCCATAAAACTTTACAGAAACTTGCTGTCAAATGAAGAAAAATTGCCTTATTTGGCATAAGATAAACAAATTTCTAACAAAGAGAAAATTCACAGTAAAAATCTAGAAGGCATTAAGAAATACCAATAGTTCTTTAAATATTCTTGCCTGGTTTTTTTTTCACTTTTCCTCTGGTTTAAGTCTGTTTAATTGAAGCAACTGAATAATCACCTTATTTTCTTTGTTGAGTTGAGGAAAACAGGTGAGATTTTTCCCTCTCCAGCTGATGTATTCCCAAGCATTCTGAGCCCTCACATGTTCCTTTTACAGAAAAAAAATCAACTGCAAAGAATGAGCCTCTTACAAGGCTATAGCCTAAAATAGACTTGATCATTTTGCTGACAGAGCAAGAATTAAGTATTTTTGTCCTTCAGACTTCCTGTCATGGTAAGCGTAGCAATACTTTTAAGCATCAGATATGTCCCATCAGTAATGTCATTTGTTCTGTGAGAGATATTTCTATTAGTCTCTTAAATTGATAGCAAATATTGTGTTGACTGGAAAGTAATTTTTTTTCCATGAAAAACATTAATTACATTAAGTTCCATATGTCCTTCAGACAGAGCAGAGCATTGTAATACTGTGGGACTGATTTTTGTTTCCTTCCAGCTGACTGGAACATGAATTTAAAGTACCTTCTACATAAAAGAGTGTTTTACTGCACAAGTACACATTTATAAAAGTAGCAGTTAATTAAATGTCTGAAAGCCTTTTTTTTCCCCCTTGCCTGTTCTGCATAAAACCTCTGCATCAGACAAGCACATTCTTTAAATAACTCTGTACTGGTAGAACCATTAATGCATTTTAACTTTATCAAGCAGTATAAAAAAGTTAGATACCCTCAAAATCTTTAACATCAAATTTTTACAATAAGTTCTAAATTTGCTTTTAGCATTTTTTATTCTTTGGATTGATTTTATCAATAAAGAATCTGCATGGTTCCAGATGCTTTTCATAAGCACAAATATATAAAATTATTTGGAATAGTTTACATGGGTGATATTAATACAGCTTTGTTATACTTTAAATGTTTTAAATGTTTGGGGTTTTTGTCCATTTGACTATTATGCCATGCATTGACTGCAAACTGAAGTGTTATAATTTCATTGAGGTTTGATTTTTGCCTATAATGTCTTCCTTTTCTTCTTGGGTTATTTATTAATAAATGTCTCAATATATACCCTCTGCAGGGATAATGAAGACATAGAATTGCTACAGCTGAGTTTGAAGCACAGAATCAAATTTAGGCCTTCAGCAGACAAGAGTATTATCCAGGTCAGAAAATTTTTAGATTTAAATCTTTTATTGCAAGTCACGATGAGAACACTTATCTTTAAAAATAGCAGACTTTTAACTGAATGTGTATCAAATAAAGCATACTTTAGATACAAGACAGTGAGAAAGTATTTATTTTCTTCTTTTTAAAGACTTTCCAAAATCCAAATGGAAAGTCTAACTTTTCTTTAGCAAGCATGATGAAAAATGTAGGGAAACAAAAGAAAAAGGAGTATATGATTAAATAAGTAATAGAACTGCTTTGTCCCACTTTCCTATTTGTCCCCAGTGCAGTTATTTCATAAGATCTGCACCTACCCAATCATCTTTCTACTTTGGCCCTACCTCCCCAGTTTACTCTTGAGAGCATTGGGGAAGACAATACATCAAAACTTTTATGGAGGTTTTGAGGTACACCTGCTTCTGTGATTGAAAAGCCAAAGGTTCAACAGAAGCATAGATGGAAACTACATCAGCCCTAGAGAACTTTTCTTGGTTTTCCTATTTTGGCTTTTAGACAGCTCCTATTTTTTTCTTCCAGGAGCTTCTCATATATAGGATATACATCAAATCTGACTTTCCATGTCTGACTGGAAAATAAATTATTCAGGCTCATTCAGCTTACCACATAACAGCTGAGGAGTGAACCTGTTCAGAGGAATGTTTGCAGAGACAGCTTACTGCTGGATAACAAATTTCAAATGTTTCATATACCATGTTCTAAATCAACCATAACAGTCCATGAATTCAGTGAAGTCTAGTCAAAGCTCTAGTCAAAGAAAACCATATTCAAGTTTGTTGTAACTGTTTGCAAGAATATGACATGCCTTTTGGTTGCAGTTTCATGCTGAAAAATCCAGTAAACAACATGGTGTCTTCCAACCAACAGTTTCCACTTTATGGATCAAAGTTCCAGCTTGAAAGAAGAACATGTCTATTAGATAAGCTTCTCACATAACAAAACGGCATTTCTTTGAATAAATGAATTTCTAAAAGTGTCAGTGGCATCTATCAGTCAGATAGGTTAAATATTCATAGGAACTTTGCAGTAATCCTTAAACTCCTCAAGCCTTTTGAATTTTCAGTAGGTCAGCTATTCCATTCAGATTTGCTGGCAGCACTGACTTCTTCCTATAAAGGGCTACAGGAAATGGTAATAAATCATGCCATTGGTAAGTTTTTCATTAGTCACCTTAAACACTGCAAATTTTCACTTTTCTCTAAAATATGTAATGAATTAATTACTAAGTCTGGTAACCTTCCTTACACAGAGTATATTGGTCGTATTTTGACTTCTACGCTAATTCGCTCAAGTAGTCCCAGATACATCTATTTCAGACCATAAAATAATAATAATTTAGGTTATTATTAATAAAATTACAATACACTAGAGTCTTGATGTTGCATCAAGATAAAAATAACTTCTAAGATTTTAAAGAAAAATCTTAATAATTATTGTTTATAAATATTATAACTCCTCAGAAAGCCCTATTCCATCCTGCTGGAACCCAAATGATTTTATTATAAATTAGCTATTTGAATAGGTGAACATTAGAATTGAAAATGTAAAGGCATGAGTAGTTTATTTCTAAAAGTGGACCTAAAAGACATTGATGATTAAGATAGACTTGCAATGGAAAACTGTATCTTGTTAAATATGTGCAACAGTTTATATTAGGAAATCTGGTTTTAATTTGCTTATAATGTCTTCATAATTTAGTTATAGGTTTGACTTACATGTGATGGAGTCTGAATTTGTCTGAAAACTGTCAGCATGAGAAAAAGCCACACAGAAAATACTACCATGGCAAATATTGTGTTACCTTAAAAATTGAAACATAACAGTGCTGATACTCACTTCATTTACAATTTAAAGCAGCCTATTCAAACTTGTCAGAAGAGCTGTTTGACATTGCAAGTATGTGTGCTGTTTTTCTGCCTGTTCCAGTAGGCTTTTCAAATTAAGGAAAAGTACAGATCCCTAAGGACATGACTTACTGTACAATCAGGAGATGGGCTTCATGTCCCCACCTAACATAGCTTCTCTATGCTCTTGCTAGCCATGACTAGTAAATTAAACAAGCTCCTAACCATTTTCTGCAAATGAATGTATGTCACAGAAGTGCAGAAGAGACAAGCAAAAACTCATTTAGATGATCAGACACTGTCCTTGAATTAATAGATAGGAGTTACACCTGATCAGACTTTTGTATCACTTCCTTGGCCATGATGGAGTCTCTCCCAGACACGCAGTTTCCATTCTGGCAGGACCTAAAGGAGGTTAATTGGCCAGCAGAAAGAATCCGGGGTGTACAAGACTCTAAATGTTCTCAAAACACTTTTCTCCCACCTTGCTACACCCCAAGTTCACCAGAGAGTGCTTTAAGGAGGGTAGGGTAGGGTAGGGTAGGGTAGGGTAGGGTAGGGTAGGGTAGGCAAGGCAAGGCAAGGCAAGGCAAGGCAAGGCAAGGCAAGGCAAG
>CM031859.1:66870847-66957424 GCA_018697195.1 Certhia americana
GGCAAGGCAAGGCAAGGCAAGGCAAGGCAAGGCAAGGCAAGGCAAGGGAGAAAGAAAGACTTGGATCCAAACACAATCCCAGCTTCTATAATGTCTGAGGCAGTAGGACATATCAAAAGTGTAAACCCTTTTATCTTCTCTGGTCCTGCCCTACAGGTGGGGCTTTTGATGTGCCAGTGGCTTGGTAGACGCTTTGGAGCTGGACCAGAGGCTCCGGTGGGTGGGGTGTGGAGTACTGCACTGCCCCACCTTCACTGACCTTGCCCTGCCCTTCTCTGACCACATACTTTTAATTATTTTGAGCCAGCAGTTATTTCTCTGGTCCTCTACACTCCTGTAGGGAAGTGATTTCCGTACAATAAAATTCAACAATTTTATACAGATTTCTAGAAGCATGATCATGTTAAAAATAAATAAATGCATAAAGTATTTTGCAGCAGTGGATGCTAAGTAATTCCATCTTTCCAAAACCACTATTTCAATTTCCTAGCTTTAGGCAATTTGACCAAGGAAACTTTCCCTTTTCCTTCCTCCAGCTCCAAGCACTACCTCTCAGGAAGGCAGATTCTTGTCCTGCTGTCCAGACAAACTAGACTGTCACATAAAATTCCATGCAGCCATGATCCTATTATTTTCCTCTCCTAAGAGTCTTCTAAAACCTTTCTGCTTAATAATGACTTCATGCATAACAACACCACTGATATCAGTGTTGTGGTCTGTACATCCTTTATAACCGGATGTAAATCTAAGAGACAAGTATGCAAGACGTAGCTTCCGACATAAAACTCAAAAGGATTTCTAAGCATTCCTATATCTAAATAAGTGACTCTCCTTTGCTATTCTGAAACTTTAGATAAAGATGACTTTCAAAGTAGAAACATTTCGCACATTGACAATGGAATGATGAAGAGCCTCATAAAACAAAAAGAAAAAAATAAACACATGAAAATATTCATGACAATTCACTTGCTTTTTTTTATCTTTTCTTCTCTGAGACAGTTTTGGCTGGCTGCAATTTGCTTTCTCCTCATGTCCTGCAAGGGACAGCAGATTTGTAGATGAACTGATTAGGCAAACAGATGCTTCTCTCGTTCTTCTCATTTTTCTCTGCCACCTCAAGTGAAGCAAGAGTCACTCTCAGTGGCAGTGTTGTCACTGCCGGCTGTGGCCCTAATGATTAACCTTTTTGTACAAGTCCCTTGTGTTTCTAACCCATCCCCACAGGACCTATTCAGCCACACTTGTCTTAGTTTGCAGTATTTTGCAGAATCTAAAGCATTAATCCTGAAATATATAGCATTTTTTCATACTATAGTAATAATAAAAAAGAAATAGATATAAGAGAACACTCTTAATTCAGAAGAAAGAAAGAATAGTAGCTGTAACCCTCAGGAGACCCAATTTCTATCTCCAGTTTCTGATAGTTAAATTCACTGTTGGGTTCTCTGGAATATGATATAACAGAGAACACATTACAGAAAGCACATTACCATTTTCTGTAGTGCTGAGCAACCATACCTTTGTACGCCAGTGGGATATAAAGTTTATTTGGAAGAAAGACATGTAATGCAATTTGCTTTCACATTGTTTTCTGGTTTTAAGATCTAACTTCCTCCTTCTGGCTCCTTGGAACAGACCATCGATCATTCTGCATTCTGGAAAATAGAAACAAACATCTTTCAGGATCTGCCTTTAAGGATGTGTGAATGCCAAGATGTCTCCCAATAACCTTCTGTAGCAGTAGTCAAACACTGTATTTGCTGTTGGATGTCCTTTTAATTGCATTTGTTCATGATACAACACAGCTGGAGTAAAGATGAAAAATTTCAGTCAAGCACCATGCATCCTTTAAGTCATGAAGGAATATTTCTCACAACAGTTTCTGAGATTCATTAGTACCAATTCCTTTACCTCCATGATGGTTGGAGAGTGTCTGAGACAATGTTTATAGGGAGTAATACTATCCTTCATCAACTGAAAAAGTAGATAAATCTGTCTTCAGGCATTGTTCTACTAATCTGTATTCTGCCAGTTCTCCTATTCAGCTATGATATTTTAACCTCACTACCTCTTTTTAAGTGGCATTGCTTTTCCCTGCGCACCACTTCAATTCTATACCCATGAGTATTTGGAATAAGGATGGTCCTTTTACAGTTATCATTCACATTTGCAATGGAAATGTATTTACAATATATGTATACATACATACTATTATCTTCACAAATTCTGCCTGGAGGGTAAGAGATCTACACACAATTGATTACTTGGAAATGTTTACACTAGAGTGATCTTCAAACAAACTGTCTAGGGCTTAAAAAATAAAACAAACAAATCCTATTTAACTGTACCACTGTATCCTCTAATCTGGGGCCAGAAGAAAAGGAAGAACTTTTGAAGACAGCCCTCAGAGGTATGATGAGGTAAATCATTCACTGGGGATTGTGTTTCTCATTAATTACAGAAATTACTCAGAATGCAAGTTATTCCCCAAAAAGGGGATCTAATTACTCATTCACATTTGCTCACTGTCTTCTGTGAGTAGATGTATTTAAACAGTAGAATTTTTCTTCCATTAATATAGATGCTTGAAAATTGGATTCATCTTTACTAATTATAGAAGCATAGAATAATTTGAGTTGGAAGGAACCTTTAAATGTCATCTAATCCAATTTCTGATGAAATCATCAGGAGCATCTTCAACTAGGAGAGAGAGAGAGAGCAACCTGTCTCAAGATAGGCTCCAGAGCAGACTACAGGAATTGCCATGTAGAAATAATTATCCCTCTCCCGTGGCTACATGCAGGTTAATTGGAGTCTAAATAAGGGCACAATGAGGCTGGATGACAATGTCTTTGTTCATTTCTGTGTATCCGGAAATGCTTTGGCTGTATGGAAGGGGAACAGTGGGCATATCCCTGCCCACAGGGACATGCAATCAAACTGCAGAATTGGTTTCAATAATCATCTGTAAGAATAAAACCAACACACACTCTGTCACACACTCAAAACTGTGCAGAAAAAAAATCTGTGCAGATTTAAAGAATGTTCTTAATTACTATTAAAAATCTTCTGATAATTAATAAATCAAATGAGGTATTACATATATAAAATTGTAGCTCATGAATTAGAATAAACAAACAAATGAGCAAACAAAAATTTAAAAAAAAAAAAAAGAAAGAAACTGTCTCTGATTGGAATCTTTAGTCAGGAATTGTATTTTACATCTATAAATTCCATTTCTATTTTTTTTTTTAATTCTAGAGTCTGCATTGTTTTTTAATTTTTCAATCGTGATTTATTCAAGAAGATCTGGGAAAGGATTTGCTTTTTTCTGATTGTTTATCACCTAGAAAAATGTGCTGTCCAATCTGTTTATCAGTCTTTGCATATGCTTTTCCATCATCTTCAAGAAATACAAGTGATACCACACCCCAAACTCCCATTTCTGATGCCCCACTAAAGAAAATCTCTGAAGGTCATGTAATGAACTAACCAGTCATTACATGAAAACCATCCATGCAGTGTGAAGCCTTTTATCCAGTAAATACTTATAAAATCATACTGCTTGTTTTGTTCTAACAACTCTTTTTTGAGGTGCTAATGTTGATGCTTACAATATTTCTGATAATAGTAAACTAGATGATGCACATTTAAATGCGGTAATTTTATTTTGTCAGTACTCTTTCTTTTCAATTTTTTTGTCTTACCTCTAGAATTAGAATCCTACCCAAGTACTATTTTATAAAACAACAATTCTGTTAATCAGCTACATAACTTTGGCATTTTAAGAAGAGGCAGGCCAAGACTGAAGATATCAAATACAGCAGCAAAATAATTTCTAAAACATCTAGCTTTTCAGGCCTTCCAAATGAGTCTTATCACAACTGATTAAAGAAATAAAAAATGTTATGCGGAACTTTAGATCCTTTTAAATACAGAAAATATAAATGCTCTGTTTGCCACCATGTCTTGTTGAGTGAAAAGAATTAAATGACTGCTATCTTTCCCTCTTTTTGGTAGTTAGGCTATTAATAAAGAAAAAAAAAGTTCTTATTTACTACTGCAAAATTTCTCAATTACAAACCCCTTAAACATCCTTTGGATAGATAATTCCCCTTACTGAAGACTTAAAACCACATTTAAGATAGGGTTCCAGAGGCAGCAAGAATTCAGACTACGAAATATTCCACATCTGGTTTTGAGGCTTTTTTTTCCCCAGCTTACCTGTTAGCTGTCATGAAGAAAATATGCAACCTACATTCAAGTTTGTCATGCAAATTTTATGTGAACAAATTTGAATAACACAGAAATTGCCTGATCTTGTGAGATTCAGTGATGATCAACTACTGCCAGGAAGATAGTATCCCTTGAGAAAGTGTCACTGTAAGAACTGCATAGTAATACCAGTTTTAAAAGTAGATGAAAAATATTCAAGCTCCATTGGGCTGTATTTTAAATAAATTTATTGCCTTTACAGGAATAAGAGCCAATTAAAAGTTATGAGTAAAGACAGGAAAACAGGTTTAAATTCATCCAATCCCCTTATAGCCTTATTTTCTGTATTTCATGCAGAAATACAGAAATCTTAATTAAAAGTAAGTAGCAAGCACATGACTTAAATATGGGGGACACCCTGTGGGAAAATGGCAACATTTCTTGCTTTGCAAAGTGCTTAATGTGAGCCTGCATTTCCACTTAAAAAAAAAAAAATAAAAGAAAAAGAAACTGAATTTAAATACATTCTCAAAGTCTCAAAGTTAAGTACTTGCTTGAGTGCTTCCCAGAATTGAAGCCAAAATGAAAGATATAAAAAAACTAATAAATAGGATAAAGGAGGAAACAGAATGATCTAAAAGCTAGCATTCTAGCATGCATTCCTGGAGATTTTTTGAAGCCTCGATTTAATGTCTCTGTATTTCTGACACCAATATAGTAACACCACAAAATTAATCTGTGAAATCTCAGAAAATTAAAGTCTAAGGCATAAAGCCAGCATGTGAACAATAGCTTACTTCATACCCCAGAAAGCCAAATCTGACTTAGCTGGGCAAGAAAAATCAGAATATAATAAGAAAATGTTGAATAGGAGTTTTCACAAAAGGCATTAGAAAGAGAGATTATATACCAGTGGTGTTGTAATTCATAAAATGGAGTATTTCTCTTTGTTTTATGGAACAAGTCATCTAATGAAGAAGCACATATCTGTGTGATTATTGATGGCTGATTTAAAGATCTGTATCATTTCATGTTAGTTTATGTAATCCTGGTTATGTGGCATAATTCATAATTTTAAATATTCTTTTGACAGCTGGAACATGTGCTGTCATTTGAAATTATACCTGTCCAATCTGAAAAGTTTGAAGCAGATAGAAGCAGCATCCATATTCTTCTGATTTCTGATACCAGCTTAAACTGGAGAATTTTCTCTCTCAAAGGAATATGCTGCCCTGATGCTGCCTCACAGCAGGCCAGACACCACAGACAGCAGGCTCCATAACTGAAGCTGTATAATTCCTTTCACTTCCATCCCCATTGGATTTCCTAATGCCTGACCTCACATGGCAGAATTTCACAAATTCCATTTCTTCTGAAGTACTGGAGCACATATTAGAAAGGTACAACATCTGCTATCAGCCATGAAAGTTGGGGCAGGCTGTTTGACTTGGAAGGAGTACAAACAAACACACTTCAAAAGCTGAGTTCAGCTTGCAATCTGAGGCTTAAGGTAGGATATGGAAAGCCTGGTAGGATCTTTTAATGCTTCCTCAGAAATCAACACAAAGAATCTGTGTGTGTTTCTTGGTGTATATCATAAAGTTAGTTCTGTCAATTATTTTTTCTGCATTGCACTGGGAATTAAGAACACTCCAGTCCAGAAGGGTGTATTCAAGGTACAGCCCCACCCCCAAACATAGCATCTTCAAGATGGTGGTAGACATAATAGTGAGACTAAGAAACCCAGAAGTAAAATGGTCAGTTAGTATATCAACAGGCAGCAGAAAAGTCATGATATATTTCCCCTTCCTAGCAGAATAAGAAAACATTTTGGACTCACTGTTTTCCAAATGCAGATCCAGCATCTGTGGTTGTACCTCTGCTGTACTGCTGACTGTCACATGGCCTTAACCTTACCACAATCCTCTCTGAGTTAGGAAAAACCTTTCTGATTTGAGCCAAAGAGATGCTTTTTTTAATGCAGATGCAAACATTTTCATCTAAAATTGTTAGTCATGCTTGCTGCATGAGGAGCCCTTTGGATGCAGTCAACAGCAACCATGGCTACATGCTCTTGGCAGAGATTCGGCTCAAAATACACTGCAAGTGGAAAAACTGCAAACCATGAACAAAAAACACACTCCACAGGTGTACCATTTTCCCACTCCCCAAGAGACACAGGGAAGTGTGGAGAGCATGGATAAGCAAGCTACAGCTGAGTCTGAGAGTCTAAGGGTCTGCCTTAACATGGGGCTAAAGACACAGACACTAAATTAGTTTGTCTAATCTTGGTGAGTTACCTCTGTGTGCAAAATTCAGTGTTACCATCAATCTCAGTAGCAATGCCTTTGCTCAGCTGAGAAAAACTCATTTTACTCCAGGAAACTACTGCTAAACACAACACAAAGCCCCAGGCATAAGGGAGCACTTTGATTTCAATAGCCATCTACCCCATGTTAAGAGGGAGAAAAGGCAGCTTTGACTACAGCATGGTTATGCCAATAATAAAAGACCACTCCATCCTGATAGCAATTTATAGCAGATGACAATACACCCTAGAGCAAATTTTGTCCTGTGTCTTCAAATTTACTGATATTGTACACTGTATTTCAACAAGTTCATGCATATAAATGGTCTCATTCAAGAGATTTATGAGGAAGACTAACAGTTCACAATTATTTTAAACAACATAAGAAATACCTTCCTTACCTCATACTTTCATAAAAATATTTATAGAAATTTTTCTTGCCACAAACGTAATCTTTCATCCACATTGTCTGTAATCAAAACAGCTTTAAGGACGTGTCTCTCTCTGCAAATAAATTATCTAACTCCTTGTGCAAGTCAGAGAAATTATTAGCATGAAATAACTCCTGTGCTGTTCTCTTGGTTTTAGGGAAAGCTGAGTGAATTAATTTCAAGAATCTACTTATGAAATACAATAGGAAAACTAGGAAAAACTACATTGAATAGCAATAGAAAAAGACTTTTCTTGTGCTCCCTGAATATATATCATACCTCCAAAATAGGACAGGTTTCTGTAATGCATGCCACAAGAGCTTGGCTTTCTAATAGTTTCTGATTCAGTAAGAAAATTTACAAGAGAAACAGAAGCTCTCTTCTGTTTTCATCTCTACTTTTTGATTTATGCCAATTCCTTTTCATGGTCTTCCTTTGTTGCAAGAGAGGAGTGACCACTCTTAAGATCTACTCAGAAACCATCTCTCCACCCCTTCTCTTGGACAGTGTAGCCCTTCCATCTCATCCTTCTCCTGCAGGTATAGCCAGCAACTTGAAGAAAGTGGAGCGGGTGTCAGTGAGACAGAAAATCATGAGAGTTTACAGACTCCTTGGCTGAAAGAAGCTTTGCTTTAACAGGACAGCTCTCCTACTGTAAAAAAGCAAAGGCGCTCTTTGGAAGGGGCTTGGGCCTCCAAGAAAGGCTCAAGTGAAAAGTTTCACATTGCAGCCATGCTTTCTTATGTGTTTTGGTATCAGTATCTGTACATGAGTGAGTATTTTGTATACCAGCAATTTTTCTGACTGCATGTCCCAAGTTGTGATATAAAAATATTTCACTATGTACATATTCATTATTTCTTTCTCTTACTGCCACTTTTCAGTTGATTTTGAAATAAAGCAAGCTGAGCAGAGCCAAGATCAACCTTAGCTCAGCATACTAAGAACTGCAATATTTCTTTTCCTCACCATATGTTACTATAATCCAAGGATAGAAAGTATAAACTTAAAGAATTTTCCTCAAAAAAAAAAAAAAAAAAAAAGAAATCTACATTGCCTCACAAAAACAACAGCTTCCACAGGTCTCTCATTTTCCTTCCTAAGGAAAATGATGTAAAGTCATTGCAGCAAGTGTACCAAGACAGTAAAAATTACTCCACACGCCCAGTGCCTCTCCTTTAACTTGTGTTTTAGTTCTGTAGCTGAATCTGGTATGCTGGTAACAGGCCCAGAACAGATCAGCTGTATCAGGAATGGTGGCAGGGTTGAAAAAGAGAGAAGGAATTTATTAAATAAGCTCTAAATATTGCTCTTCTTTGGGAGCGCTTGCAAAATTCCATGGACACCACAGGGAGAAGGTAGGTAAAGGAGAGACTTGCAATTAGCAATGAAAATACAACACAGTTTTCTTGGCCTTATGGTGGAACAGGAGCCAAAAAGTAAGAACAGTTCCACTGAACTACATGGAGAGTAAAAATACTGCTATGCTCTAATAGCATAGCATATAATATGCTCTAGTTCCCCATTTCCTTGTTTTCTCAGTAAGAGCTGACAAGTTGTGGGGCAGGAAGATATTCTATTTCTCTGGTTATTAAAACTACTACCTAGTAACTGATGGTAAGACAGAAAAGAAGATAGATATGACTATGGCAATGAAGAGCACAGCTATAGCGAAACAACTTCAGCATCATTTACACATAAAACAATAACAATCTTCCCTCAGTTATGAGGCGAACAATTAGTCATCCCTTGGTATAACTGTTACAAAAGAAAACAATATTTTTACTTCAATTATTTACACAATATAACATTATTTTCTGAGACTGTCAAGCATTTCATAGGGATTAATAGGGATTAATAAATGCATCCAGACTAAAAGAGATTTAAACCATGGAGGTAATTCAGCATACCTGATTTCCATGTGACTTACATAAATTGATTTAAAAGAGACTCAAAATGAAAACATGCAAGAAAAAGTTAATTAATCTTTTATATCAGAATGGGATTACATCCCCATACACAACTGTGACTATATGAATATACATTGTCCCACATGCAGTGAGCTGGAGTTTTAATGTTTTTTGGCACCTGGACAAAAACCAGAATTTATGAAATCAGGTGAAATAGATGTAGTAGAGGAAGAGAAAAATATGAATTTTGCAGTGCTTTTAAATTAGGCAAGCCTTTGCTGTTAGGCATCCTAAATTCATTATTTCTACCATATTCTAAAATTACTAATTGCTTACAGGCATACATCAAGAATACCTCAGAAGTTATGCCTGCTAAATTCACAGAGATGGCCCAGATAGTTCATGTGAGGTTTAAGGAGGACCTCAAGTCAAAGAACTTTCTTTTCCTACCCTCACTGCAACCATTAGCCTTGTTTACTTTTCTGGTAAAGTCTAAACCTCTTTTTTTTTCAATCCACTTCCACTTGGGCTGTACATGAAATCTGCTATAGGTCTGACTAAACATCCCTAGACTGTCACTAAAGGACTCAGCCATTGAGTGCCTGGATGGCTGCCAGACACTTTTGAAAGAAAAAGTGGCACCATTTAAGTTAGTGAAAGAATGACTAGGCATTCTTCCTCTTAAAATATTGTATATATTTAATAAATATATAAATACTGTAATATATACTTTCAATCATTCTCTCTATATGAAGTAAAACTTTATTTCAGCAGGGAATTTGAGAGGAAAGTGACAAACACCTCTGACGAGAAAATAGAAGCATTCTTAAATTTATGTGCAAACATCTAACCAGGGTTTTACAGACAATTTTTAATGTCTAATCAGAACTTGGTGTACTAAAAGAAATAAAAACTTTAAACCCTGCCATTTATCCATTTAAATTAAACATAGAAGCTCTTCTGCAGCTTACAGAAATTAAAACCCTTACCTAAATTCATGTTACTGCAACAGGACTTGGAGGATTGATTTTCAAGGAAATGTTGCTGCTTTTAAATGTCAGCTCTCCTTGTCAAAGCACAGATGAAAAACAGAAAATAAATAAAAATATGTAGTAAGTATCTCTATCACACTTTTTTTATTTAGTCATTTTGAACTTTTTTAGGCTTCACTTCAAAACTGTGGAAATATACTTACAAGCAGAGACAACAGACTGAATTCCTGCAAGCAAAACAAGGAGTGATTAATAATGCACCGTGAATGCACGAAGATACCACTCAGTTTAGCTCCTTCCTCCACTCACAATGTGACAGCATCAAAAATATTTTCATTTGTTTTTTTTTCAGATCTTTACAATATAGATTGATCACAACATCCTGAACTTCATCCAGATGCACAGGTTTAGAGACAGTACAATTACACTGTAGTACAATTACACCCTCCTCTTCTTTGTTTTGCAGACTAGAGAGACTTATTATGTTTCTTTCCCACAGCAAATGGACATTAGATTACAGTGCCAGGCTGATTATCCAGTCTGGCTCCTGGGTCTCTTTTTCACACATGGGGCCTCCTCTTCTTCCCTGACAGACTGGCCCTGAGCAAGGTGTGCAGGTGCTGTCTGGATACCCAGGGAGGGAAGTGCTAGGCAATTTCAGGAAAATTGTTTTGAAGTCCATTGTCTGGAAATGTTTTCTCTAGAAACTGCACAAGCTGAATGTTTGTAAGAAACAAACCATAAATTAAAGTGAAGGTGGATGAACAGAATGCATTGTAATCTAGTAACTGTGCAAGTATTTTGGCTACATTCACTCTGTCAATCATCATGCCATCTGAATAAAAACAGGCCAATTATATAACCTCCATAGAAGGAAAACATGTTCAACTCTCTACACTAGCTTCAGAGGCTAATATTACACAATATTTCCATTTACAGTATGATATTTAATTCATATCCATAAACTTCCTTAGCCTCTGAAGTAGATAATTTAGTGGGATCAATTTGGGGGTTTTGACTCCACATGTATGACCATTTTTTCCTGCCAGAAAGCTGTTGGTTTAGACAAATTCCAGGTGCCAATAGCACAATGCACATGGTTATCACTAGCTGTCTGTGCTGCACAGTTTGCTTGTTCCTGTAACATTGCAGTTTCACAGCAAGAATCTTAAATACCTATTTGCATGACTTTCTGATCTTGGATGAAGTTTTTAGGTTAATTATTAATTATTTTAGGGAAGTATTAGTGCTATTAATTGCAATAGAATGGTAAACTGATGATGAGTGTGAACCAAGAAAACTGATCAGTCTGACCCCCTAAGCCAAATGGCTTAGGGTTTTTATCTACTCTTCCCTCTGTTCTGGATCACAAGGTGTGGGCCTTCGACTCAGTCCAATGCACTAATGTGCTGAGAAATTAACTGAATTTGCACTGTGGCAAAATTTATGATGGCATATCTCCCAAAGAGTGCCCCCTTGACAATATGTTTTAGAGCTCCTCTAGAAAGCAGGCAGATTATGAAGGCCTTAGTTTAGTTCATGTACCATCTACAGGTCACAAAACTCCTGTACAAAAAGACTTCTGTACTCCTTATATCATTACAACCTGATATAATACAGCAGGAGAACTAATAGTTTTGGAAGTCACTGTAATTATGATGGGGATTTGGATTGTAATGTCAGGAAGCCTTGAAGATTTCTGATTGTTAGGGAAATAGGGACAGCATTATGTAGAGATCTGCTTCCCCTCTTAAGTTATAAAGAGGCCCTGGAAAAATTGCAACACTTCAAAGAGAAACTAGGACAAGTGAATGAGAAGGGGGAAGGATAAAGAAAAAATGGTTTATTATTAGTTCTTTCTCTCCTGATTCTAGAAGAAAGTCACTTCCAGAGAAATAAAAATGAACACACTATAAGGTGAACAGCAAGGTTCACTTGTCATGTGGCAACAGAGCCAGCCAGTGCATGCATTGTCAGCTGGTGTCCCAGCCCTTCCCCAGGTAACACCCATCAGGAGACAAAGCACAAGACTGTAGCTTGCTCCAGGCATCCCATGCTCTAGAGACAAGCACAACACTGTGCCTGACCCACATGGTCAGCTTGGCCATCACAGGTTACCAGCCCTCTGATCAACCAACACAAATTAATTACTAGGGCTTCCAGTTCAGTAGAACCTACCATAAGCTGGGGAGTGGTTTTGCTACATTAAGGGAACTAAGGAAAAACCTGCAGAAAGAAAGAGGAAGTAATGCTCCATAACATTAGGTCCTGCAGTATACAAAGTGGTCTCTATTTCTGAAAGAAATTGGTGCCCCCCATTTAATCAGCTCTCTTGAGAACTGCAACACTTTTGCTTTGCAGGAGATCTCATAAATTGCTCTCCCCAAGTAAAATGCTTCTGTTGATATTTCTCTGAAATGTGTCAAAGAACAAACACACTACAACTCATTTTTACCAGGGTTTAGTGTAAAGCTCTCTCTAAGCTTAACTATGGAAAAAGCAAAAGAAAACAGAAAGCAAAACCCTGAAGAAATGAACCCCTCTTAGGCATGCCTTTTTGCATACACTGGTATTAGGATAATGAATCATAAAATGTCAACAAAATCATTTGCAACTTTTATACAGCATAAGGTAATGTTTGCTTATTTGCATACATCATGTAGTAATACCAGCAGAGTCTGGTGTTCTCTCCATTCTGCTTAGCAAAAATAATCACCAGATTTTAATTTTACAAAGCCAATTAATGAGTCACTGATCATCACAGAGCTAGAAGAAAGGGCAGTTGCCCTTTGCTGCCTGTTGGCTGTGGTCAAGATGTAAATTCATACAACTTCAATGTTTACAAACCCAGCAGTTGCACAATCAACCTTCCAGGAGAACTTCTGAAAGCAATTTCTAAAGTTTTGTTTCTTTTCCAAAGAACTGTTTCATTGCAGCCCTCTCTCACAGAGGGTAATTTTCAGCCTTTAATGATTTCTAAGCATCAGGAAGTCCTTTCATGTCTGGAATTTGTCTCAATTACTGATCCAATCTCAAGCTTCACTAGGTCATCCCACCCTGTTTTCACTAATCAGTGAGAACAAAACAAAACAAGAGATTTAATACTCTTGCCTGCATGCCTATAAAAATAGCAACCCATATCAGTATCTCTGTTATCCTAGTGTCAACTATGAGACAACCAGATTTTCTCTATTTGCCAGCTTTACAGGGCCTGTTTAAGTGTGTGATTACTTCCTAAACGTCCACGGTAGGACTCATCTAATCAGGATGGTACTGAGTACATTCTAAAACTGGGACTATGAACTGTTCAGGTGTGAAGAAAGGAGGGCTCTTAAGCATGTACTTCCAGTAAATTTAAGAACTAAAAAATGGATCCAACTAACTGAAAAAAAAAAAAAAAACTGAATCGTAAAATCTCTTCTATTACTCAGGTATCTGATACAGAAGATGACAATACTGCTTTGAGTAATAGTGTCATCTAAAGTTCCTGTTCTGGGGATTTGTTTTGCAGGAGTTCTAGTCTCTTCTGCTCACCTGGACCTAATACAGTTACCATCCATTGCATTTCTTCTGCAGAATTTGGCAATGTTGTCTTTGCTAGGTCTCCTCTGTGTGGAGATAAGTTAATATCAAAGGGACGACAATTTAAGAAATAATTTCAGGCAGATTTTTGCATGATTATTGAAACCACATTGTTTTCCTTTATCTCTGTTTCAGGAGGGCTTTGAATCCCAAGCAGAGGCCAGCAGCTGGCACAGGGTAGATGACCAGAAGGCTTTATAAGCCAGTGCACACACACAGTCCTCAGGCCCATATGCCAGCTAAAGATGCTAAAGCTCTTGACTGACCTCAGTTGGAAGACACTTTTCAGTCCCATCTGCTGACCAACCTCTCTGAGGCAATCAGTCCATAATTTGTTTTTTGTCAAAATTTCTTAGGTTGCTTTAAGCAGTCAAAACACAGCATGTCTACAAGTGAAGTCATTTGAATTGCAGCAAACTGAAGCAAGCATACAAGAATTGCTACTGGCAAGTGAGGTAATAGAGATTTCTTAAGAGAAAACTCAAGGCAATTACAAAAATAATAATATTGCCACAAGTTTAAATTTACATACTCAGTTGTAAATAACCACAAATAATCACAAGTTGCCTTTAAAGTGCAAAGGTTGCAGGAGACTGAAGCCATGACTGACTGAGGTGACACCTTCACCTCAATATGTCATAGAGATCAGTACTTTCAAAGCAGCTAACCCTTTCCCAGTCACATTTTCAGTACCCATTAAATCAGAATTTCAGGGACTGGCACAGCACTTTGATATCTGAACTGCCCCATGCTGGGGGAACTTGCACATTCAGCACAGAAAGGGCAAGAATTGTGGCCTGAAAATAACCCAAATCCAGGATGAAACTCCTGGCTGTACATCAGGCTTCTGGTTGCTTGCAGAGAAAAATGGTGAAGGACATCTCTGCACATAGCTAGTGGCTGGACACTTGGTACAGCAATTATGTTCAAGAGTAGTTTGGTTTTCAGTAACTGTAGCAGCCTCTGAACAGTCATTCTGTCATATCAAATTAACTACAGTTAATATCAGCTTTGTGATGCTTGACAATGTTTGCTTTTCTTTTTTCTACTTTAAAAAATAATAATCATAAAAGCCCCCACACTGGCCCAGTGTCTCTTGTAACTCCTGACTGTCCTGTTGCTCTGACAATATTAATCAGCTGTACTCTCTGATGGAGCACCAAGCAGCCAGAGCATACCAATGAATCTGATCCCAGGACTTAGTCTTCTCCCAGTAAGGTATTATTCTCTATTTGCCAAGACTAACTCAGCCATAAATACAGAACATAATCGTTCTGCATGTGCTCTGGTACTTTTTAATCTTTGATCACATCTGCACCAGGAAAAACATTCTTTTTTTTCTTCACAGTAATTGTTGAACTCCATATGTCTGAATTCCCCCATCTGCCACATAGTAATGTGATTACTGAAGACAAACTTGACATCAATATAATGAACAAAGACTAAAAAAATCATAGGTGAAGCATTTTTTGGTTAGTGGGGTCAAGGATATGGAGGTTTCTATAGCCTGACTGTATTTCTGAAGCATAAAGATCTGGCAAACAGCTATATAAATTCTTTGCCTCTTTGCCTCTTTGCATTTATATATATATATATATATATATATATATATATATACATACACATACATATCTAAATATTCTAAAATGCAAAATAAAATTAGCATTAATATTTTGTTTACTTGTAGTCTTCAGACCTTTTTCAGTAATGACTGACAGCTACTCCAACATAGCTCAAACAGAGCAATCAACAAATGTTTTCTTCTGTCCAGAAAGCATCCAACTTTGTTATACATGCTTCACTTGGTCACCATCCATTTTGGACACCTCTGCCCTTCTCTTTCCTACCATTTCAGTTACCATTTCATCTTGCCATCATCTCTGCCCTTTCTTTCCAGCAGTATCTGGATTTCTCCTCTTCCTGGGAGCTCAGGACACCATATCCCTTTTCCCAAAGCAGCAACCTTCTTCTAAGAGGCAAGATTTCAGCTGTGGTGGTGCTGGCCACCTTCTTTCTGTCTGTTTCTGTTAGCTCCCACCTGTCCCCACAGCTCCCTTTCCTGCTGGGTGACACTGCAGTTTCTAAAATGCTGTGGAAAGACAGCTGTTTAAAAGGGCTGCAAATATGTAATGGATTTAAGAACGTAACTCCTCAGAACCCCTTTGAAAATCCTGCCATAGGATGGCCCTATGCCTTCAACAGCAACACAGGGTTGTTTGATCTGAGTTCTGGCGCAGCCTTACAGTGGCATGACCTCTTGCTAAACCCCCACTGTATAGATCATGCTGAGTAATTTAAGGAAAGGCAAACACAAATTGAAAAGATCCTGTAAAATACTTGAAACTGCTTCACCATTTTCTATTAGCAAAGCAAAAGCCGAGTAAATATTTGAAGATCTTAAACTTACTGAAACAGAGAAACACACAGCCTGCTGGGAGAACCAGCACGCTCCAGTGTGATTTTGCTGCCAGCCATACAATGGCTTGTCCATGGAGCTGCTGGATCCAGCCCTGGCTCTGCACAGAAAAGGCATAAATTGTGAAGGAGCCCAAGCATAACTGAAAACAGTGAGATTTGCTTGCACTGTTTCCATGTTAAATAAACTATGCTTTTAAACCCAGGAGCTAAGTTTGGGGGCACTTACCATTTGAATATTATCAGATGGGTAATCTAGGCAAGAAGTCTTTCTTATCTCAGGGGTCTCTTGATACTGTGGACATGCCTCCACCGACTTTCTGCTAAGTTGCTTCTCAAAATAATTATTTCTTTGCCATTTTTTGCTTAGGATACCAGAACACATCAATGCTCAGCCACAGCTCTTCCTCTACTAGACCCTGGAACACACACAGAAGAGATGGGGTCATAGATCCTTTTTCCCTATGGAAATAAGACTTGAATCCTACCCAGATCTAGCACAGCACGTCACTGACTCAAATTAACTGTCCACAGCAAACAGTGCCTGAGACATCTGGCCATCTGGCCACTTAAACCAGCAAGTGCAATTAGCTCATTTTTTTCTCATTTATCCTCTCTGGAGACCAACAACATATTCATAGAAAAGGTGAGTGGCACTTCCTACATTCCAAAAGTCTTTCTAGATCCTACCTCAGTTATACCTACTGCAAATCTATAGAGGAAGGAATTATTTTCACATGTATTATTACTATGAAAATCAAGCAGAAATAAAAGAAGAAAATTAAAATATTAATTACAGCAACTGCCAATAAAAAAATAAGAAAATATTTCTGCTTTCTCTGAAGAATCACATTTCTTTACTTTAAAGCTGCCTGTTGCACATTCTTCACAATACCAGATATATTTTTCCACAAAACAATGAATATTTATTACTGCTGTCAACCTTAATCCAGTGATCTGAACTCAGAATCACAGACATTTGAGAAACTATGTTTTATTATATTAAATATATTCTGTATCACTAAGTAACACAAAATTCTTGTAGGTTTCTTCCTTTTAATTATATGTACCCAACACCTATCCCAATCATCTAGTCAAGTTTCAATAATTTACCAAGTTTCATGCCCAAGTCTTTATGCATATTAGGAAGATACACATCATGCTTGGCCTTTCATGGTGTCTCTACTGTCAGAAAGAGCATAGCTGGGAATCTCAGTTTGCTCAAATGTTCCCAGATTTGGTATTTGTAAAGATGACTTTGATCACCTTTCCTCTTGGTCATCGTGTAAAAGACTGTTTGCAGACGTATGCACATGACAGGCAATCCAGAGCACAGGGCATCTTCAAAAATCTTTAAGCATTGGCTTTCCTGAGACAGACAGGCTATAAGTGCCAAACAGGGTGTGATTCTCACAAAGAGGATAAAATAAGGGCTATGCAAGAAGTTTCATGTTCAGAGAGAAAGAAAAAATCTTATAAAGGATTATGATTACCCAAATCACTTGGAATTAATCACAGAGTGTTGTAATACAGTTTCTGCTCAGAGATACTGAATCCCTAGCCAGATAACGGACATGCTCCACCAGATTAAGACCAGACAGTCCTTACTTTGTGGGTACTTTAGACTGTTCTCCAGTTAAAATCATTTTACATCCAGCATTCAAGAGTGAGATTTAGTGATGGTTTATATCTCAGTCTTTATTTGGATAAAGACAAATTAATAAACCTCTTAATGAGCCACTCAACACAGCTTCTGTGTGGTCTTGCATTAGGAAGAAGAGATTTTTATAGTGGTATCTTGATCTGATGTATGGTATTCCCAAAAAACAAGCTGTTCAGACAAGTTTACTTCTCAAAAAATATTACAGATAAATCCAAAATTTCAAATGTCTATGAAGACAATGCAACCCAGAAAAGGAGAAACAGTTATTCACAATCTTTCACCAAAGGTACTAAATGAGGTGGAGCCTCCTTTACGCATCCTTTGTGTAAATGTTATTCAATACAAAAAACCCTATACCTACAAAACCTATTCATATTATTTTTATTCATATTGATGTTTTATATGACTTTTCGTTTGTCATTAAACACTGAAAAAACCCCAGCCTTTAATAGAGACAGCCCAAGTATGAGCTAGTATATAGCTGACTGCCTCCAGAGATAGCTCCTTCCCTGAGCTCCTGACACCAGTGAAAATTTTCAACATGCATCTGTCAGGGAAAAAAAAAATCCAAATACAATAAAATCTTCAAGAAATGCACTGGCTTCTATTTAACCTGCAGTTATTTTGCCCATGATGTGTTTCCATAGGCATGCATACAAAAGAAATTTTGCCATATTGACCTAAGAATAAAATACATTTGGGCTGTTCCTCCTCATTTATATGATTAGCCATTGACATTCAGTAAAATTTAGTTGTTTAACCTGTCTGAAAAATGAGGAAGCGTTTTCTTATCATGCCTCTCTGTGTGAACACAGTCCCTGAATGCACTATACTTATTCCAAACTATATTCTGTCACATACCTTCTAAGATTTTCCAAAATCTGGCTTGAGTTTCTGACAAAAAAAACATAACCGTGAAAGTTATAAAAAAAAGAAAACATTCTTTCTTTTTTTGCGGTATCTCAATGGTTTTGGCAGGTTAGGGATAGTAGAATTAGGGTTGCTTCCCTTTTTACTGCTTGTTTCTGGCATGTTTGTTTTAACACTTTGTGATAGCCTTTTCATCATATAGAAAACAGCCCTGAGATTAGCAGAAAAAACAGTGGAAAAACCAACAAAAATTTGAACATAATCTGTCTTTGTTGTGTTATAAAGTAGTATGTGTTATAAAATAGATTTTTTCTTATTCTGCCACTGGTTTCTCTTCCAGTGTTTATAAAACCTTTATCTGTCTAGCTTTCTAAAAATGCTTTTTTAAAATTAGTAAGATTAAAGTGAATTTTTACTATGAAACACCCTTTTAGTAAAATGGTTCAAAATTGTAGAAATGTGAATTATCTTGTCATGGTGTATTCTCTGGGAATTAGTTATTGTCGAGTGAGAACATTTGTGCAGCTTCCACAGTTCATAGAGTTTAGTGCATTGGGCTGTCTCTGTACATAACTACAACAAAAGAATTATTAAGCAAAAGGAAGTGAAAGTAACTTCTAATACAAAGGCTGCCTTCTAGTTTAAATATTCTCCTTTGATATAATTTAGTTTTTCACTTGCTTTGCCCACTGCTGTATCATAGTAAATAATGCAATTTTGTTCTGAAGCTCAGAATTTCATAGAGGCCACACTCTTTACCCAAATAAATGGTTCTGCTGAACAGCTCATCCATCGAAAAAATGCCATAAGGCCTTTTTGTTTGCTGTAGATTTTAGCAATAGCATTGTACAAACCTTGTTGACATAAAGACAGTTATTTGATAGGCTACTCTTGGCCAGTCCAAATGATACTATAATTTAAATGTAGCCTAGTTTTTATACTAGGATACAAATTCTGTAAAAGCTTGCAAGTGCAGCCCAGCTCATAAAGAGGGGAAGGTAAAACTCTACAGCATAGAGTATTACAAGCTACCATGGTAACACAGGGCAAAAACCTGTAAAAAACTGATTTGAATCCTTGAGTATCTAAGATCCAGTCATGAAAGATTTCAAGTGCATTTTCAGTACCTCATATTTTTTAATTCATTTATCTTATTTTCATCTTAGTTTTAAATTTTGAGTTGGAATCAAATATTTAAACTTTTAGTATTGATAATTATAAACCAAACAATTAGGATGAAGCCTGGAGAAGATTCATATAGGCTGAATATTTGGCTAAGTCTACCTTATGGTAAGCTCTCTGTATCTGTGGAACTTCTCTGAATCTATGGAACATTTTTCCAACATTAAATTAATTCAGATCTGCCTCATGGCATATTTTAACTAAATAAGATAGCATCAAGTCTGTTCTGAGACTTTCCAAATAGTGAATGACTGAATATATAGCTCATGAAAAAAAGTACTTGGCAGAGATTTATGGTGTCTAATCTTTTTTATAGTCTTTTTTTTACAGTGAATATATCATAAAAAAATTACTTCTGCCTGTATCCAAGATTCAGCTTCTGGTTACAGCATTTTAATATTCACTGAAGGAAAAAAGAAAGTAATTATCCCCAATAAATAATATTTATTGCATTTGAAGTTTTTATTTACCAAAACAGGATTATTCCTTCTTCTCATTTTGAGCAGTTCTTTCTAAGTTAGTTACAGAAATTTCCAATAACACTGTAATGTCTTACAATGGAGAATTTGGGGGTTTAAGGGCAACATATTACAAGAAAGTTTTCCAAATTCTTTGTGCTCATGTGTGTGAAGAAACAGGGAGATTTACAGATGATGATGCATCTGGTAGATTTATACTGAAAAAAAACAGCAGAATGTTCACTTAAAGCAATCTCTGCGCTGCAGATGGAGGTAGGACTCCATAATTACATTCAGTTTAATTCAGACTGCTTTATGAGTCAATTACTCACAAATCCAGCAATGAGAAATTGAGGAGATGTGAAAGAAAATAATTCCACAAATCTGTGTGGTTTTTTCTCTGATTATGGAATAGACGGGATCAAAGTACTAAACTGATATAAATTATCATAACTTCATTGAAATTAATGCAAATTATGCTCATTGCATCATTTGAGACTGACGAATATGGCAATTCATTGGAAGCAGCCAAATTTACAGAAAAAGCATTATTTTATTAATATGTTTTCAACACATAAATCAAAACACTTTGGTTATTTGGAACACAAATCAAGTTACTGAAACATACAGTGGTGTCACTGAGAACAATTTAAACAAGGTTAATTTTCTTGACAGTTTAAATATAATTGCTCCAGTTTATAGAGGCAAGAAAATGTTTGCCATAATCTCAGTTCCTGTAGTGCCTGTGACTCTGACAGTACTCAGCATTCATTAGGATGTCTCTGCTTGTTTCAACATTTAGTGAGTGTTTAGTTGAGTTCATTTCTGTTGCACGATGTGGTTGCACAGAATGTACTGAAATGCACTTCCTATTCTCTTCTAACAAGGCAAGTGCACAGTTCAGCAGTGATTTTAACCAACAAGACTGATACCCAAGGGGTGAGTTCTTAATTCAGATGCTGGCTGAGATTTTTCATTTCTGAAATCACTTTGTCCTCTCAGGGTTGCCCCAAAGGAAAGATCTGAGGGAAGTCCTGCATATCTCAGGGAATATTCGTTACCAGCCTAATTGTTGATACTGAAAACTTTATTCCTTGCCCTTCTGTGGATGGGCCTAAAGAAATGTTCATTTAGCCCCATCATTTAGCTAACAATGCCTTTTCCAGAGGAATACAGTCTCCTTTGCCTGGTAAAAAAGTGAGAAATATAAATAAAAACATATTTCAACAGACATTTTACTCCCCCTTTAGGATCACTATAACTCAGACTGCATGCCAACCTAACATCAACTGAATTTCAAAATTCCAGTCCAGGAGATCTGTATTTCAGCACTAACATATCAAATATTTAAACACAATAAAAAATTCCAATACTTTTGTTTAAAATATGCTGAAAATGTTCATTTCAAAAGTGCTGAGCAAGCACTGAAAGCTTCCAATTCAGTCTAGGGCAGATGCACAGGATTTAATTTTAAGGATGTTAAATAGGAAATGAAGTGCAAGCCACCTCATCAAACTCGCCAATTTTATGCATGTCTCAGAGCATATAGCAGGACATTGTTCAGGGGGGAAATTTCATTATGTTCTGGGATGTATAGTCCCATGAGCAGTTCAGCACTCCCAAACAACACCCTGGGAATTGTTAGGAAATACCATTTAATTTAAGCATTTTCAATTAGCTAACTAATTCAAAGTTTCTTGAACTGGGCTGAAACAAAATATGCCTTTTCCTTTTCTCAGTGTAAAGCCTAGATTTTAGCAAAACAGCAGTTTCATTTTGTGTCTTTATTTTTAAGAGATAAAGTAGCAATCTTTTTTTTCTTCCAACCTATATTTGGACACTCAATGTCGTTATGGAGAGTAGAATTGCTATACATTTAAAGAATAACATATTTCAAAATTTCCCTTTTTTTTTCCCATTTGGCATCTTAAAAAGTGCAGTGAAAAAGCAATGCAAGTCAGGCATTCAACTTCATACAAAGTGTTTGTACAAATGTGCTAGAAAATTTGGCCTCTGTGATAAAGAGCTCATTCACTTCCATTAACCATATTTTTAGAGCACAATTCTATTTTTTTTTTTCACCATTTTAATGACTATTGTTGTTTTGCCTCTGAACACACCAGTCATTTCCTGTCCTGTGAGCAAAAACAAAGGGAAGACTTAAATCTGAGGGCACCTAATCCAGTCAGTGAGAGGTCTACAAAACAACCAGTCTGTCCCCAAACTCCAAGCTGCACTTGAAAGCTTTGACTGCTCTAGGTAGAGTTTTCTTGACTAGATAAAAAGCAACTGGATTTTTTTTTTTTTTTCGGTGTTCTATTTTAATTTCTCCTGTACTGTCCATTACCATCTTTGGTGCACATATCTATACTACCTCACCTCTGTTTAGATACAGGCCACTTGGTGTCATGTTTGTTCATCATCATAAAATGTTGCTGTTGTGGTTTATGAGTCCCCCTGTCCACCAGGTTCAGAAAATCCTTCCCACTGGGGAAAACTGAAATTAAGGGGAAGGTTCTAATAAATCCCATGGAAAATTATTGAGCTTGAAGGGGGTATTTTCTACTCCATTCTGACAGGCAGAAGCACTGCAGATTCTTTCATGGGTTAATGCATTTAAATTAATAAGAAGCATCCAGCTCTATCTCAAGAAACATTTACAGTTTCTAATAAACAATTACTTGCTCCTGAATCAGGTGATTCACCTTACAAATTTAGCTTTCTATGAGAATGAAAGACTAGGACTATGTGCCAGTTTTTAGACTGAGTCAGAAGGAAAGTAGATATCACAAAACACCTTATGCAACTTAATAACACATTAGCCAAAACCTTGGGTTTCTAGATCAGATCTGTCTTTTCACAATACTGGTCTAGAAACTAGATATGCTAGATCTAGTTTAAACATATGCAATTTGGAAGGAGAATTTCACTGTTTTTCCCACCCTGGAAACCACATTGTAAGATGCATAGTAATACCAGCATCCTTTAATCATTTAGGCACAGATATTTGTAATCTTGAATCTCTTCAAATTACATGTGGATTGATAGTCCTGTTTTTTCAGCTGGAGACATTGCAATAAAACTTAATCTTCACCTGTTAACAACAGAACTACATTTACGGCCCAGTTTTTTTAACTTCCTCTGGTACAAATTCTTACTTCCTGTCATTTTCTGCCTGCAATAATACAAATGTGTTACTTTAAAGAACTTGTTTGTTTAACGAGTGTTATTTTTTATTAAATTGCTAAAAGTACTTCTACATTTTATTTATTTATAGCTTATATCTACATGCATTGCCACGTAGTTAAGACAGTAACAACAGTTAATTTTTATACTGAACAAAAATAACTTATTTTTCTGTTTCACTTTTCAATTTCTTACATTTGAGAGAAGAAAATAACAGAAGTTTTCTCCAAATTCCTCATGCTTCTGAAAATAAACAATTTTGAATGACATTTCAAATTACAAATGAAGTTACAAAAATGATGAACATTCTTGTAGTTATTGCCAGCTTTTCTGGTAGAAAAATTTTTTAAAAAGAGAATTTTTGCACAGATTCAGTATTTTTTGTCCCTATTTAGATAACAGTGGGTGTAGAATAATAATAAATCAAAGTGATAAAAAGACAAAAGTAGAGCACAGCAATAAAATGAGGACAACACAAGAAGTACATAGCAATTTTAAAAATGGTCCTGGATTAAAATTTGGGTTTCTATTACTCTGTTGAACGTATCTGCACATGTTTAATTAACATTAAAATGCAATATGATGGCTTTACATTATAGAAAAATATTGATTCATACCAATACCTCTGATCTTCTACTGACTGGGTTATATTTCTTAGCTACTCTCCTTAGACATGCCCACTCAACTTAGCAGGACTAAAGTATGTGTACTGTCATTTCCCCAAGGTGTTGTGTTACAATTATGGTAAATTAATATAAAATACATTAATTAAAATATAAGTTAATATAAAATATATGTAATTATAAAAATAACTCTGTAAGTTCCACAAGAGAAGATATATTTCTACATTGAATGTCTTCACAACCTCCTGAATGTCTTTGGCAGTAAGGCAACAGCAGATGTGCTTTTCTGTGTGATTAGCTTCTCAATTATTTCAAAAAGATAAATAAAACCAGCTCCATTGGCTCTGGGCTCCAAATATATCTTCCTGAGCACCAGGGAAGCTTGCTTTAGTTTAAATCGCCCTGCATCTCCCTTTAGGTTCTGACCAATATAAAAACAACAAATGCGAGTCCATTGGTAGATAGGAAATATTGCGATACTATAAAATATATTGGGGCAAAACACAGGAGGCGGAGCTGGAAAAGTCATAAAGTGGATTTGTTATGGCTGGAAAGGGCATGGGTGTTACAGAAAGCAGCATGTGAAGGTGGCCATGCAAACTGCAGGTTCCTCCTTATTGTGAATCATCACCACAATTTCCAATAAGGAAGGGACAGACAGAGCCAAGGACTCTCACCTTCTCCAAGCACCTACAACCTTATCCCCAGCCCTGCCTCAGACACTCCTTCCTGTCAAAGACCTCCAAGCAAAGAGCTTCCAAAGCCACTTGAGACACTTGCCCCTAACCCCTCTCTAATCCCTTCCTCTAGGTTTATTCTGTACTTAGTCTTCAGCATATATTTGATAATGTACAGAACACTGAATTTGTTACAAAATAATTACAAAGGCTTATTATACTTTCCTCTGCCTTTAACACTTTTGAAAAAATGGGTGCACATCTGCTTGTAAGGATGGCGCAAGAATTTCAAAAGATGTAGCAAAATGCTCCTTATATACTTTACTGCTTATTGTTGTCACACAGATAGTACTTTTCATAAGATGGCCACAAAGCACTTCCTGAAAAGAGAAAGAATTCTATAGTCATGGTTAAAACAGTTTCAATTTTCTTCCTGTGTGTTTTGTTCTGGTAGGTCAGCAAGGTGAAAATTTACGGTGTACAACTGCAATGATAGTATACACGAACTTTTCTTCAGTAAAAGCACTAGAATGTGAGGCCCAGAATGAAAGCAGGAACTAATACAGAGTTAAAGTGTGTTCACAGGTAAGATATGGCATCAAAACATCTGTTAGCCTCAGGAAATTGCAATTGATAAAAAATAACAGTGAAAGCCCCATAGAATTATCACAACTCTCTACATAGTCATATATAACAGCTCATGAAGCAGAGCTTATTATATAAGCAAACATTTTTATTAATACATAGGATTACGCAGTATCACAGACTGCCAGAATTAAAAAGTACCTTCTTTGGTTCAGGGGTGTGCAGTCAAACTTCACGGACTGTGTGGAGTTTTGGATTTGCTGCCCACGGAAAGCCAACACAGATACAAAGAGTCAGAACAGTCCAGTAAATCAGGGCACCCATCTTGTTGTCAGCCCTATTCGGGATTCCTGTGTACCCATCATAAACTAGAATACAATGCAAATAAATAGCATACCACAAAAACAGGAAGTCTGGCATATATACTAAAAGATGACTTAAGGGTATATATGGTACTGAAAGCAGACATCATGAGTGTTAAGAAAATGAGAGAAATTACTTAGCTGCTAATCAAACATATTCACTAAATAATAGACTTGTCCATCTGCTGCAGAGCCCATTAACAGAGGAAATTAATGGTTAGAAGAATTGAAAGTATTCAGTCTAAAGTACTATGGGGGAAAATCTATAATCTTTGTTGCAGGCAAATGCTACCCTTTCTGATTTTAAAACTGCTGAAACAGTCACTTATATGCAATGAAAAAAAAACAACCAAAACAACAGAAAAAACAAGGAAGTAGAATGTGGTGTATTGTTTGTGTCATGTTGTCTACTAAAAAGTAAAAGCTGTATCAAAATTGTTAGATAATTTTGAAGTCCCTCTCCATTAGGTGTACCACCCATCACTACTACATTAAACTTGTCATTCTTGATGAAACAAGTCCTGAATTGTGAATTATACAAAATTCCATTAATTTTATTTCTCAAATATGCTTCTAGGTAATGTGTTCTTTTTACCTCATTTGTTTGCCTTTATACCCTCTAACTACTTCACACCAAGTAGGAACAGATATCTTTGTCTGCAGACATTACAAGCCACCTTTATATATATTATCATTTAAGCCATTCCACTGAGTTAGTCACAGGTTTATTCGTGTGATGAATCATTATCTAAAGAGCACCGGGAGAACTTTGCAGCAGCAGGTATTAAGCAGATGCAGACTGGCAGAAATCCCCACCATGATTCATCTCAGCTGAACCTCTCTTCATGTGTGCTTAAAATAAACTCAAATATCTGAAAACACATATTGAATGCTTTCTTAAAATGTGACTCCACTTTTGATCCCATTGAACTAGAAGCTTATCTGATCTTTCTGAATCTGCATAACAAGTTTCCTCATTAAGCTTCCAGCTCTGAAAACATCATCAGTGTTATCATTAGGAGCACAGCCTTTCTCACAGTACTTAGGAACTTGCTTTGCTAAAATCAGGAAGGGAGGTACTATGAAAATGGAAACTAACACAAAATAGGGAAAGTGACTCACAATTTATTGAGTTCTTAAAAGGTCTTAGATAAAATGATAATAATATTAACCTTCATTTTCCAATAACAGAACTAAACCTTTTCTTTAGCCCCAGACTGAATTTATTTCATGTTAACTGGCTTCTGATTCACTGAAACATGCTTCATCTACTCTAATATGTACCACCTGACGACTGCTATTCTATGGAAGTATATACCTCCCTGCTGAATTTTCCAGAGCTATTAGAATAACAATATTAGTCAAAGGGGACTTCATTCTTCCTTTTTGTGTTTTTCCACATATGCTGCAATAGACATCTCATTTGAATTTGAGTGGTGTGACTTAAAGGCTACTTGATTGTCTTGTTTTCATGGACAACTGTGTTAGAAGGATCAATCAATTAATAGGGTCTTCACTGTCTTTTGATAGATATGTTAGCAAGGTTAAAGACATGAGAGAACAGGTAACAAGCTATCACAAAAATATAGTTAAATACAGAAGTTTCAAACACATCATGGCATACAAGGCTGGGTTTTCATTTGGTTTTGGTTTGGTTTTTCTTAACTAGTCACTTGCAGTACTTTGTTGGAGTGTTACAAGATTTCCTGGGATGTGGTTTATTCTAACTGAAATGGAGCTCTCTCAAATGAATACCTAGTGTGCAGATCTTGAGAAAAATCTGGATCAATCTGATATGGGAAATAGGCCATGTACTGAAGCCAGAACCTAAGGTGAATGCTCTCTCTTCTGCCACTGCTGCAACTTGCATCTGTGGCTTCACAATGAGGCAAGATCCTGGCAAACCAGTCTTGGATTGCTTTCCTCAGATCTCGTCTAGAAGAGACTTTACTCCTTATCTACCATGTTTTTTGTTCTTTCAAACCCCACAATGACCTAACTTTCACAAATTATTAATGAGTTCAGAAATACTTTTTGTTTGGTTGGGTTTTTTCTGTGTAATTGCAACTTACTACTCTTACGGAACTTTAAATAGATAGCAAGCAGATCATTTAAGCATAAGCACAAGCCATTGCCTGGGTCTGAAGGAACTACTGGAAGATATAAACACCTATGTGAGTGCCCTGAGGATTCACTTCAGGAGTTGTCACTTCATACCTGGAAGTACATAGACACTGCCTCCTCAGCTGGCAAGGATGAATCCACAGCTGCTTAGACACAGCCAGGAGGAAACAGGAGGGACAAGGATACACATCTGAACTCCTATCCTTTTCTCTCAGAAAAAGGGATCCTGACTCAAAACCAGATATCACATGCATGGGAAACAGCCATGAAGTTCCAAGGCTCTGCTGATCCCTCTGTAGCCCTGCAGAACCAAACAAGCTTCATGCACCTATGCACTCTGCCTGGCACAAGGAAGGAAAGGTTTTGTGTGATGTTACACAGACATCAAAGAGACAGGTGACAAGAGTTGAATCTCTCCAACACCTACTACAACAGCACCTGGGTCAGTAACAAGGGCTCATAGGCATCACCTATGATGCACACCAAAATCTGCACTCTAGCAACTTGTATCTCAACACACAAAGCCAAAATGTGGCTGTGGATTTTCCTATGGCAAACTCAGCTGTATCTTCCAGAGCAGTACAGAACCTACACTAATCTGGAAAACAGCAAAATGTAGGAAACACAAAAGTGCCTGCACTTACATTTCTCTGAAAAATTACATCAATCATTCCATAGCCTTAGCCTTAAGAATTTGCTGCTGGCTGAGAAAGAAAACATTCTAGGGTAGGGTGATGACAATAAAGGGAAAAGATCCTAAGTGGGAGAGAAAAAAATGCGTTTAGAAATTACAAACAACTTTCAACTTGTGCCTTTTGGGCGAGAGACATTCCTTTCCTGAGCCTCAAAGTTTTTATGGGTTAGAGCCAGGACACAAAAAATATATTCCCTCCTCTCTTCCAGTTCCCATCTGTGAGTCATCACAAGACATCTGCAGATCAATTCCACTTAAAAAGATGCCATTCATGTTTTGGGACAGGTCCTCTGAAGGATCCAGACCCTAAGGGTTCTGCAGTGAAAATATAACTATAAACACTTCAGAAATTATATGCAAGGAAGGAGAAGTGGTGGCTTAGCCCTGTATGGTAGAAAGCTAGAGCTTTATGATGAGGATGATGAAGTTCAGTGCTCATGCATGAAACAGGAGAAAGACCAATAAGGCAGATGTCATGTTAAGAGTCTGTTATAGACCACCCAACCAGGTGAACAGGCAGACGAAATGCTCTCTAAGAAGCTGGGATAAGTCTCACAATTGCCAGTCCTTTTTCTCACGGGAGACTTACTAGCTGTGTGCTGGAAATAGCACACAGCAGAGAGGAATCAGTCTAGGGAATTCCTGGAGTGAGTGAAAGATAACATCCTGACACAGCCACTGAGGGAAACAACTAGAGAAGGTGACCTACTGGACCTGTTGCTTGTGAAGAGAGAAGGACTGGCAGGTGACAGGACAGTAGAAAGCTGTCTTGGGCACAGCTACCATGAAATGGTAAGAGATGCTTGGAAAAGTAAGAAGAGGAGTCAGCAGAACTGTTCACTTGGACTTCTGCAGGGCAGACTTTGGCCTGTGTAGGAAACTGGTTGACAGTGTCCCTTTCCCCCAGGTTGCAAAGGAGGAAGTTTAGATTGGATATTAGGAAAATTTTCTTCACCAAAAGAGTTGTCAAGCACTAAAAAAGGCTGCCCAGGGAAGTGGTTAAATCATCATCTCATGGAGGAATTTAAAAGATGTGTAGCTGTGGAACCTGGGGACATGTTCAGTGCTGGACTTGTCATTGCTGGGTCAGCGGTTGTAACTGATGATCCTAAGGGTCTTTTCCAGGTGAAACAGATCTTATCTCCTGTGAGGAGATACGATGATGATATCTGCCACTTTGTTTGCATGACTCACTTCAGCAGTCACAATCCAGAGTTCCGTTTGTCTTCCACTTCTGCAGCCTCAGAAGCAAGAGGAAGATGGACCATACAAAGAGCCCAGACTGCAGCAGACTTCCCAGATTCATCTCACCCTTCCTCTCCATAGAAGTGTAAATCATTTTCTGAGATCAATAACCTTCTGTCTTTACTTCTGTATCTTAATTAATGCTATAAATAGTATAAGTATTTTCTTTTTGAATACAGTGAGCAGTCTTTAGATATAAGTACTACTTCTAAGGTAGATGACTAAAGAGTACCAAAGTAATAACAAATAACACAAATCTGTAATAAAATAGTAGTTGTTACAAATTTTCATACATAAACTAACCCATACTAATGAAGGATTGATTCTATATGCTTGTCTTCAAAGGCACAGGCTTTGTTTAAAGCAGAACAAGGAATTGAAGAAAATTGGCTGTTCTCATTATGGCATCACATTTACTTTGTAAAAGAGACACAGAATTCCTTATCCATCCCAAAAAACTTAAAAAGAAAAAGGATTATGTAATATATTTTGAGTAGTAATAAAAATGGTAATTTATTATATTCACTTTTCACCAATAGGTTTCAGGGTCAACCTTGCTTTTCCAGAAGAGAAAATTAGGCACAAAAGGTGGAGTGACTGTCCGGAGTGATCCATCACACCAACACAGATTTGGAAATAAATCCAAGTTTCCTGAATCCCAGCCCAGTGTTCTGTCCTTAGCAGTAAATGCCTGGATATCTTAGCCACCAAAGGACAATTTTACCCAATCATTCACATGTCTCTGAAACCAAAGGCCCTCTGGAAAACATTGTGCATTTACAGTTCTATGGTCTCTGCAGTGTCTGACACTTAAGTGTTTGTAAAGACATTTTTAATGCAAATTAGTGATGACCGAGAGAGAAATGGCCTCCACAATTAGTTGTAACAAAATTTGCCACACAGACACTTTCCTACATATTAATATGATTTTGAAGTTTTCACTCTGGAGGCTTGTTCTCATGAGCCTGAGTTATCTAGCCATTCTTTCATAGAAAACATTTTAATTCAATAATACTTTGCATGCGAAAACAGATTTTACAAATGAAGCATCTGTTTGAAATATATAAATTAAATTGCACACAGAATAGGCAAATTTGAGGCTTTCTGAGAAGAGATTATTACAGCAGTACGATTTCAAATATAGCACTGAAGAAACTCCTGGAAAAGTATCATTCCTTTCTTCATGAAAAGGTCTACTCATTCTTAAAGTCTGGAGACTCAATTTCTTTACAGAATAATTACTAGATAACAAAAGTATAATCACTGTCTGGACCATTAAACTTTGTCAAAGGTGACTGAAACAATCTCGAGGGAACCAAGAGCATGATTAAAGCAGGGATATTAAGCAGCATTAATTAAGTAACACAGTGGGAGTGGGAGTCCCAAGAAAAAACATGTTACAATGACAATTTTTATTACACATCTCAATTACTTCTTACTATACAATTTAGCAGCAGAAATCTACCTTCAGAAGCCTGAAACACTCCACACATGTCCTGAGTCCCTTCTCTAGTCCTGAGACCATGTGGCACAGTATAATCCTATCCACCCTGGAATGGTAAACTTGCCCTGGAAATAGGATGGCCATACCCAAACTTCCCAGAATTAATAGTCTGTCCTATATTAATTCTCAAACAATTCCAGGAATTACCTGGAAGGCTGCTTATGCACCATGGCTGTGCGTGGGGCTTCTGAACATTTAACAGCGCAGACAGCCTAATTCTGTCCCTCTGCCTTTACCCTCTGCCTTTACCCTAATTCTGTCCCTCTGTTTTATTTAGCAGATAAAACAGAGCTAATAATGACGTCCTAGCAAAAACAAGATGTTTGCCAGCTGTGATGGACAAAGAAAGAATGGACAAAGGATGAACAAAGAAGAATGGCACATGGAGAGGGAAGATAGGACCAAAGTTCTTAAAGGGAAATCAGGGAGCTAGCAGTGTTGTAGATAAATGTGAGCAATGTGGGATGAAAGAAGAGAGGAGGCTGCAACAGTCAAGTTACAAGGGTTGAAGGATAGAACCAGTGGAAGGTATGGAGCATCTGTGTTTTAATGCTGCTAGGGAAGAGGAAACTGAAATTCAAATCAGCCCTGGGCAGGGCTGAAGGTTGAAGACAATTCAGAGATCCAAGAAAAGTGGTGCTCTTCTCAGTGAGCAGAAAGGAAGTAGCAGGGAGAGCTAAGGAAGCCAGGTACTCTTGATTATGGTTATACATCACTAAGCTGGGATCCTCAGAAAGTAGAGGCAAGCACATGTCCTGAAATTTATTTGCCTAGACTTAGATACCTGAATATTCAGGATAGAGTCTCCCAGATGCTGACAGCTGGGAAGGAAGCCTGAAGTTTATGTTCCAGATCATCCAGGATGAGCATCCAACAGTCAGAAAAGAGCCACAGAGGTTGAAAGATAAGCTGCCTAAAGGTGTCTGGATGGAGAACCATCTCAGTAACCTAGAGTAAACTGACCATCCCTGCCCTACTGATATGCTGGAAAGTCACAGTTTCAAGGCATCCAAGCTCAGGAGACAATAGTGGGTGCTAAATTCATTCAAAATGCTCTCTCTGCCAAGCATTTGTGGTTAGAGATGCTTGGTTAGAAGACCAAGACCACAGAAGCTACCAGGAACTTCAAAAAGTTCTGAGAAACAGGTTGAGAGTCCCTCCACCCAATCATCTAAAGGACTGTAGAGGAAGGCCACAATGGCTGTTACAGTAGTCTAGCCACCAGGATCTGGCAACCAGAAAGGAGCCTGGGAAACTATTCTGTTCTTTAGGGGAGCAGTCAAACAAAAAAAAAAATGTATGGAACACAGTAAGCGGTCACGTTTTCACACATGACAGCACACAAGTGCTTTTATACTCAGATATGATTCGCATGCTGTATTCATCTAGAAAAGTGAATTTTCAGAGGCATACAGCTCTTACATCTAAATGAACAAGTTCATTAATATCAGCATCTACGTACATAATCACTGCATAACCATTGAAAGACAGTCTGGGGTTTCTGATGAGTCAGGGACCATCACCAGTAGCCCTTCTGGATACAGACCCTCTGTTTTGAACATTTCAAAATACAGGCACAGTCAAAACATTTAATTGGTCTCAAGAGCAAAGAATGGGTTCTGGTACTGTTCAGCATTCTATTCCAGGTGTATCCATTCTGGGATGAATAAAGGTTTTGCTACTAGCAGTTTCTCTGTTTCTTAACAGAAGTCTAAAATAGGTAAACTTAATTCTGGTGGCTAAAGTTGTCATTTTGAAGTGTAATGTGGGTAGTAATATGATACATTCAGCTGGCCAACAACTGACACTTTGCAGTTCTGTGAATACTGTAATGCATACATAAATATATTGGGGGAAAAATGCATTATAACATTTAGTTTTGCCTGGCAAATTATGGTGCAATTTAGTGTGTGTTTTACTCTTTTTCCCCATGCTGACTTACAGTCACATGGACAGGCAGCATGCTGGGGATTTCATTTGTTCCTAGGGAATGTTCAAGAATGGTCCTAGGGAAAATGATCTTAAGGACTGAGAAACTCCTGGAAGCTTTGCATGCACTGAGGTGCCAAAAGAAAGCAGGAGATTTGAACACTGAATCCTGGAAATGTTTGTGCTGGCAGCCAGAATATGACTCAACATTTGCTATTATCTTTTCTCTCAACATGGAGACAAAGTCCTTTAAGGACTTAAAGAGCACAGCTGCCCATCTCAAACATTCTTAAGGCCAGAAGAACTTTTCAATAAGACAAGCACAGAATAGAGCAACAGGATGGTGTTAACTTTGCGTCTAGCAGAGGTGAGATCTGGTTAGTACATGCTGTGTAATTACAAAAATTCCCCAGTGGTGAACTGTGTAAAGAAGCAACTGCTCACGTGCATATCACCCGTCAAACAAAGATCACTCCAAATTATGGGACAGAGGGCATCTGTGACCACCACTGAAGCTCATCCCCCAAACATGACTTGAAATTTGGGCCGTAGGTTGAGCCACCACAATGAGAACTTGAGATAAAGGTAAAGGTGGTACTATTGTCCAGATATTATCTCAGGCCTAAGGGGAGGTTAACAAAGATGAAGAAAAAGAATACAGAGGCACCTTCCCCCAGTCAGACCACAGCAAGCCCTCAAGCTCTACTAAACTAGAAATGCCTACCAGGTCACTGTAATACTTGCTTCTAATGTATGCACCCTTTTATATATTTGTTGACCAACTACAGCCACCAGTAATGATAGGAGTAGCTGTGGCCTGATGCTGCCACATCTAAATGAACATATTTAGAGGTATTTTGAAAAATACTGATAAAAAATCTTGATGGTAATAATGTTTCTGAAGCTGGAGTATTCTGCAATGTGTATACATATATAAGAGTTAAAATTTTGCTCCTGCTTGTCAAAGCTTTAAGCCTTGAAGGGCTTTGCTCTGTGGTAGCTGTTTTCCACACAATTCAGTATCAATCATTCTGCTAGAGAGGAACAGATACCCTGTGCTTTCATAGACAGCTCTGATCTGCTTTGAAGTGTTTCACACTCTACTTACCTTCTGGAAAAAAAAAAAAAAAAAACCCTGATTTAATGTCTGATACAGATTCTAATGCCACTGATTGCACCAGTATTTCTTTGTGCTTATAAACATGTGCAGCTAAAAAAATTGGAGATTGACCTAACTTGTCTTCATAAACTCGGAAAAACTAGGATTAGCCCAAGCCTTACAATAAATAATGTATCACTCATTACCCTTTAGGAAAATGAGGGGACTTGGATCAAAGCACTCATTTGTATCATATATTTTGGTCAAAGAAAAACACTATTTTTTACACTGAAATAATGGTAATAAAGAAGCTTTCAGGTGGCCAAGGAGGGATTTTTATGAATTCAAGGCTTATTTATAATAATTATTATTTATTGCCATTTCAAAAAGCTTTTTCACAATTTTACGCCTGATTTTTCTCAAGGATCAACAAAACCATAAATATTTTCTGCCCTTTAATGTACATTTGGGATGAAGTTCCTCTGAAGATGCAGATATTATCTCAGCATCCTTACACCCTGACTCCATTCCTTCCTGTCCCTAGGTGCCTCATTGCATATGCACAGGACCTTGCCTGTGGAAGACTTTCCTCAGTGCAGTGTGCTTTGGTGACACAGAAATGTAGGAGTGTGTTAGAGAGACGAGAGAGGCAAGTCAGAAAATGGGCTGCAATGTTTTTTCATTAAATGAAAAAGGGTTTTTTCTGAGAAAGAAACTTTCATCTGACTTCAAGTTTAGGTGGGTTTCAACCTCCTCCATCCCAGGAAGTGACATACTAAAAGATTGTCCCTGATTTATATATGGAAGGATAGTTGAGCCTCTTTGTATTTAAAAGAATAAACCAATGTCATATTTATTGACACTTCATGGTTTAACAAGTAGTTAAATTCTTACCTGCGTTTCTACAGACATAGTTTTCTGCTTCAATGGTATTTTTTTTGTCTGGAGTGGGAGGATGGTCCAGCTTTCTCTCCTATGCTACACCTCATATGACCAGCCTGATTGAAGACTGATGAATGAATGATGATTGCAATATACAGAATTAAAATATTCTAATCCAAATCCATTCCCTAACAGTCAACTGAGATAAGAGGGAGAGGGTAAATATCTGCTTACCAGATGGCAGATCTTTTTTCTTACTTGCATTCAAAATATAACCTCAGTTATACAGTTCTGTCTTCCACTTGTATGGCCATTCACAGCTCAAAGGCAGCTCTGCTATTAGCCACAACACAACAGACAGAGCCTTCTATACATTAAGTGAATTTTCTGCTCAAAACAGGAATAAAGCCAAAATAGCAGTGTCAGAACAGACCAATGACTCCATACTAAGACACCAAAAAAAACATAGCGACTAGTAGCAGGGAGAGAATAAAACCCTCTAAATTCAGAATTTGTTTTACCTCCTCTCTGATTCACTCTTGTTTTCAGGTTATTTCTATTTGCATTTATGACCAAAAATTAGAAAATTGTGAGAACTAATTGGAAAAATAAGCCTGCAAAGGACCAGGTGAGTCACCATGCTTTGTCTTCTACAATCAAAAGTCATTTTGTCATAGTTTTTAAGTCCATGTAATTCCAGAAGGATAGCCATTCCCCTTCCATACACCCAAGGATGATGGTATACGTATCCACAGCACATGAGTCAAGACCTCAATGCACTATGGAAGGAGATTCAGAGGCTGAAATAGGGGCTGCTGCTGGCTGTGGATCCACAAGAGGACAGCTCCTGAGTCTGCAAAGCAAGATGAGGCATCACCTCCTCCCTGGCATCACGCTTCTTCCAGACAGGGAGAAAAAATAAGGAAACCTGATAGAAGAAATTTTATGTGTTCCTGTGCACAGAAAGTCACTTCTACCACTGATAGAAAGTAGCAACCTTAAATTTTGGTGATCTTAAATTGAAACAAGCATTGCAGCACTGCCCGTTGGGATGGATTCTGCATGAGCTATAGTGATTACCACACAACCACACCAAGCTACAGAGGCAAAGTTAAAAAAAACAAAACAAAAAAACAAACACAAAAAAAAAAAAAAAAAAAAATCTGCCCAAAACAAGGAACCCTGAAAAATTCCAGGTATTTCTCAGTCCTGGGGGACTTGTTTTCTCCTTTCCTTTTTGCTGTAGTTTATATGGCACCTTGTTTTGCATAAATCTGAGGTAATGATCAGAAGCCAAGCATCTTTCTTGATTTGGAACAGGTTGGAACCTATAAATTATTAAGAGGTAAACAGAAATATAATGATATTCAGTCATGAAGGTGCATCCTTGGGGATGCAGTATAAGATGGGAGAACAAAGAAAAGCCATGAACTTCTCACTATCTTGCTGTTGTCTCCTGGGTTTTCCCACAGTTGCTGGAGAGCCTCACGTAACTCCAGGGGTACATTGAAAGTATTTAGAGTTCCTACAGTGAATTTCTTCTAAATATCCTGAATACATGGACAATTATGCCAGAGAGAGAACATTTTTCTCCTGCATAAAAAAAAAATATCAGAAGTAAGACACTTAAGCCTGAAGATCTCTGAGTATACTCTAACTCCATATGGCTGGAGTTCCTCACCTAACTGCTAGGGAACTCCTAGAGTTCCCTGAACTCAAAAATTACTCCGGGGCAATCCTGCAGAGCTAGAGCTGCATTTACAGCATATGCTACATAAAACATTAACAGTTAGAAATTTGCTTTTATTTATATGTTTCATGAGTTTCTGCATGAAGATTTTGAGGGGGGAAGTAGTTTGGTTTTGAATGAGTGGAATGAAGCAGGGCCAGAAACCCCTAGTCCTGCTCATTTTTAATGATATGCTAAGTCCAGTTCTTGTTCAGTCTGCAGTCCCAGCCTTAACTCAGAAGGATTACAGGTGGGTGGCACCAGTTTACTGAGCTCATACTGCAGAATACAATAACAATATCCATTCATATCATAATGAATTTCCATTTATACAGTGTTCTCATTACCAGAACCTCCAAAATAATAACATACACATAGCTCCCATTTAATTTGCACAAAATCCCCTGAAAGGTACATAACAGAAATATGCAAATATGGAAGGCAATACAATGACACCACTGAGTGAAAACAAACAAATTAACATAGTCTTTAGCAAATCCTCTTACTTAGGCAAATCCTATTCTTTCAGACAAAGAAAATGTCTCTCTTTTTTTTTTTTTAATAAAGAACTATCTCTGAAAACAAAATGCCTCTGCAGGCATAGGCACAGGATTTTTTTTAGTAATCACAACTAAATTTATTAGAACATTTTCTCTTCCACCACATGTCCCAGTATACCTCCTGGCTGTTTTGCAAGCACCTGAGGGCTGCAGAGAGAGTCACACTTTTAAGCCTATAAATTGCTTTTTCTTTCAACTCAACTGGGTTATGATTTGCTTGAACAGAAAATTTCTCAGCTCAGAAAAGAGGAAAAAAGAATTAAAGAGACCCTTAGCAGACTCAGAGGAAGGAGAAGAGACAGCAAAGAAAAAGTCCTTTCTAATAATAAAGCACTGGGTTAAAAAAAAAAAAAAAAAAAAAAAAAAGTTGTTTTCACCAGCTAAGACTGCAGCACACTGTTTCTGTCTTGAGGCAAAGCCAAGGGGATCTGTTTTCACCAGGCTTTCCTAAGGGCTGAAATTGGAGATGCTTCAAGGACAGATCCAAAGAAAGATAAAGCAGAGAGCACACAGAACCTGGGGATATAACTCTTTTATTTTGACTACGTGATAAACTGCATCCAGGCTCCCATTTTAGTGTGATCTCCTGAGCAGAAATGTGAGGAGGTACACCATGGAAAAGAACTGGTGGTAAATGTCAGATTCCCAGAGAGCACTGGACTTGCTCTGCCTGCCCCAGCCTGCTAAGCCTGCGTCTGCAATGACAATTCACTTGCTCTCAGTGGGCATCTGACAGTCCCTCTGCCACCAGCAGGTGGCAAAAATAACCAAACAGGTAAAAAGAGATGAGTCATTCCCAAACAACCAACTTCCCTTCTTCCTCCCAGGCAGCAATCCACCTAAATCCAGGGTAAGGACCGAAGGCAGTGCTTGCAATGAGGCCAAGTAAAGCTTAATTACCATTTTCATTTCCAGTTTTCAAAATAAATTCATCTAAAGCCTGTAACACTTGGTAGAAATCTTTCAACCATCGATTTTATGATTCACTTCCCAAAGACTTTTGCCACTAAGTCAGTTTGGTCTTAAGCATACACACCTAGAAAACATGCTCATATGAATTCGGTAGAAGTTATTGGAGGGGGCTTTTCTACTTCTTGACCTATTTTACTGATATTTAGACTTATTGGATCACAGCCTTTGCAAATTCCTTGCTTTGCTAAGTCATACCATAATACCAGCAGCATGATATAGCCTTGCACTTTCTGCAGACTTTGATATGACCTTGAACATCCAAAAACTTAAACAGCATGTTATACAATGAATTCTTGACAGAATAAAGAAAGAAAGAAGTTTGTACACTTTGGACCTGTCTTACAAAATTTATTCCAGATTCTTGAGCTCATTTTGGATTGGGAGGAACTTCAGCACTGGTCTCTGTGACATCTGCTTGTGTGAATGATGGGTAAGAGGCTGCAAAACTTTACAGATCTCTCTCCCTTACCAGTGACTTTCATCACAAATGTTTGGTTTTATACAAATAATGTTGCTCCTATAACTTGTTATAAAAAAACCTGCATGACAACAAACTAAACAGAAAGTAAGTTGGAAAATTACAGAGCTGCTTTTTCTTTCCAAAAAGCCTATTTTGGCTGCTGGGTTTTTTTAAGATCTGAATTAAGACCTAAAATAATAATAAGAAAAAAATCTTCCACAGATCTAACTTACAAAACTTTATTTAAAAGAAATTAGAAAGAAATGTGACAGTTCTGCCATATTTGTTGCTGCTATCTGAAAGTCAAAACTCAACTATCTTTCTTACATTGCTATGGGAAAATGTTTCACTGAGCCTTCACCAACCAAGTTGATGTATATCAGAAGAAAAAAGAATGTAAGGTATAGTTCAGGTCCCAAGTGATCTAATCTCCTAGGCCAGACATCAGACCTACTTTCTATGTTCTTCAAATCTGTAAAAAAGAGACTATAAATGTAACATTTATAGAAGATATAAGATAATCTAAAGCAACAGTATTTATTAAAAAAATCACTATTTATGAAAAAGAAAAAGAAATACTATTACAAAGAGAAATGTGGTGGGAAATAGGAGGCTTGTGTGCTGAAGATCATCATAGGTAGAGGAATGTACATAGATGTATTTGCACAAAATATATCAGATTGACTTGCATGTTCAACATATCTTGGTGAATCAAACCATGGCAAGCCCAGAGCACATGTCGAGCAGAGACAGAGGGCTGCAGTGACTGCAAGTAGGGGGTGAGAAAGGGCAGAGGCCTGGCAGGGCAGGAGCTTGCAGGCAGTGAATGAGTGCTGCTGGCAAAGACATTTACAGCCATGGAAGGTGGTTGCCTTCAGGTGAACTCTGAGAAACAGTGTTGCATTGTTTTGGATGCCTTCTTTGCAATATTTGCTTTTTCTTTACAAAATTTTTGGGACTTGATGATTTCTTCTTAGTAGTAATGGGCTGGTTTTTTTTCTCCCTTGAGCAATGTGTTTCAATACTTGGCTAATTAGATTTTTTCCTACTTTGCATGGTGCACACTGAAGATAAAAAATGACAGAAGAAATATTGTCTCTAAAAAGAAAACAGGAAGAAGAGAAGAAAGGAAAGATGTGCAAAAAGAAAAGAGAGACTGTCGCTGCTAGCATTGCAAATGAATGACATCTGGAAAATCTATTTATATCTTATTGTTTAAATTATCTTCAGTATTTTCAAACCAACAGTAGACACTTTTTGGCGAGAAACTCATACTTAGAAGTCATTTTATCTTCAGTTGTAAAGAATGCTCAGAAGGAAGCATACATTTTATGAAAAATATAGCTGGGCCTTTCACTTTCCAAGTCAAAGAGACAGTGCTCAGAATCTTCCAGTAGTGAGATCAGTGTAGCTTTACTTATTTCAATACAGTCAAAACCTGACAGTAGGATAAAAATATATTAGGTACTGATACTTATAAATCTAGTTAGAAAACTCTGAAGTGAACATAAATATTTTGTTTTCTTTATATTCTTGACCACTGCACTCAAAACTCACATTGGTTACTAGTAATCTCTTTTATTAAGTCAAATTTTTGCCATTTTGGAAATTACAATTTATTTTTCCTGGCTTAGGAACAAGGCTCAAAAAGAAGAGGGAGAAAGAATTTTAACTTTGATCTTACTCTTCACAGTGCCATACTTGTCTCATATATCATGCACTCTTTTCTTCCTTCACAAGTGCTCTGAAGATTTTCTGAAGTCCAGAGATCTTTTGGTTTTATTTAATATTTTCATTCCCACATGTAGTAAACCTCTAGATTGAACTGAACCAACTTTTTTCGACAAAGACTTAATTCAGAGACCATAAATACATTCAGTGGCATTTTTGCTTGAGTTAATCTTGGCCTTCAAATAACTATTATTTTGCTTAGTACACTCACTTCCAAACTAAGTTAGCTAATTTAAATGAAAGCAGAAAAATATTTTGTTCAGGTTGATAGAGTCATATTTACTTGTAATACCTAAAAAGTTTAAATATGATACAGTTGGCCCATATCTAGTTCACCAAAGTGAGATTTTTGTAGATAAAACCTAATTACAAGGTAATATACTTATAGAAGAGAATTTAGCGGAATGCAAGGACTATTATTATAAGCAAAGATAGAAAATTAACAAATTTGGACTGTGCAGCATGTAAGAAAAATCTTTCTGCTAACAAGTAGTAACTTTCACATAATTTGCTTTACTGTGTCCCATCAAACACAGCAAACACTAGTGGGTAAAGGAGGAGTTGAGGAATTCAGGCTTGCATACAGAATGAATTCTCTCTGGCTTTCAATCAAAAAAAAAAGAGAAAAGCTGTATAATGTATCTGTTCAACCATGTGTTTCTCAGATAATCTATCCTTTCTTCTCATTCATTCCTCTCACTCTGAGGAAAGTTTGAAAAGTGTTACCTCCTGGTCTTTTTTTATTGGAAATCGCAGCCACTATAGCCACAATTAACCCATGTGGTTAAGAACATCTATGCAATTAGTTTCCTACTTTTATTGTACAACTCCACAAGTGATGCTGTAAGTAACAGAGGCAGTCTTGCATGAGCAGTTTTTCCTTAAAAAAAGAAGTCCTTATCATATATTTAAAAAGTCTCATTCCTCAGGCAATAAAGGCAAGAAAAGGCAACAAACTCTCTATTGCCTTTTCCAAGTCTGTGGCATTTGACCTCTGTGCCTACTCCTACTTTTTATTAGCAAATTATTCTATTTCCATAACAGCCTCTTCCTTTTCCTTCAGGAAATACACGGAATATGAGGAAAAAAACCCCACAAACATATTCTATCCATCAGAAATTTTAAAAGAGGCCCAATTACCAGCATCCTTTACCAAACAATACTTTTTTTTTTTTTTTTTTAGAGAAGCATACAGTAATAGAAATAGTATTTCTAGACGTTCATGCAGGAAATTCTAATTGATTTTTAAATAAAGAAGGCTATTTGGGCAACAGAAACCAAACAGGGTTTGGTTCCAAAATAGGAACACTTACTTTCTAACAATGCCAAAAACAGTGTTTGCACTTTTTATTTGAGGTCTTTTAAGAAATAAGGGACACCTGCCATTTGCCCCAAGGATTGTCTAGAATTTAACAGCTGCCAGGCTGCACAAACAACAGAAATTTTCCTGCTAGCATGTTTTATATTTGCAATGTCACTGTTATTTGGCACATCTGGCCAATGTCAAAAATGCCTCTTTCTGATAGCCCTTGAAAACCAAACATCTGTGTTGCAATATGTAAAGCCTCTACAAAATTTAAAAAAATCATTAAACAAGAACGATAAGGAATTTTGTGATATGTGCATACATTTATCAATAGAGAGAACATGGCACATGCCAGCTTCTTCAAGGGGAATGAACAAAAGTACAGTGTAAAAGAAAAACCAAGGAGCTAAACAGAATATTGCAAGAGCTTGTGATGTGTCGGTAAAATCTAAGCAATACATCAGCCTACTCTTCACTTATTTTCCATAGATTCCAGTTCAGATGACCTGCTCCAGTGGGCAGCTGCTTGAGTCCAAAGACTGCTCCTAAATGCTTCAGTGGGAATTATGGTACAGCACCATGTGAAATAATCCAGGGGTTTCTTCCTGTCACCATAATCTTGAGTATTCCAGCATAAGTGTGTTTCTTTCTGATCCCACCAAATTCTGTGAAAAAAAACGGAGTTTAAAATAGAATGTTCTACCTGTAAATTACCTGTAAATTACCTGTATTATTCTCACAGACCCCTAAACTCTTACATTTGTTCATCTGTACAGTATTTTGACTTAATTTTTAAACTTTGATAAATTATTTATTGATAATATGCAGATTTACCAATATGAAAATATTATGGCTAATAGTTAAATTTGTGTACTATAGCAGAAATATTGTACAAGATGTCCTTATGGAACTCCTTATATTTAAAACAATTTACAAAGGAAAGACATATTATTCTGTTAATGCCAGTGTGTCACATCCTCTGAGGACAAAATACACTATTATTTACACAAAACATTGACAACACCAAACCAGAATTATTCAAGAAAAAAACCTTCTATTTCACAGTTGAAAACAGAAAGATAAAGTCCAATCTGGGATATTCATCCTGGATCAATCATTGATATAATATATATAATATATATATACAAATATATAGGTGCTATTGTTTTTTCTAGCTGATCCATCCCCCACAGGAGGCACAGCAGCCCCTCAGTCCAGTATTGATAGAATCATAAAAGTTAAGATTAAAAAACTTCCAAGATCATCAAGTCCAACCATTAACCCAGCACTGTCAAGTCAAATAATAAACCATGTCCTTATTGTCACTAAATGTCACTTTGTCACCAAACCATATAATGCAGCTCATGCCTCAGGGTATGCAGGGGCTCATCCCTGAGGTTTGCTGCTTGTCGTACTCTGTGCCTGCCAAGTTCTCCCTGTGGCTTCACTGCAGCTTGGCTTAGCTGTAAAAGCCATTCTTTGTATGAAAATTGCATCTACCAAACACACCATATAGAGTACAGAGTGACCTGGACTTTCAGAGTAATGAAGAATTAATAGGATGCAAAAACCTGTAAGAAAAATATATAAAAATTACCCTCAGCAGATGCTAGAATAAAGATGAGGAAAGCATTCACTTTAACACCATCTTCCGTTTGGCAAAGGGCTCAGGATGCTGATTTCCCACTGTACTCCTCCAAAGAGACCCCACCATCAACCTTAGAACACAAAGGGCAGTGCAATGAGGAACATAACATCTGGGAAAGGGTTAAATACAACAAAATATGCACAACTATTTTAACTTACATTTCATTGTTGAGAACTTTTCTGCGCAATAACATTATTTTCCCCCACTTAGATCTGCATTAAAAATAGTTATTCTTTGCCTTATATGTAAGAATTACTTTTCTTCTTTGAATGTAAAAGCAGGCACAAGAGGTTTTCCAGCTCAAATAGAATTTAACTGAAATTGACTTTTTACACCTGTTGGCCTGGGTAACCTGTTGGGATCTGTAAAGGAGGATTGCATCAAGCAACCATTTCCAACATAGTGATCAGCTGGAACCAGAAACTTATTTCCAGCTAATTCCAACATGGTATTAGAGAAATCTCAAACTAAAATAAGTTGCAAATCAAGTGGTTCAAAGAAATGCAATTGAATAGTGTGACTCAGCCAGCCTCAAACTTTACAGCTTAAGCCTTCACTCCAGGTACTTAAAATCATCATTTATGAGCTTCTGTTTATCCACACCAAGCAGAGAAAGTATGGCTAGACTGAATCACTTAGCTAATTGTTAATTTATTTTTTTTTTATTGATAGACAGTGTGCTGGCATGAAGAAGCACAATGCTCTTAACATTACAGCATATTGGAAAGTGTTTGGATTGATAGGCAGTAGGTAATTCAAATTAAATCAACTTTCTCTGAAGTGAACATAAACCATGAACTTTCCCCATCACCTTTCAATCTCCTTCAGATAAATCCTGAACTTTGTTTGTATACATAATTGAATTGAAGACAAGTCTCTTTTTCATATCAAAACTTCTCCTGGGAGCAATCAAGGAGTAATTGATTACAACGATCAGTGTTAGTTTATCTGCTACATGACATGACTCCTTACACAAACCAATTGACCAGCACTTGAGATCAATACAAGCTTTCTTCTTCCTCTCTCTGTAATTTGCAAGAGAGATTAGCAAGGAAAGATTCCCATATAAATCGTAAAATAGCAGGCAGATTGCAATTGCATACTTCTTTAACAATAATCTTCATGAAAAAAAATACTTTCAATAGGGAAGCCTTAAAATACAAATACATTTATGGCAAAGGAAAACCTCAAGGTCTCCTCTTCCAGCAAAGGTCACACTCACCGACAATTCAAACCACGATAGCCAGGATTTGTCCTAATAGCTTGAGCTTAAACCAGACAACATAGTATTAAAAAAACCAGACTGACTCAAAATCAAAGCCCAAAAATTCCCTCCCTGATACCCTTCACATTCTGCTTTGTTGCACCCTCCAGTTTCCAAAATGTGAAACCACAGACAGGAATCATGGCACTTGCCAGCTGTGGAGCACATCACACATCATGATTTTACCTGCCAGCAGCTCAGCAGGCTTGGCTAAGGTCTACAAGCCCCATGCACCCCCAGAGACCTTGCAGGTGTCTGCCACCCACACCTGCACCTCTTCACAGCTCCCACAGCCAACCCTGATCAACCCTGATCCAGTTTCAAAAGCAGGAATCAAGCATAGATGTGGAAATTATGGGAATGGCAAGCAGTAGAGCTGAATAGAAGATTAAAAAAAAATGATCCTATCTGCCTGGCAGTGAAATCAGTAGAGGACAATTCCTCCATCCTTGTCATGCTACAATGGAATAAAATAATTATTTACCAGCATATTAGAGTTTTTATAATAGTGTCATGATTTGCAGCTATTTTAATGTCACTAAAATAACCATTAGACTGGCAAGAAGTTGATTATTAAGTGTAATGGTATAATTCACCGAAGGCACTTTTGTTTAAACATAAGGTCAAAATGTTTAGTCTGTGAAGCCTGTTTATCTGTGACATCCAGTTATGAGCTTGAGGTTTATCTGCTTGAATTTTCAAGAGTTCAAATCTTTAACATTGTGAAGAGCAAAGACACCCCTGTAAGAGAGGGAACACATTCTAATGAAACACAGGGAAAATACCCAGTGCCTCAGGTTTTTCACTGGCAAAAGAGCAGAGTTGCATTGACCTCTATAATCTCTTTTGTTTAGCTGCAGCCATTTACATCAGCTTCAAAAGCTGTCAATATCATTGACATCTCTTAATGTTGAAGGGTGATTGATTACCATGCAGTTTGCAGGTACAAAAAACTGCAGAAGCCAAGGTGCTCCTTGTGGCACCTGATCTTATATCTGTTTTCAGGACTTAATGAATCAAAGACCACTTGCAATGCATCCATCTAAAACCTGCTAATCCTAACACCAGAGATGTTAGCAGTCAAATAGGGTATGATAAAAAAATACTAATTATAGGTACACTGGTGATTTGGTGTCAATGTCATTGTACATACGCTTTTGAAGAGAAATGCCATAGAAGCAGCAGCATTTTCAGAGTACCAGGACTGTAGAATGAGGGAGTTGTGTGAAGTACATAGAAAGAAAGGAATGCAAATATAGTTATAAAAAGGAAGATAAGTGCTCACTGGATACCATTAAGATTTACAAAGACAGCTGAGCATCTTCACAGCCGATTCAAATGTGTGACTTCAGATGATTTTCAGTCTCTTTTAATTATCTTCATAACATTAATTTCATAATGTTATGAAGATAACATCTTAAAATATTTATAAAATTCTGGGCAAATGGGTATATTGCACCTAGGTTTTGTCATTCTTTTTATAATTTTAGGATTCATTCTCCTTCCTATTTCTAGGATCACTACAATACAAACAATCCTATGTAAGATTTATCCTGTGATAAGATTTCTGAGACATTTCTTATAGATGGGGATCCTGTTTATGTGAGAGATGTCACAAACACAGGATGTTGTTTGATAACCCCTTGCTCTATAAAATTATCATTGCATCAGCTTTCAAGTGTACTCAAATAATAAGTGAATTTTTTTAAGAGAAAAATAAAATTCACAAGAAGCATTTGTCTTCAAGGGTTTTTAATGCCTAATGAAAATGTCTTCTGTGTTCCACTAGTCTTCATTACAAATTCTCATGCTTCAAAAGTCATGATGAGAAATAAAATGTGCACAGGGCATCCATGATGAGGATTAAATATCCTCAACCCAGATCATTGGAATTAATTTCAGAAACAAGAAACTTAAATGACAGACATTTAAATGATGTGAGGATTGAACGGTAAAAATTACCTGATGAGTGGTCTGCATTTTAAGGTCAAACTAAAAGGCTCTGTGGTAAGCCAGACTGAGTTGTTTGCTAGGCAGTGTCTCAAGTCTTTCACACCAGATCATTCTCAGCCAGTGGAAAGAAAATAAACTAATTCAGACCCTGCTGCACATTTAATTTCAAATTGACTGATGATTAACTAGTGAAATATGTACATAAACCAGCCCATATGGGCACCATGATTTTTACAGCATTACTGCTTCCCCAATCCAATTTATTTATACTGAATGAGAATTTATTGATCCTCAAGAGCTTATTAACATGTGAACAAATCAAATGATGCATTAATTAGCCCAAACACTGTAAGGATTTCCAGATTGCCATCTCTGGTCTAGCTAGAATTAATTTTCTGAGCAGAGACTTGTTAATGACAGATTATCTATAAATAAGATCACAAGTTTAAATAAAAGAGAGCTTCCCCAACATACAAAGTTTCAAAAATATAGAAATACAAATGCCATGTCCACAAATTTCAATTATGATCAGTACCTTGCAATTCTGGCATTCACCCAGTATTTGTGTTATTTAAATAAAACAGGCATCTTAATTAACTGCTTCTGGTTTTCTTAACACAAGTAAACCTTGTCTATTATAAAATGTGTATATAATGCACACCAACATAAAAACATACTGATGGCTGTTTAAGAGACCACACAATCTGGCATGAGACTGTTTCCAGACACACAGGTTTTAAAGGACCTACGCCACTGTCAGGAATCAGCAGAAATCCAGCCAAGACTTCCTAGCCCCACAATGTACAGGGAAGAGAAATAAAGCTTTCATCTCCAAATACAACAGCGTTTACCAGAAAATTCTCTGTCCTTTTGGAACACAGACCCACATTCAGTATCCATCACTGCCATACCCCTCCCTATCTCTCAATCTTCACAAGTCCTGCTGAACAGCAGCATTCTGCATCCCAAACTTTCTTTCTTTCTTTGCCATACAATTCTATTTTTCTTACCCTTTTTTTTTTTTTTTTTTTTTTTTAGTTTGTAAAAAGGTTTTTCTACACTCTATGAAAGATAGAAGAATATTCTGAAATAGGCAGTCAAGGAAAAGGTGCTTTGCTCTTATCAGGCTTTCCAAAGAGCACAGTGCTGGATATCAAAGAGCATTGTGAGTATAATTATGTTTTTAATCAACGAGAATTTTAACATTTTTCAGCAACCTGTAAAAATCTCAAACCTTTTGGGTTTGTTTTAATCTTTAAAAATAATTAAAATAATTCCCAAAGATAAAATTTTCATTTCAAATCAAACATTTGAAACCTCATTAACTTCAAAATTGAAACATTACAGCTAGCTTTCTTCCCCTTTGCCTATCCTAAAAACTTGATGAAATGAACCCCAGCTCACCAAATGCAAGTTTGTGTTTCTTTATTAGGAAAGTGACACCTTCACTCAGTGCCATTGCCAATTTCCTTGAAAATCCAGTTTTAAACATTATATAAGAAGTTGCTGAATGCTGAGCTCCATGGTGTGGGCTGAGCAGCTGAGAATCTTCCCCCGCATACACAGAGGTGTCTGTGTATCATATGCCTGCTTTAATCCAAACCTCCTGGTTCCCTTCCTCTCCCTCTCTTGAGCCTCATTAATAGAACTTTTAGATCAGCTTCAGAATTACCTGCCAGCCAAGTTTCTGTACATGGGGTTTTTTCCTCATTCAGCCTGTCAAGAAAAAAGGAGGCACTATTGGGCTGATTTGAATATTCAAATCCATCATGCTTGGAGGAGCTTAAAAGTAAGGGGGAAACAGTTGATTCTGCTTTACATTTATTATTAAAAACAGTAGGACACATTATTCTCTAAGAGAATAATGTGAACAACAGAATCAATATGATTTAAACAACTAAGTGAGTGAGGTAGATGTGCTTGATCCCCTTAAACAAAATAGCCATTGTTTGGCACAAATTCCAAAGGAGGCATAGTCCTGAGGCATAGTCAGGCCAAGAACTCCTCCAGAAATCCCACAGATTGACCCAGGGAGGATAAATGCATGTGAGCTTGGAACACTGTGTTACCAGCACATGAATAGCAGATTCTTTTTTGAAGACTCAAAAGAAAATTATCAATAGAAGGAGTCTAATGCATACCCTCCCTATGCAACAAGCACCTTATCCCAAAAATATGACAGCTTTAGTGAACCTTCTTTGAGGTCTCTCTGTGCAGTAGTGTGGATGCATGGCTATGGCCTCCCTCACTGCTGGGACACTTCTCCAGTTTTTAAATTCTTTATCTGAGACTAAGGGATTCTTCCTCACCTGAGAGAGAGGTCCCTTATTCACAACAGATCCTTGGTAAGTTGCTCATAACTTTCTAAATCAATACCAATGAAATTCACACATTTCTCACATTATATATAAACCATTCTCCAAATCTGAGACTAAGATTAGACGTAGCTTCACCTAAGCTCCATCAGGGGTTCAGAAAGTAAGGAGGTCTACTCTGAGCCTCATGATTCAACAGGAAGGTGGCCCTTACCCTTTTGCATCTTCAGTCTCTGTAATTCATTCTAAATCAGTTATTACTGAATTTTCCTTTGTGTTTCACCCATGTAGTAAACAACAGAGTGAACCTTGCCATAGAACTTTGTCAAGTCTTACTTTAGTAAGTTCATATTAAAATTAATTTTGAGTGACCCTACATCACTCATTCACAACATGGAGCAAACAACTGAGAGGAGAAATAAAACTCAACAAAATGTGCAGTTTCTTTTTGTCAGTCGTTATTCAAAACAGCACTTAGCATTTTGGAGGAAAGCTTTTGTACTTATTATTCCATTGTTAATTAATTGACTGCATCTTTTGCAGCTATTCTTCTAACACATTTATTAGCACTCAAATGGCAGTTAGATGTCTTGCAAGCTCAGCATTTCCATGCCAGAATCCACCCCTGATATTTCCTTCCTAGTTCTAAGGGATTTCTGTAAATCATAGAAAGGGCATAAGATTCCCAATAGACTTTAATGTTCCAAGGAGGTGGACAGCTGTGAAAACTGGGAAATACTAATTCTGAAGCATGTGTTCCACAGAGGAGTAAGCACTGTCATGTAGCACCCGTGGTAAATGTCACTAATGGGATGGGCAGTAGTGCCTGGCTTTTTGTACACCTCATCATGCACAGCCAGTGCTGAAGAGGTTTGGAGGTCATTTGTGCTCAACTAAGTGCCTGTGTTCAGTTTTTCAGTAACAGGGAGACAGACAGGTGGAATGAGTTGATTTAACTTTAAAATCACCCCCCTGTGTATTTTTATGCCTGGTATTTTCATAGGTCCTTCATAGGACCAGTGAAAAAAATGGATAGAGCTGGCATCTGTCTGGAAAGCAGAAGACTGGAAAAAACCATGTGTAACTTGTCATGTGAAAGTTTTTTAGATATTGGCAGATTTGCAAGAAAGGAGAAACCAAACGTAGCTTAGTAAGCACTAAGACAGCAAAGCATGTTAACATTAACAAGTCTCACAGTCACTAAGAGAAGATCTAAAGGCAGAAAGAAGTCAGTTTCAAATCTCTAAAATCCTGTTGTCCATTCTTCATACATTTCTGGGGCAAGGGAATTACTTCTGATTAGTTTTAATTTGTCTCTATTGGCTGAAACTCATTATTGGGACACTTCTAGTCTAATTTAGTAAAAAGAAATCTAACTTTCAGACTGTGAAACCGTTCTTTGATATTGATTCCACAAATGGAGGTAACTGTAGAATTTTGTCCAAAATGCATTTTTGCATTTTCAAATTAAAATGATTATGCATTTTTGCATGTTCAAATTAAAATGCTTATGGAGAATCACTGAAAATTTTCTGAGTTCTGCTGCTAAATGATTGTGAATTCCCTAACATCAAGTCAGTTTCAGTTTCTTCTTATATCACTGTTATCTTTCCTTATGACAGAAAATAATTGTCAAACTTGAACACTTTTCTACTTGTCTGGTAAAGAATCTTTCTGAACTAAGAGTAATGCCAGTAGGATAGTATAGTACCTGATTAGCCCTCTTTCAACCTGGTGGCTATTTCTTAGTAATAATTTAATCACTTTCCTACAAAACATGAATTTTTAAAGACCTTAAGCAGGTAGGAGATATAGTAACTCTAAACTGATATTGCTTCACTGAACAAATGCCAGATAAGAAGCTTGTCCAACAACACCTGAGGATGTTGTCTAAGGAGTCCACCTATTCCCCAAGTGGCACTGAATAACATTAAACATTTATATAATTCCTGTTACAAGTGAGTGGCAATCCAATGGGGAATTATTTAATAGATCTATGAAAAGTCAATTTATTGCATCCCTTTTGCAGAACACAAATAGCTGCTATCCAAATATGATGCACTCTGAAAAATGCCGTCAAAAAAACAGTCTCTGTTTACAGCTTTTTTGTTTGAGAATTGTTGGCAACTAATCTATACTACACAATAAAATGTTCCTGTATCAAGTGCCCCAGGAGAAGGCCCACAGAAAGATACAGAGGAGAAGACTATATGATTGCTGTTGAATCTTCCAGCAGATTTGATTTGTGGCGGCACTTTGCCATTTTACAGTAAATAAACTACCTCAATATCACCACAGACTGAGTGATTTTGCTAGCAGTACCCAATCTATAAGGCCTGTGAAGTTCCCAGAACCTCAGGTCTTCATGATTAAATCCTGTGGGAGGGAATGCAGATGCACCTTTCCCAAAACAAAACCAAGCGGTGGTGTACCAGCAGGCATCTCTAATAGTGGCTGCAAAACCTTACAGGAATAGCAAGAACTGGCTTTTAACTGGAGATTTTGCAGATTGCACACATCTTCATAGGCCCCATCTGTGCTTCTGTGCTTGAGTTCCTCTACTTTCCTACTCAGAGGGTGAAATAACAAGACAGAATGCAAGTTAAGGAACAAAGATACTAAGTAACCAAAGAGGATGAAACATCTTTTTTACCTGTTATGTTTGGTAATTAACCTATGTTGCTAATAATGACTGGGCTGTCTCCCTGGCAGTACATTTTGGAAGAAAATTGCTGGCCGTGTAGGCACCTATACAAACATTAACAGCTCACAAGCAGGGAACAGGCAATTCCTGTGCACTCAGTATAGGCATGCAAATTACTTGCATGAAGAAGAATTGACAATTTAGTCCATAAAAGGGAAAAATAATTCATATCCCAAAGTAATGAACTCTCAAGATCTCCCATAGAAATACTCTACTGGATTCTGATTTCATTTGCACCAGTAAAAATTGTTCAGTTCATGTCAGCAGAGATGAGAATATCTCTGTTGATTAGGACCCATAAAGGTCCTAATGATGATTTCACATGATTTTTTGTTAAAAAGATTTTCCTTTGTTGTGCAATATTTTACTCTCAGAGAATCTGAATCAGGTGCTCCAGGGTTGCAGGGACAATAAACCACAAATGCAGCCTGTGTTGTCTGCATTGTCTGTCTACGTTGCACAACTGCTGTGAATCTGGCAGCCCTCCAAGTCCTGGGTAATTGTTTCCTAAAATGCCCAGCGAGGACCAGACTTAAAAGGTCTTAGTCTCTGCTAGAAAGAGCTTCTTTGTCACTGTGTTTGAAAGCCCTAACCTTTATGTCTGAAAGCACATCATGGACATGCCTGTAAGTGACAGTCTTTGCTGTTTGCATAGGTACTCCCTACCTGGAGAATTGTGTCCAGCTCTGGGGTCCCCAGCAGAAGGAAAGCATGGACCTGTTGGAGAGCATCCAGAGGAGAGGCACAAAAATAACAGCTGGACAGAACACCTCTCCTGTGATTGAAGTCTGAAAGAGTTGGGGTTGTTCAGGCAGAAGAGGCTCCAGAGAGGCCTTATTGGGGCTTTTCAGTACTTAAAAGGAGCTATGGAAGATGGGGACACATTTTTAAGCAGGGCCTGTAGTGATAGGATGAGGGGTACTGCCCATAGCACTTTATTTTCATTTGAATAGTGTTGATCTGAACACAAGGGCTTAGTACTTGTCATAGCATCCCCAGCAGAACTTGACACCTACCCGCACTCTATTCTTCTGCCTTTTGACACTCGCAATCAATATTTGCCTTGTTTTTTAACTGCTGCCATTGCTGTTCTTCCATTACAAACATTATTAGAAAAGATTTGCTGTAAATCTTGCTTATACTAATAGCAATCCAGAGAACAGGAAACCCAGGCCATTATAATCCCATATGGGATGGATGTTTCCCCTTTTAATTTAACAAACTTGAAAGAGTAAGACTGATGAGATCTCTTTTTCCCCTTTTAGTCATCTTTCTTTCAAAGTTCTCCGGTAGCAGCATAGAGGTGCTGAACCTCCTGTCCAGGTCATGCCTCATACCCTCTCATAGGATATTCAAGGAACACAGCACTGTAAATTTTCAGCTTCTGACCAGATGTGTGCTTGTCCCAGAGCCAACAAGCACTCGTGACAGCCATTCATGATGTGCAGTTATCTAATGAGCTGGAAGTTCATCTCTAAATGGTTCATTAACAACGTGATCAGGGGGAGGCTGGTGCATTGGGTCATGTTGCCATGGGCTACAGAGGAAAGAGGGCGGAAAGGAACTGGCCATCAGACCACTGAACTATTTGCACAGGCTGCATTTGGCCTGTAGCAGGGGTCAACTGCTCTTTCTTGCAGCATAATTTGCAAGGAGAGAACATGTGAGTTCTCACACACACTATCCTCCTGCTAGTGTGCATGGTAATCATTCTCAGCTCAAAGCTGAAACTGTGAATGCAGTCCCATGGCACTAGTGAAACCTTCTGGATCAACAAATCACTCCTGACAACAAAGTGTAAAATTCTGCTTTGTAACAAATGCAACATTGTCAAAAGAGGTAGAAAGAGATCAACAATTACAGTTAAACATAACAGGGTAGGTAAATTTGAGGTGTAGTAAACTCAACAGTGGAGTAAATCCCCATCACCTCCTCTGTTCTTTCCTAGAAAGGTGAAAAGAAGGGCGTACAGCCATTTATTCTTGTAAGAACCAGAGTGCTTAAAATGGTGCACAGAATTGCAGTGCACCAGTATGAAAAGTTCAGAAGAGCACTGCTGTGTACAGAAAGAACTAGCAATTCCTGGGGGCTGACATAAACTGTGCAAGAACGAAATGACTAAGCATTAGAAACACAGACAGAACTTCTGCTGGGAGCTTCAGCCTTAGCAAATGAAAGCAATGAAAGAGGAAAAGTACTTGTGTAGTTGTCAGACACAAAAGAATTATAAATCTTTAGTGTGATACATGCTTGGAAAGATCAGTTCCAGAACCCATTTCAAATATGTACAGGAAAGATGAACCCCAAGCAGAAAACTAGTATTATAAAATTAATAGCTGGATAGTGGCTTTAAAATTATACTGAAAATATTGAAGCATTTCCAAATCACTTATGTTTTGGAATAGTTTTTCAATGCAATTTGTGAAAACAAAACCAAAATAAAAATAATCATTTTTTAATACAATATTGACCAATTTACAGAAACACCATACTTAGCTTGGATTCAGGCAGTTTGGCCTGGATGACTAAAGTTTGTAGTCAGGAAGTTGTGCATGAACAGATTTCCTCACCCACCTCCCATGCCTCCCAAAGCACATATAAAGTGGGTGGTAATGACTCAGTTCCACATCTTTGTAAATCAGCCTGAAGTCCTCTCCTTTCTCTGCCCCTTTGTCCCTTTGTGCTGCAGATCAGCCAGACACAGCCCTGGGATGCTGAGGAGCCCTGCAGGTGCACTCATGGCAGCACGAGTCAGCCTGTGCCCATACCCATCCTCATAAGAAGTTCTTGAAAATAATTGAAGATATTAATGATGAGGAGTCTCATGCTCAGGAGACTCAATCCTTAATCATTAATCTAACACATGCTTCACCAAGGCACGGAGACTATTACAGATAAAACTTAAGAGGAATATTTATTGATCACTGCGATACTTCTGTAATATTTTTAATTGCTAGTTTTTCTTTGCAGTTATAGTCACTAGAGCTGTGAAAACAGCCAAGTAGAACTGGTAACACTAGTTCAGCTAATTAAAGTTTAAATTAGTTTGATCTCCATGTCTTTTGCAGTTAATTATCACTCTAATACCTACAACAATAAAGTCAGATTTAATCCATGAATCACACTGGATTATCTCGTGGTAATAACAGCAATAAAGGAAAATGATACACAGTGGGAATTTGGTTCTCAGAACCAAACAAGCTATCAGGAATAAAATACTAATGAAAATAATACACTTCATTACAGACAAAACACTACTCCCCATCAAGAGTACCATCAAATTATACATTACTGACAATTGTATCTGAAAAGACATATCATAGACATGAAATCCTTCCTAGAAAAGGGTTGAGTCATCTCATGCTTTTTTTGCTGAAACTTAAATCATTTCACCCTTGGAAAGCAAAGAGGTCTCTAACAGCAAGAGTGAACTCTTTAAATATTTCCCTGCATGTAGGAAGGTAAGTATAATGGATAGAGTGGATGATAAGAATCAGTGCATCATGCTGGGGTTTTTTTTCCCTCTTTCGTTCATATTTAATTTTTCTTTTTAACTCTGGGACTTCAGGCAGTTTATAGATTTTTTGCCCTTCAGAACAGAGTCCAAAACAGGTTTCCAGAAACTAAGCTGGTTCGACTGGCCACAGAATCAGACTCCAGATTGTTCATTCTCCAAGTAGTTTCATTATTTAGCAATTTGGATGGAACATGTTCTAGCTTCAACAAGATAGCATGAATGTACCCTGCTGCCTCATCTCTTGCTTTATTGCCCCGAGGTTGGGATACTTCTAACAAAGAAGAAGTTTCAGCCTCTCAGGGCTGGAGCACTTGAACCACTGCTCTCCCTGCACTTAGGGTTGTCCAGCCATTACAGTGGCTAGCTTATTTCCAGCTGAAAAATTCAAGAAACTTAGTAATTAGCATGTACAATTTTTACATCATCACTGGACTCCTAGGTCTCTCCATGTACATTCTAAGGGGATAAAAAACACTTTCAGAGCAGGGATCAGATTTATCACACCAGTTTCCATGATGACCCTGGTGGTTGATAGCATTAAACAAAATCCTTACTCAGAGCATTAAACAAAATCCTTACTCAGCATATCGCTTTAGGTCATCACTCTGAAGGGCCTGGTTTTCCAGATGCATTACATGAGCATAGCAGAGGCTAGGTTTTGAATTTCACATAAGCACATAGGTTCAGGGATCTTTCTCCTCTCTTTTGGGAAATGCTCTGCAATGGACTGTAAGATATATAGAAGGCGTTTCTTACCTGCAATAACTCATGTTTTATGACAAGCTTAGAAATGAGAGACATACCACTCTTCAGGTAGCTAGCCAAGATAGTGATGGAACCATCTCCATGCTTATAGGGAAGGATTGACCTCAATTAATGAATTATACTTTAAGCCATTATAGAATTCATCTCCTACTGTGAATTACCAAATTAATGATGTGCAAAAGTGACAACATATTAATTATCCCAAGAGCTGTGGCAATGTTAATGAGGCAAACTGAACATAAAGGAGAAGGCAGTATAGCATTTCTTTCTTTTTTCTTCTGGGAACTACCTTTTTTCAGGATTTGGCATAAGAGCAGCTATTGTGCAGAATGGTATACTGTTGGGTTATATTCTCTAATCCCAGTGGGCATTTGTAGGTAGTGAACATAAGAAGAACATAAAAGTTGAACATTAGGAAAATGCCTACTGAGCCCTTTCAGTGGGAGTGAAGAGAAATGACCACTGAATGGAGACTGAGATGTATAGAAAATCCCACTACAGTACACCCCACAGGTCTGCTCTTTGGAAATACCTGATTGCCCTGAAACACCAGTACCTTGACTGCAGATAAGCCAAAGATGATGGCACTCCTCAGGTCCTGCAGCTGTGTGGAAGGCCAAGAATTACCCACCCAGCTTGTGGGAATTTATAGTTCCCCTCCTGATTCCCCCGATTCCTGCTGAGTTTGGACAGTCTCTTTGGATGGGGCCTTGAAATCAGGGGGGAGTCTCATGGTAGAATATTGAAATGAGGGAAAAACTCTACCTTGCACTCTGGGATAACCCTTCTCCTGTTTAGGGCACAACCTTCTTGGGCAGCCCATTCTAATGCCTGACAACCTTTCCCACCAAAAATCCATTCCAATGTCCAGTCTGAATCTCTCCTGTCAGATCTTGAGGCAATGTCCTTTTGTCCTGCCACTGGTTGCTTGGAAAAAGAGGCCAAACCTCACCTGGCTACACACTCCTTTCAGGGAGTTGTAGAGAGCAATAAGGTCTCTTCTCCAGGCTAAACATCCCCCAGCTCCCTCAGCCACTCTTCATAGGGCTTTCCCTCTAAATCCTTCACCAGGAAGAAAGGAGTATGTTGAGAAACTGTCATCTAATGAAAGTAAATAGAGGAATACAAAAAATTTGCAATTCTTTCAATCCAACACAGTCTAAAGGTCCTTTCTGAACTTTGTGAAGCAAAACCAAAAAAGGTTATTTGCTAAATCCCTTCTCAGTTTCAAGGAGAAGATGCACATCAAAGACAAAGATCATCTCCAATTTTCACAACTAACTTTCTTACAGCTAATTATTCCTGTTAAGGCAACTCATTACTTCTTTTGATCTTGAAGCAGTGGGGAGGTAGCTTAATATGCAACCCTTTTTGTCTAGAAAGAATTTAAATGCAATTTTCTTGATCTATTCCCAGCTGATTTGGAATTAAAACTAAAATTATTCAAGGAACACATAATCCTAAAGAGCAATGTCATCTTGCATCAGAATTTGAAAAGAAAAAAGCAGCCAAAAATATTTCAGAATTTCACTGTGTTGTGTTGGTTTAGAGCCAGCAAGAAGGCATCCTGTATAGTAAGCCAACATTTTTTCCTGTTTTTTTTATCCAGCTCACTGGGAAAAAAGAGCAGAAAGCTAAGCAGTGTAGGGGACAGCCAATCCAGACCATATATGCAGCTGCTCTCTGAACACCCATTCTGGGGGTCAGCAGGGCATAGGGGCTCAGGCATGGGCCAGGGTGGTACCTCCTACCTTCACATCAGCTCACCTGGCTGGGAGCAATGGGGGAGGGAGCACCAAAATTTCCCTAACTAGGTGAGGGAAGAGAGAACCTCCAGGAAACCTGGAAAGACTGGAAGAACATGAGGCAAGGGACAGGGCCAGCTGGCCAATCTTCCCAAATAATTTCATATGAAGGTTTGAATAGAATCAATAAATTATCATGAAGCACTTTGGATTTTGTGAGATTGGTATTTCTCAGTGAGCTTTGCTGAGGTAAGGAAAATCTGCAGGCTGAGCAGGAAAGAAAGGTCAATGTGGACTGTGGTTTTCTCATAAAGCTTTAAATATATTGGCAGAGAGTGCATTCTAACTTCACTGCCTTAACAGTGAGTCTCCAAATGAAAGAAAATGTTCCTCATAACATTCATTTTGTGACATAAATGACAAAGAGAGGACTGGGCTACACTCATGTACTACCACTCCAGTCTCTTTGAGCATGAGGCAAGCTGAACAGGGGTTACTTGGAGGATGATTTTCATATTGGCAGGAACTGCAGTTCTCAGATTCCCTGGAGAAGACAGAGAGGGCGAGGAAGGAAAAGGAAGGCAGAACTGTCTATCAAATAATCTCCTCTTTTATTTTGCAACCCTGAAAGCAAAGTAAGACAACTTGCCCTTGTGCTGGTCATGACTTCTGCTGCCTTCCTCTGTCAATATCCTGCACTCCTGAAGTCTGTCATCTCTAGACAGGAGGAAAAATCTACCAGGATACATCTGAAGTCTTGCCTGTGGCAGGGCACTCCCATCAAGCCATGGGAGGATTCAGAAAAGGAATATAGTTTTCTTAGTAATGTAGAATCAAGTCCAAACTGGACATGTCAAACTTGCTATAGTAATTATATAAATGTAAATGCAAGTGCTCTTCAGGATTACTCTTAGGAGCACTATTTTAGAAAAAATTAGTAAATGTTCAATTTAGGAGACCTGTAAAGAGAAAGAAAAGAACTAGCATACAATTTCCCATGGTAGGTACAACATATCTGAATCTAAGAAAATCCATTAAAATGCCACAGATTATTACAGAAAATATGCAGCCCCTTCACTAATGCACAAGAAAAATTCTTGAATTTGTATGCTAATGAAGATAAATATACTGATGTGAAGTTATTTTTCATATACTAGAAACCTAATATCAGATCATAATTATCCAGGGGCACCTCATTGTTCATTTACCTAGCATACAGAAAGCAGTCTTTATGTAAATATGCATGGTCACCAACAAAGAGATTTAGGAGAAAATTTAATCTAATCTCAGCACAAGGTTACTACTCCAGTGGCTGACAATCACCTTATTCAGAAAAGCATTTCTCTGCTCTGGAGACAAAAAGTGGTAAATAGTATTATTTTATGATGATGATTTCTGTTTTGTATTTCCAAGCAGTGTTGTTTATTTTCTCTCCATGCAATCCTGTGTTTTCTCTGTGTGAGCTACGGAGCATCTGCAGATCCTAACTTTGGGAGGTCAGGAGTTTGACACAATCTGCTTCTGTGGGAGGTTTTTTCTCAATTTGCATATGCTGTCATTGGTCTTTTTCTGCAGCCCAAGTAAGTGAGTACAATTATGGAATCCTGCTGTGATCAATAAACATTGGAATTGTTGCAAGTATTTGGGGAATAAGATATGAGGCTTTCCAGCATGGAGTCTGTTCAAAATAGGAGAAAATGCAGTAACTGAAAAGCCTATTTCTAAGACAGAAAAATCTGTTTATTAAAAACCCTAGGATTTGAGATTTTGCTTTCTTTTTTCATTTCATAGAAATCACACTTATGGCTGATGAAAGACTTTTTTTCAACACATTTTGTATTTGTAACAAATCAGGAACTAAATAATAGGGTCATCTATCCTTTGGAAGGCCATTTAAATGCCTTAACTTCCACTGTAAAAAAAAAGATATTTATGGCAATCATATAACCCTTTTTGCAATTTGTATTAATATAGCACATTAAAAAGGCACAAAATTATTAGAAATTCTAAGGAAAATATTTGTGTGAAAGAAAGAAATGAGATTTTTTTTGTTCAAGCAAACTCATGGATGTGATCCATATTATCATGTGAAGTCAGTTGTATGGCTATGAGAGCCATATTTTCACTGTATTTTCAAGATACAGACTGCCTTCAAAAAAAAGTCACAGCAGGTACATGGATTTGTTGGAACTCTGTCTGTACTATACTTTTCACCTAATGAAGAGGTATTTAAAAGGATGACCTTATCTTTAGGTGGACTCTACACCCAAGGGCCAAAGTCAGTCAACCTTTGACAGGTTGTTAAGAAGAAAAGATATGGTTATCATTACTTAAAGCAGGTACATTTTTAGATGTTTAGATACAAGACACAGAAATCAAAAGCAGAATTCTAAGCAGCACAGAGCTCTGATCAGCCCCCCACAAAGGATCAATTCATCAAGCATAAAATCATATAGAATAAATGTAGATCAGCTTTGAAATTAATTCTAGTCCTCTAATCCCTCCATCTACCCACATGTGCATACAGCTTTTCAAACTGCTTCTCCCAGGTGGCCATGTATCACCTCTGTTAATGACATCAGTAAATCGCAGAGATGATAGCTAGGAATCTCCCAGATGTCACCATGAGGGATTCACTCTCCAGCAAGGACTGGCAGCCAGCCAGCTGTCAAGCTACTGCTGTTTGCTTTAATACAATGGAAAGGACATGCTTAGGAGAAATGGTTTAAATAAATCTCTCAGGTGTCATGAATACATTTGGCCAACAGATGACAGTGTAATGTATGGCACATTCTAACAGTAGAGAAATTTCAGTTTGGGGTCCAGATCCTCACCCCTGGTACAGTTTCAGTAGTTCTTTGATAGTACTGAAAGACAAATTGCTCAATGTGCAATATATGCTTTTAGCAGGGAATATCTCTAACCAAGGTAATGATGCTGTAAGTCCTTTCAGCTTTGCTATATAGTTTGGAAAGTCTTAAGAAGGTATCTTCATTGTAATTCTAACATGGACTCAGGCTATTATCATTCTTCTCACGGAAAATCCCAAGGAATTTTCCTGAGAAATTTCCTGATAGGTACTATTCTTAGACACCTTTTGAGGGGCAAGAATCAAATGCAATAAAGAGTGTGTGCAGGGGAAATTTTATTAGAAAGAGGAAATGTGTTGCACAACCCATGCTAGGAAGGGATATTGCATGTGTAAGCCAAATTGAATCCCTGACTTGTCCTTGACTTTGATAAGAAGGAAGAAAATTGTCTGGAGCAGTGCAGAAAGAGGATGTTGAACAGGAAACATTAACTATAAAAGGGGATAGCTTATTGGAACATTATAACCAATCAAATTGTATATGTTTCTTGATATTCACGTGCACAAAGCATTGTAACCTATCATAAAGCATTTAGAGTCGCATGAACCCTGCTTTTGTCTATATAATACATGAGATTTGTGCAATAAATGAGCAATGATCATATCTCCATGAGAAGAGTATCATTGACTCCGGGGCTTTCTCCTTCAAGTGTGCAGTGTTCCCTTTGGGTCAAAATGTCCTTTAGAAATTATATCCACCTCTGGTTAAAGTCCATCAGTTGGCTGCCATATTTTACAGCTGTTAAGTACACATGAATTTATGAGAGTTAAGAGAGAGCAGTTAAGAGAATGTTAAGAGAGAGCAGTATGCAATTTGTTTGTATAGCCAAGTCATCTACAATCTCTTTTCCTGCCCTCCTCAAAAAAGCCCCTTCTGTTTGTTCACTACATCTTGGAATGAATTTAAAATTTCTTTGGATGCATTCAGTTCTGCAGCTGCTGAGTTGCTCTGGCATGTACTTAATCATATTTATTGCCTGTGGAGTGATTTCTCCTTAAGGCAGGACAGCTTTGAGGTTACACACATAAGGTAAGAAATTGTTGAGTGATTGCTTCATACCTTCTCACAGTTCTCTTTGATTGCTTTGAAGTCTGCATGAATATGACCCAAGAGAGAGTTTGGAAATATTGTCAATATTGAAATTTAAATAGTAAAAATCACTCTCTGCTTCCTGTTGGATAATATAGAAAATAAAAAATATAGAGATTATGTTTTTATTAATTGAATTCAAATATCAATTAATATTGGGATGTTCAGAATTTTGAATGATACTTTTCACCAAAATACCAACCACTGCAAGTCAGTCACATAAATATTTATATTAGAAAAAATTAGTTATTTTTTGTTTTCATAAATTTATCTTGTTGCAAGTTGAGGATGAGAAAAACAGTTAGGAAAATATAGTAAAGCCACCAGTCATTCTCCCAGGCTTCAGGGTATTGAAGTGCAGCCATATCTTTATTGTGCACCACTACTTCTTTTGGTCAGAAAAGAAAAGAGAACAGCTTCACGGAATATTCCTGCCCCCCCCTGTATTTCTGGCCACCATCTCAGTAAGGGCTTTAAAGCCTTTACTGGCCTAAACATCTGCCTTAAGGTAAAGTTCTGTGTACCTGTGAATAAAGCAGCCTTCTGCCTTCTACCCTCTGCCTGTCTCCCCTGCCCTGAGGCTTTTCACCAGCCAGTGATGCTCAAAGCTACACTTACCTGTTTCATTTCCAGGAAGGTCCTGACTCTTAAGAGATAGATAGGCCCTGGGGAACCCCTTTAGGTGAGAAGGGAACTCCTGTGGTATATCAGTTGACCATTCTCTAGCTTCCCTGTGCCATCAAGAAAGTATAGGTGACAGCTAAGGGATCAGAATAAGACCATATCCCAGCTCCTTGTGCCCTATTGCTCCTGGTGGTTTTGCTGCTTCACTAACAGAGTTACAACGGACAATGAGTAGGAGAACTGGTAATTCAGAAGGTAGAGCCTCATTACCACAGAAGCAGAATCTTTATAATAATAAAAAAGTAGAAGTAAAGTAAATTAAAAGTAAAATATACATTTGTACTGTTCATCCTAAATGAGATCAGGCAATCATAGTTGTTAAATTCAGTCAACACTCTAAGACCAAGTGAGTTTCTCTCACTGGTCACAGGCAATAGCAAGACCTGTGTATAACTAAAAGCCGACTTCATAGTACCTTATTACAAGAATTCTTACATACTTCATTCCAGATTTCTGTTGAAATTTGTCCAGATAACAGCCAAGAAAGAACTGCAAAAGAGAACAAGTGATTTTTTTTCCATTAACTTTGTGCTTCAAAGAAAGGCTAACAAAATAAAAAACCCCCCAACACTACAAACCCTACACTTCTGCTCAAATATGTCAGGAAAATAAAAACAAGACTATTCCACAGTGTACTGACAGCTATTTTATCCAGTTCAGTTTTATTCTGTAACCCAGCTGAATCTTGTCTCTTGGGTTCATGAGGAAGCTTTACTTTCTTCCAGAAAATAAAGACAGCTCTCTCCTTGCCTGTAAGGCAAAAAGGATTGAAGACCAAAGGCACAAAACAAAAATCTTCTCTTTTGTTACTGCACCTCTGTTTATGAAGTACATAGATAAAAGGAAGGGATACCATTGGGGAAGAAGAGAAGGAGTTACAGCTCAACAAGTTAAGCCTGCTTGTCCCCACCATTATGCCTGAAGCATCACATTTCATAAACTGTACTCTCAGACCTCCATGTTCAAATGCACTTCAATAAACTCATAATTCAGGACTAGACCAGACAGACTAGTAAGGAGGCAGACTAGTTCCAAACTCATCATTAAAATAAAAATAAACTCTTATCTAGCTTCAATCCTTTCCTCATTTCTGTTCATTGGACTTCTTCACTACAGACACCAATTTCAAACCTCCATTGCTGCACTGAATTGATGGAAGTCTGCCCAGCTGACAGCAGAGCCAGGATAAAGAGGTACCAAAAAAGGGCTCAGTGCAGAAAAGCACAGACCATCTTAAAATGAGCAGCAGCTGAACAGCTTTTCAGAGAAGAGGTTTGCAGGCATGAGTGTAGAGAGTTAAAAAACCCCACAAATACCAGATTAGATGATAAATTTTCCGTTACTCAGATGCATGAACAAAACTAAAATCGACCAAATTTGGGTATTTTCACACCTCTCTCTATATAAGAACCAAGACTGGAAAAAGCTACTAGTTCATCTTGTGAGTTTCTGGTATTCACATGTATAATAAGAAAATCAAAACAGCAGGTTGATTTGACAGAGGTCTTTCTCCATCTGACTCCATCTCCTTATATTAATTTGAATTTTTGTACAGGAAAACTCATTAAATATTCTGCATATGAATAGAGATAAAGAAAAACCTATAAATTACCAGAAACAATTTTTTTTACACAAAAGGAAATTATAAAAGTAAGGCAAAGAAAAACATATATGCTATAATATTTCACAGATCTCTTTCCTCAGGTGCAAATTTTCTGCAAATATTATTTATTCTTAAAAGTTGAAAAATACAGATTAAGCAAGGAATATCATAAATCATCTCACATTATGTTAGAAATAGATTAGTCCAACCATTTCTTGATTTAATTTTGAAGCAATTGAATTGACAAATGATTTTCATTTTGTGGTGTTTAAAATCTCAGCTCAGAATCCTAGAAGAATTGTAAGCCACTTGATGGACATGCCTGAAAATGGCTAAAGTACAATGCCTTTAAGAGAGGATAGTGAAAAAGAAACATCAGCTGGATGGCTGAATGTTAATGAAAATAAATCAGAAATCCACAAGGAAAACCATAACACCTCACTTACTGTTTGTCTTCTGTGTCTTCAGGACTGCAGAAATATTTTATTGGCTGAGCATAAGCATTCCCCATGATCCACCCATCAGAGACAGAAATGGATGTTTGAGGAGAAAATGAGGGAGCTGCTATCCTGAAGAAATATGGAGTAATTTCTCTTTAAGAAAAAAGTAATTTTAATCTTCTTTCATTCTAGTTCAAAAGTAGAACCCATGAAACTTGTGGACATTTAAAGCTCAGTATCAAAGGTATTACCTTTCTAATCTCGTCCTGCTTGTCCACACTGCTTTTAAAAGGAGACATAAGCTCTTACACAACTCTTACAGAGAGTTTCAGGAACGTAGGCTAAACAAATTTCTCTTTACTTCAGGAACAGGATTCTGACTGAGGTGGCAATAAATGGACCCATGGATTTTTCACAGAAACTGAATGGATTAACTCTTATCTTTGTGGTTTGCAGAGTGTTCTTTAAGAGGAAAAGCTAATGGGTAAGAACACAGTTCAAACACCTGCAGTAATTAGGCAATAACAGACCACAGATTTCAGAAGAACAGCCCCTTGATGCTCAACCTGGTCACAACTGAGTCACTGGACAGTGATGACAGTGCTTGTCAGAAAAGTAAGTGATAGCTTATCAGCACCAGCTTGCAGGGTTCATTCCTTTGCATTTAAGATGTAGAAAGCTGAAGCAGAAAACTTGGACCATCCTCAAGAGAGCTTATTTTATAGAAATAAGGCTGTCTAAGAAAATGTTGATTTGAGAGATCCTGCAGTACCAGGGATTACTTTCATTCAAATATAAAAATGCTTAGGAAAAATGAGGTTGTCTCCCCCTCACATTTTTATACATGAGAAAAGCATTCAATGAATTGGCTATCTTTTACAAGACAGCCTTACCAATATTACCATCACTGTTAATTCACTTACCCTTGGAGTTTTCTTCACTCCAGCTTTGTTTCCATGTAGCCAGCGTGTTACCCTTCAAAAATCCAGTGACACACTTTGACTGTTTTTCAAAAGCATATGCTGTAGAATCTGTTCAACAAAGCCATCAGTAAGCTAAAAGATTCCATCTGAAGAGAAATAGTTTACACTTCTCCAAGGAGGCTAAGAAACAATTAAGCCTCAAGCCTATGAAATTATGTCTTAATTCTTTCCCATTTTATGCAGCGCTTCATTTACCATGACCAGATACTGCCATTCTAATCATATGAATGAAACCATATTTAAAGGGGAAAAAAAAAAGGCCAAAAAATTTAAATACACTAAGGTTGTCCTGGTTTCAGTACTTATGTATTTCAAAAGGAGTGTCGTGTATCACAGCCATATCACTTTGGAATTAAGTGCTAATCATGATGGGATTAAGGTAAACCATGTAATAAACAGCTGTCAAGTTTGGCCTGAAAGGAAGTTGAAGCTTAAATTAGTTCCAAAAAATGAGCTTTTTGTCTATGGCTAGATAGATTATTAAAACTCAAGTGAATAGTGGGTGACATTCAAATTAATATGCTAGAAAATATTTCTAAATTCTGAAGTAATTTTCGGAACAAAATTCCATGTCCCACAAAGTCATGAAATAGCACTACAACCATACCAAGTTATTAAGAGTAAATAATATTAAATAAATTTTTAACAGACCATTTTCCTAGTAAAGGGGGTTTTCGTTGTTTTACAAGGTATAAGGAAAACATCTCTTCCATTAGTATCTTTGGTTCATTAATTCTATACAAGCTGGTTTTTTCTCTGCCCAAGAAAAATTTTATATAAAGCCAAAAAAATACCTGCAAAATTTGTCTCCAAATTTTCATGTCTACACAAATGGCACCACTAGATTCTTTAAACTGCAATAAGCATCAGCATTTCTACATGGACAAAGGAAAAATAGAATGTTTTACATTACCAAGTGTGGCTATGTTTGTTAACATTAACCCCTCTCAAACAGAACACATTATTAGTCTGCAGCTGAGCCCATTTACTCCACAATGTAATAATATGCCTTATTAAGCTCCAGATTGACAGAACCTTGTTGATATGGAGTACAGTAGCTTAATAGGTACATTTACAAAATTATTACAAAGCCATAAAGAACTTTTCAGGTGAAAGTTCTTCTTTCCTTTAATATTCTACCAAACATCTGTTTCAGCTGCTGCTTGTAAAAAAGCACAGGTCTCCAGAGTGAAGATCTGTCACCTTTCTGACCCAGGAGGAGCCTTTTCTACATTACTCAGCCTTGGCCGCAGACTTTTTCCCGTGAACTCAGGGTGCCTTCTCTGTAATTTCAGTTTTCAGTTAACATACCTTGAAGTGTTCTCCATTGAGCATTGCTACATTCTTCTACAGGAAAAAAACCAAACAACAATACCAACAAAAAATCTCCCCTGGGTGCACCACTGCTAGCAAAACTGTTCCTTCTGAATCTGTTGTCTCATAGCATAATGGCCTGGGGATAAGTTGCTCCCTACTATGCTCAATTAGGGTGAAAGCCATAGCTTAATAGGTTCATGTGAAAGTTAACCATGTATAACATCACAGACACACACTGAGAGCTTTATAAGCACATTAACTGCCTTTTTTCTGGTAAAGTCCTTTCCTCAGCTGCAGTTGGGCACTGAATAGTCTGAAAATCCCTGACAAGCTGTTTATTAGGTGTTATCTCCTGTCTAGGTGGAAGAGCACTTAGCAGATCACAAAGGACTTGTGTCATGTGTGACACAGACATAACAAGCAGGGCTGCATGAACTTTTCTGGGGGGAAAATAGCATGAATAGAATTCCATGCTGAGTCTTCAGTGGAAACAAGAAAACAGTAATTATTCCACATGCATGCACACAAAGTTGGACTGTGAATTTAACAGTACAATCTTTTGCTTACCAATTTTCTGTATTAAATTTCTGCCTGTATCTCTATTTAGATAGCAGGAAAAAGGAAGATCTCCAGAGAGCAATTACAAAGATATAAAATCAGCTCCTGCTTAGACTGACCTTCAGTAAAGATTCACGCTTTCTAATGACCATCTATCCAATGCTGATAAGCTGGACGACTTAGCCAGCAAAAAGATGAGTGATATGAATATGTACTGCTCAACTGCATCTTTTCCTACACACTAGGGGTGCTACAGGATTCTTGATGGCCCTAAAAAGGAGAGACAGAAAAACCAGAACTGATCAAAACTGACATTGTGATACAAACTGTTGTGCTAAACAAAAGAGGATTTAATATCTCTTTGGAAGATTTCCTAATAATCTCCTCCCTGTTAATCATCCTTCTCAGATAAAATGAGCCAGAGTTTATTTTTTCACCTGGAGACTTCTTTCCATAAAATCATTAGCTGAAGATGAAGTTATTGCTTGAAAGCAGACAAAGAAGAAAAGTCAAGAAGTAGTCCAGTGCTTTATCAGGCTTTCCCCAATAACAAAATTTGCTGTTTATCAGCTCCCATACTGTATCTTTGCCCTTATTATAAATAAAAATATTACTTCAACACACTTAAGCTGCTATGTGAAAAATGAGATAGAAAAAGAAAAAACATTAAGACAGATTTTTGGATGCTAGTTTCTAGTTTGAGAAGACACCATCTAATTTACTATTATCCATCTAATTCACTACTATACTATTGATTGTGCAGCAAGGTATAAAGAATATAATTTTCCTGCATTTAGTGCTTATTTGTTTTTTACTTTAAAGCTAAGGATATAGAAAGTGGCAAAAGGATTTACTCCATGCAGTTAAAGCCAATTTACTCTCTCTTCAGTGATTATTTAAGTGATATCCAAAAATGCCTGATTAAATCTGAAAAGGTTGCTTACAGTGGTACAAAGGTGGGATACAGCTTTGCCAATGTTTGGTCTAAATGGACTACTTGATTTGAAAATTCATTACCAGTTTTTTAAATTGAGAATGTTTGGTGATTTCTTGATTTATTACTGGAAAGAGAGAAGACATCACCTTTCCCTTACTTTTCTCTTTACTGTCATCCAACTTCTCCAGTATATGCTGTCACCATTGACTTCCGTGTTTCCCTGTAGCATCACTCTTCGGAAAATTCCCTATTCAGTAGGCTCTGAAGATTTATTCTGCATTCACTCTTATCTTTCTGCCCTATTAAGCTCATGACAGCCATGTTCAAAACAGGAAAGCATTGCACAGACTTCTGGCACAAAAAAAAAAGAAGTGCTTTGCAAGAGATGTGAAAAACCAAAGGAGGAATAACTGGGTAAGCAACAGATTGGAGGGCTTTACAGAGAAGAGTTCCTGCCTTTGGCTATCTGTCCTTTGAAATGTATTGGAGACCTGTCCCTTGCAAACAAGAAACTTGTGGGCAACTATAGCAGCTGAGCAGAAATTTTCTGCCATTCACTGGCTAGTCATGTGCCATAAGATGGAAAGAGAAAATGCTTGCAGCATTGTCTCCAATTTTTCTTTTGGTTCACAAGATCCTCACCAATCTAGCTTCAAAACAGAAAACAAAATGTCTCATGGCCATTCAGGAGCAAGATGGCATGAATGTTAATGTGAAAGAGAAAAGTCCAATCTTACAGAGTTTTGGTTATCCATATTATCTACTCTAGGACAGCCATAGATATCCACAAAAAACTTTAATGAAAGCATGAAAGACATGTACTATAACACATTATCTGTTCTAGATATTCTGAAAAAATCCTAATCTGTTTTTCTTAACTTGACCACCATGTAGGTTAACTGAACAGAAACAAAGCATTCCTCACACAGGAGTGTAGCAAAATTGCAAACATAACTGGGACACTGTACCTGGTCTTCCCAGCACAATGAAGATCCCCTGAAGGTGATGCATCTGAACTGCCCAGATCTAGCAGAAAATGGTATCAGGGGCAGATGGCTCAAAAACATCCCACAGAGGCTGTTGGTAACACCTGCCAGCTCCCCTACATGCAATAAGGAATTGGGGGACAATTCAGCCTCAAGAGTATCTATGAATGTGCATCTTTATGCCTTTTCTCTGTCCAGCTGACGTGTTTTCTCTCATTTTTTTCCTTTAAATGTGGTGTTTTTTCTTTCTGCTCTTATTCTGTTGTTGCTGATGTCATGAACTAGACTACAGCAACAGTTCAGTGACTAGAATAAGGTGGCTTTACATATGAATGTGGGAACATTAACACTTGTTACAGTTAAGATCAAATTCCACAAATGTTTTTAAGAAAAATAATGAGAGGAAGATATTCTGACAGCATCAAAACATTTTATTTCAGCATGCCAAAAATAACACGCTAAATTTCAGCCATTCGGAACACTCTCGTCATTTCAATGGATTTGCAAGGAACAAAAAATGTAGTTGAGTTTAAACTAAACCTTCAGTGTGAGCAACAGCTGTTCTCCTCTGACTCAACAGTAAAATGCAAAGAGCATTTTGTATGCTATTTGAAATACAGCTCATCTTCATTCAAATGTATATATGAAACTGTCTGTGCAGCTGGATCCATCTCTGGTCCTGCAGCTTTTGAAGGGCATCACAATGGGAGAAATAATGAACTTGGGCAGTGGAATAAGAAAGAAAAATTGAACTTTTATTTTAAGGCTGTGATAACATGGCATGGTTTGGTTTTGAGGTGAAATTAGAATTTTAAATGGTTGATGAGAAAGTAATTGTTCAAGTAAAACTAACATTGTGTCGGGAGGAAGAAATACAGGGGAAAAAAACTAGAAAACTGTATTTTGGGTACTCTTGAAATATTTCATTTAGACATGAAAGAAAAATGTTGCTTTCATTTCTCTGTTATGTAACTTATTTCCCCACCCTTATTTTTAAGGGAGCTAACTTCAATCAAATTTTACATGAAACATGCAATTTCTAATGAAAAAATGTCAAAACACTGTAACTGGCTTAGAGCTTGAAGGATAAATATTTATACCTCAATTACAATTATAGCTTGTTCTCATTCCTTTCCAACAGAAAAATTGAATTTTGTCTGATTCAGAACTGCAGGAAAACAGAAATGCTGAAAGAAAGTAATTCCCTCAAAAAGAACTGAGAACTCCTAGCCTCCTTGTTCTATTGCTCAGAGGTATCATGGCACTTGTGTCTCACACTCCCAGTTTGTCTGCTGAAAAATAATTTATGACATCTACAACTTTCTCTTTTTTAAAATGATCAAACTTTTACTCTTTTAGGGAAGTAGAACTGAGGGGACGAAAAATCCAGCAGCAACAGGTTATCCATGTAAATCTGAAGACTGGATGTATGGATGCTTCTTGTCATTAAACCTTGGAGCAGCTGTGGAAGAAGCTCCTCAGTATGCTGCTCACTCATTTTCCTTTCTCATAGTGCAGAACCCCCAGCAGATCCAAGCTACCACTGGGCTTCATTACTTAATTTGAGGGGAATCTGCTTTTCTTTCATTTCTACAGTATTCTCCATATTGTTTTCAGTATCAAGCTCTTGCTTTCAAAGAATAACACCTGACAGCAACAGATAACATTTGACAGCAAAATATTCGATGTTCCTTCTTTATTGTCAGCAATGTTTACGCATCCAGATTGATTCAATGCAAAAAAATGTGCCTCTGAAGAATTAAATTACAATTTTTGAAGACACATCTTTCCTGAACCAGCATTTAATTTCTTTACTGTAGGCTCTGTAACCACTGTTCTGGCTTGAAGAGTTCCTCTGGGCTGCTGCAAGACTGGCTTGTGAAAAGATTGCCCATTTGTCTCGTTCTTCTGGAAAAAATGCCACCTTGTACTCTTGGCCACATTTTAACTCTGTGGTTAGGCTATCCACGTAACTTTTCAGTCCCTGTACATCCTGCTGTTTCTGCTGCTATGATTTACAGAGCTTTGAAGTGGAATTTGGGTTATAATTACTGGATCAGATGCCCAAATACAGCAAAGATGATGCTAGCATATTTCCTGGGAATAACAGAGACTGGCTGGTCAGTGGCCATCCTGTCCCTCCACAAAATTTCAGCATATTTCAGATCTTCTCAGATCCTGCTACATCAACGCAGAAAATATATTTTATTGAAGTTCTCCCTCCTCACACTGCCAATGTAGGAGCACACCAGAAGACCTGCACCATCAGGTTCTTGCTCTTTGATGAGATTCTCACTGTAGAAAGGCAGCTAGAAAACTCTAAGTCCCACAGCATGAAGCAGACAGTAGGCTTTTTCGAGCACAGGCAATGAATTTGAATGGTAGGACAAGGTTTTGTTGCCTTTTAATGTGAGTGACTCTTCAGTACACCATCACTTTACTTTTCCTCTGTATTTTTATCCATTATGAGATAATGCTACCATAAAATTTATTTTTTTCTTTCCTAGCTGTCACCCCTAGCAAAAGCCAGTATTGTAGGCAAACACAGAATTTCTTTTGAGCTCTCAAAAAATACTACCATCTGTAGAACATTAATCTCTTTATGACTGCAATTAAAAATGTGTCCAACATTATGTACATGTTTGCATACAAAATACTCTTGTGTGGTGCTATGAGGACAATGGGCTTACTAGGACCTCAATTTTTTTCTTTGTGATTTATTGAACTATTAGTATAGTTTATTCAATTTGAAATTGAAAATAGTACACAGAACACTTTTGCCAGGTAGCCCATTCTTAGTAAAATCATGGATTTAGTTTAATTATTCCTATTCTTAGTAAAATCATGGATTTAGTTTAATTACTCCAGTGCTTGTCATTCACAGTTCTTACAATTACCTGTCAGTGTTCACTGCAAAACTTGGCTTTCAGGTGTTTATCTTTGTCAAATTTTAGTGTCCAGGTTGGATGTCTTCCTTTAGATTAAAAATCTTTGAATTCTTTCAGCTGATTTTTCTCTTTCTGAGGAGAGTGATTAAAAAAAAAAAAAAAATCAACACTTTACCTTCTGTAATGCTCTAGTCCCTTCTTCACCTTTCTTATGAATTAACTTCTTCTCTCTCTCTGGATGACTTTCAATCACTTTTGAACAACCAGTGTCCTCTGTGTGTGAGAGAGAGGAAAGAGTGGAAAGAATTATAAAAGTAAATGTTAAACTTGAAGTGTCACAGAAAACGAATACCCAACAAAACAAAAAATACTCAACCAGGCAATTTATAAGCAATTTTTTTAAAATTTGAAATATCAGTGTTTTAATTCTACATAAACTCTACCAGACCCAAGAGATACGCACATTTTATTAATTTTCTATTTTATAGTGCAAATATCACTCTCTGGTTCCCTGCATCACTTAAAGCTGTGGAGTTTTTAAAATTAACTACCCTCTCTTTGGGAATTAAGACATGTCTGAGATATCACTCATTTCTGGTCTATCTTTGTACAGATTTCTTTCCTATCACAACTGACAGCATCACACACTTTTAAAACTTTCATGTCTGTCTTTGAAATGGCTCTGCCTTAAAAGGACTCAGATTTATCCAGACACTTAGGAAATATAAATTTACCAAAAGTTCTTAAATTGCTGTGTTTATATTTACCTGTATGAATTCTCAAAGCCAAAACACCCCACATTGTTTTGATACAGTAAAGAAGAGAGAAGCAATTTAAAATCTGTTACTCCAATCAAATTTTAAATAGTAATTTGAAGAGGAAATATTTATCTTGTTTCAGGTATTTGCTTATATTTCCAGGAAGTATTTTAATTGGAATTTTCTTATGCATTACCATTAGTTTAATACACGAGGGTCTCAATTGTATATGGATTTCATATTGATTGAAATTACTCCAAAAATTCATAGATGTTTTTGAGTGTGAATACATGTGCATGTGTATAAAACTGAAAAAAAAACTGTTAGGCAAAGAGAGGTGAAGTGCTCTGCCTTGGCCATATAATTTATTCATAGTGTGTCCTTGTGCACCAGCCATTCCTAAGCATTTAAAAAACATTTGCCTTGGTCTTAAGAGTCCTTTTGCACTCTGTACCTTCACTACAAATTTAATTTAAGCTAACAAATTTGGGCTAAGATTTCCTCAACAATTGACATCAGATATTGCTGCAGAGTGAACTAAAGAAAAGAAAATGCACTGAAAGCCCTGGAAAAGACTAAAGCACAGACTTTTCCCAGTGGCATATATTTTAGCTGCTCTCAGCAACTTGAACAGCTTTTAAGCTGGATAGCAAATTCATACTCAGATTAAATTGAAGGCAAATTCATGACTCTGTACTTCAAGATAGCCATAAAAATTATTTAAGCATTTTAGAGCAACTCAGGTTATATTTTCAGTAGCACTAAAAACAGTTTTTGTCCCAAAACTCTTTGGCTTTGGGGTTTTGTATGCATGTCCCTATAAACCATGAAGGAGCCTCTTTCACCCACATTTCTTCTGGTATGCATGGATTTGTTTGCAAATCTGCTAAGCTATTCATACAGGAACATACCTTCCCATCCTTTATTTGCACTATTACATACAGACAGGTCCCAGGTGCCAGTACAACCAATTGGCTGCTAATTCACATCAGCTAAGCACCATGGTACTAACTCTCATTTGTTTTCACAAAAAAATATAGGAACTTGACTTTGGAAGAAGAGGTTGTTTTCAATGAGAGAAAATTGCAGTCCTTTTGACTGCTTGCTGTTCTGGAAGACTCTGTGCTGCAGTAACTATCCCCCAAGTGCCCATAACCCTAGGGCACACTCGTTAGAGGTAAGAGGGAAAGCAGCATAACTTACAACTCCTACACAAGCTGTTTCCTGCACTAATCTCCGGTTTATAAAAAATATTTTTTTGTGTCTCTGTTGCCAGCTGTTTGTCACCCAAGAATGTACAATTTTATTTCTCCAGCCCAGAGTCTTGAAGGAAGAGCCATGAGTTGTCTCTTCTTGTGTTTTCTTCATTGTTTAGTATTTCTTTTCATTACATTCTGTTCCTGACTAGCAGAGCTCTTTCTGCAGGCCAGTCCAATGCACAAAACCCCGAATCCCCCGAATACCAAATACCAAACACCAACTACTCCCACCCTCATGGTGGCGTGGATATTTATACTACAATCCACGTAATCAGTATTTATAATACTTCTCCAATAACTATTATCTTTGTTAGGTTAGACTCTATTCTAAGCCAACTATAAGGTACCACCTCACTGCCGAACTTGGAGGCAGATGAGGAAGAAGGACAAAACCCAAAAGCCATGCGGTTCCTCCATCTTGCCTTCACCTGTCTGCCATCCTAAAAACCCCATACATCTAAATTTCTCACACTGTGATAAAACTACAAACTGTTCTACTATCTAATACACAGTCTTGAAAACTCTGCTTCATCCATGGCCTAAAAGCCCTTTTTCCATGAACAAACTGGACCCTAAACTAAGAGCAGAAATTAAATCAAATTAGTTACTCTGAAACTGATGTAATGAGTGAAGCAAGATTTTCTGTAGTAAGTGCATAAAACAAAATGACAAGAAATAGTGAACAGTCTCAATGATGCACATTAATAAATATTTTAAACATATGCTGGATTTCTCACTGAGATTTTTTTCTCTGATAATACTAAGTGGGTTCACTTACCTGTGATCTTTGCCCTGATTTTATTAGGAACTGAGTTTGAATCTCTGATGAAAATAAGAAGCTAGAGTAAGAAGGTATAAGAGCACGAAGTCAGAGGGGAGAAGGTATTTGATCACAAGTAAAAGTAAAGTGAAAATCTTTAGACTCACGTTTTCCAGAGAATTAATTCAAGGGTCAATATCCATGGCAGGTTTATTCTAAAGCCAACTGGACATTTTATGGAGTATGCTCACAGATCGATCCCTAAACTAGGAGACAAAATTTGAGTTACAGGAAAGTTTAAAATGAAATTTCAGTCCTGATAAAAACTCTGATATCTCAATTCTTGCTTCTATCCTGTACACTAAGGGCAAGTTTTCATTGGAAAGTTAATTGGTGAGAGATTAACAGCCAGTTCTTGTTAGACTGAAATGCCATCTGATGCTGGCTAAACCATTTTCTTTGATTATGCAGAACAGTACAAACTGCCCTTAAATTTCACTGATGCATAATAAAATGTACTGTGCCTCAGTGACCCTGAGATCAACAATACTAACAGTAACACTTGCTTCCCTAAAATACTGTGATAGAATTCAAAACTATAACCACTTTTGGAAGCACAGAAATAGGTGGTTTTGATATTCCTGTATTTTATAAAGGCAATAAAAATATAATAGAATTTACTAAAACACAGGAAGTTTCAATACAAAAAACTAAAACACAAGAAGTTCCAACTCAACATGAGGGAGATTTTCTTTAGGTTGAGGGTGGCAGAGCACCGGAAGAGACAGCCCAGGAACATTGTGGAGTCTTCTCTCTCTTTGGAGACATTCAAAACCCACCTGGACATGTAGTGATGTGTGTCACCTGCTCAAGGTGATCCTGCCCTGGCAGTGAGGTTGAACTGGATGATCTCAAGAGGTCCCTTCCAACCCTAATTACTCTGAGATTAATTGCAACAGAGGACTGTAAGATAATAATTCAACCCAGTTGTATTCAACCAGAATTATTTGTGGAACTCCAACTGTAAGTCAGACAGGGGGACAAATGTCAAAAGAGTGTAGTTTTCACCATGGGTATTTGAGAATGTGGTGAAAAAGTGTCATAAGTATAATCAAAAACATATTGTGAAAAGACTTATCTTTGGGGCTTAGAAAATGTCCCAGCAACAGTTCCAAAAACTTGAAGAAAGTTGCAGAAATTTCCTTGAATGCGAGATAGATGAGGTACTAAGAAGAAGATACTAAGCCAGGGAAGACATTAAAAGTTCAGCTTTTGAAGAATAAAAAGAGCAGATGTTTTTCTCTCAGCAGGCAGGGCTCTGAGATCTCAATCTGCCACAGTCCCTCAGAGCTCCAGCAATCACCACCTAACATGAAGAGTGGCAAGGATCAAGCAGACCAGACAGATCTGGAGAAGGAAGAGGATATGATGTATGAAAAAATGAGGAATAAAGGAGGAGAGTGGTGCCAAATTATTACAAACAATAACAAATGTTTTTTTAAAACATTTTCATTGAAAGATTTTCAAGAAGGGTAAGGTTTAGGAGGGAATAGAGGAGCAGAAAAAATAAAACTGATGTGAAATGCATTTCATTTTCATATTTTGTGAAGACACAGCACACTGTTCTTTTGTCCTTATTATTATTACGGGTGTGAAAAAGATAAAAATCTTTTCTTTTGCCCCATATAGCCTTTTTTCAAGGGCTGGGAAGAGAGTCATCAGTGTAGGAAATGAATGAAATGAAGAGTAGGTCAGGACAAATGCATAATCATAATCAGATGCTTAAGGGATCTGGAGTGTCAGGGGAGTGATTTCATCACACTTCATGAAAGCAGAAAGTAGAGTGACACAGAAGAGAAGATGTCTTTCCCTGGGGTCTCAGAAAAGCAGCTGGAAAGATAATAGGGAGTAATTAAAGAAGACCAAAGTCAGAGAAGGACAGAAAGGAATTAGACTGAATCAGGAAAAGAAGCAAAAGGACCAGGCGTGTGAGATGTTTCTAGCAGGGGAAAAAATCCAAAATATTTGGTCAAAGAAGAGAAAAAGTGATAGAGCCAAGCAGACCCATGGGTAGTGCAGAGTAGCACTGTCTCAAGAGAACTGGGCAAAGAGAGCTGTAGGTGCAGTGAGGACTGTCAAAAAGGAGCCAGAGTCAGCACAAGATTGGTGGCAGAATCCTGTGGGTGAGGTGATGTGTGGAAGCAGGCATAGGCACGTTTAGAAAGCAAAAAGCCTTTGCAGTTAATTTCTTTTAGAATACTGGAAAAATAACATGCTGAATGGAGTGATTTAACCCCCAATAAATGATGGTGGCATTGTGCATAATCAACAACTGCATCTACCATGCTAAGGAACAATTCTGCCAGTAAAGAATTCCTAAATTTGTATAAACATAAAAACACACTAGCTGCACCCAAGGAACTATTACAGTGCATCACATCAATATTTAACAGTCAAATGTCTCCCTAAGCAGGCATTGCCAAGATACAAAGAAAGGACCTCAGTTGAGCTGTAACAGCATTCTGTATACAAAATCTGTGGACTATCCACTAGTTTAATAGGCTGCAATGTGAGAGAAGGTAGCAGGTACTGTCTGGTAACACCAGTCATCCATGGGCAGTGGGAGAAACTTTCATCAGGAATGGCAAAACAGATTCAAACTGATGACAGCAACACAACCATTCTACCAGAGCTTTTCAAATACCATATTGGGCACAAATTCACTAATATAGTCTGAATTAGATAACCAGTTATGTTGCAGTCTTAAACTGCAGTGTAACCACACAACAAAAAGAAAAAAAAAAAAATTCCAAACTTTCCAGCACATCATGGAGAACTTGACAGGAACCCTCAAAAGGGAAAATTCCTAAATAATGTAGCCCCATTCTTCTGTTTTAATTCTGTGGAATGCGTGATGGTGGAAGAGATCATGCTGCATCATTTCCCTCAATAAAGATCCATTTGCAATAAAAACATGTTCACTTTCACTCAGAAGCATTTCAACTTGCAATAATGGCTTCCCATTCTCCTTTCTGGGGAAAGCTCCTAAGCTTTCCCCAGAAAGGAGATGCTGTTTTGGAGGTCATGGAAGTGGTGCAAATGCAAGAGAGATGAAAATAAAATCTGAATCCTTTCACTTTTCACAACTAGTAATTTGGCTGCCTCTGAAATATTTAAAAAAATTATGTTGTTCCTCTGATTATATATATATAAAGTGTATATATATATATATAAAGTGTGTATATATATATGTGTGTGTGTGTGTGTGTGTGTGTGTATGTATGTATGTATGTTTATTATGTATGTATGTATGTATGTGTGTATATATATATGTAGCCTCTTACTACTGCAAACAGAAACTGTACCACCTCATACTGCAGTAAGAACATGAACAACATTCAGAGAGTAGTTTGAAAGAAAAAAAAGAAAATAAGGAATCAACCCTTTTCCCAACTATATTTGATCTAGATGAAATACACAGTAGGAGTTAGAAAGCAGACCTAAACCAGAACTCTCTCAAGTAACCTCAGTGCTACTGTGGTACTACAGAAACTGGGGAAGTGAAATGACCCTTCTCTGACAACAACAGGAAACTCATGATAGATCAAATTTAAACCAGTCTGTAAGTGAAAATCAGGACTCTAGAGCTCTGTTTTCTCATGAGATCACGGCTGCAGTATTAGCTTGCCTGTTTCTGAGAACCATGGTATTGGAGTTTCTAGTGAAGGTTGCCATCACAGCCACAAGAGCAAACCCATACAGCATAGATGGAATGAATCCTGAACAAGAAGTGCTTTTGCTAACAATGAATTATACTAATCAAGCGAAGAAAAACTACTATCTCAAGAAAAAAATATTTAATCACAATGAGGGAAACATTGGCTAACATGTCACTTAGGATGCTGCAGCAGCCAAACTTTTTAGAGTGGAAAGAGCTACAGACCAGTGAAGCTAGAGGATGGTCTGAATTGAACCTACAGCCTTGGTGTTTTCAGTATCATGCTCTATTTCTTCATGGAGAGATGTCATTCCAACAGTTCTTCAAAACACTTGAAGCTGCACTTTGGAACAGAGGAAAGGGGGTCTACTGGGTTTAGAAATTTGAGTAAAGATTTTCTTTAAAATATATCAAGGCCACTTACATTGAAATCTCATTCTCAAACCAGCAAGTTGTGCTCTCTCTTTTTTTTTTTCCCCTTCGGATATCAATCCCATTGTACGTTGAAATCTCATTCCCAAACCAGCGAACTTGTGGTCTCTCTTTCTTTTTCCTTCTGAGCACTTAGAAGTCAAGCTTTCCACTTACTTTCTACAATGAGAAACATCTTTTGAAAAAAAAAAAAAAATTACTCAGACTCCCACAAAATCACTGTTCCAGTGTTCAACACACAAGTGTCATCAGAAACATGATAAAGCAAGAAATAACAATCTCCTAAATGGCGAAGCCCACACTTCTTTGCTCTTTAGGTGCTACAGAGATTTAGATAGGTTTTATCTTATTTGTTTATCCTGGCCATCAAAAACTGTCTCAATAGACCTGTCTCAATAGGTCTGCATACAGCATTTTTTTTTTTTTGGTTCATTTTTCCATGACTTCATAAATTAATGTAGTGGGGCTTTGGGATTTTTTTTTCTTGTTTGCTTCATCCTGTTTTTCTAATGGAAGGGTAAAGAAGGAAAGACTGTGATTGTTTCCACACTTGAATTTATTTGCACAGACTTTATGTTTTGGGACTACACAGCCAAGAAACGTGGAAGTACTAGAAAGACCTCTGGCAGATGTAGCACAGTGGCATTTATTTTGTTTCTCTTCAACCAGCCTCTTCCCCCAGTTCTCTGAGTTTTCTTAAGAAAACTTAATTGAGTAAGGGGTCTGGCACTAAAAAAAATTCTTTTTCCCAAGTCTGTTCAATCAAAATTAAATAATAACAAGCTTGCATAAAGGAAGATTCATCTGGTAGGCTCCTACCACAGATAAATGCAACCATATGGATTTGCAAATGCTAAATATTTTCAGAAGTGCAGGAGTAACTTGGAAGTATTAGTTCCATATTTAAAAGACAGTTAGGAATCTTGCTTTCACTGTTTTTTGGTGAAATTCAAGATACCTGTTCCTGAATTAGTAGCATCCAAAGCACAAATACCAGTTTGGCCAAGCTTCATTCTGCCCTGCCTGGCTCTGCCTCTAATCACACCCTCTATATCCCTGCTAGGGTACCTTTCTTCATCTAAACAAAGACTTACTATCATCCTTCCAGAAAATCCCTGAAATGTGTCCCTCTGTCCAGAAAGCCTAAAGTAATTGCAAACCATTTTGCATATTAGTGCCCATAATTACACAAATTTCTGTGACAGATCTGCAAACCATCTTGCGCTAGCCCTTCTTCCATGATTTTGGTATATATTAAAAAATTTTTAAACTGACTTTCAAATAAAACTATCTATACCTGATGTCATAAAAGCTTTGTGACATAAAAGAGAATGCCACAACAGCAGTCTCCTCTCAGACTGAACTCTCCTCTCAGACTGCAAAGACCTGACAGCAGAAGTGAAAGGAAGTCTCAGTTCTCAGCACACTTTCCTCCCTCAGCAGTGTACTGAGCTATCACATCTCCGCTGGGATACCAGAAGCCAGGAGAAGGTTATCTGCTCCAGTTTGACTACTGATCTTTCTTCAGAAGCAATGCTTAGCATTTACTTTCTGAAAAATGTCTCAAAAGTAACACTTCATGTCTATCACCACACAAAAACCTGCCAGACTATCTAGAGATGCAACAATGAGTATGTAATTATGATTTTTTGATGCTGTAAGGTTTACTCCTTTTGAACTCATGGTCTCAGTTCAGGCCTTTCCAGGGAAGCCAGCCTTACAACTGTGTGAAGTTCATGTACAGCCAACCCACAGAGCTGTCACAGCTTTAACGTTTCTAACACTTTCCAGTACTCCCAACAGGCAAAGATCCTCATCTATGTTAGCACAGCAGCCTGAAATACATTCTGAAATACATCCTGAAAACAGAAACAGGACAAGCAGAGTCAAAGAGAAAATAAATTATTTCGCATCCACTGAAATCTGAGCGGATTTCTGACTTTGAGTTCTGCATAAGGTCCTTGATAACACAAGCACAGAAAGCTTCACTGTTATTAGCTGACAGTGCAGACAATAACTTCTTTTGCTCAGTGCTACAGTATACCTCTAAAACAAAGGTGAACCTTGCCAAACAATGTCTCTACCATTTGGCTTTAAAGCACAATGGAGCAATAAAAGAATATTTAAATCCCCACAAGAAAAAAGCTAATTATTTTAAATCCCTTTGTTTTTTAAGCAGAAAAGCATTTATGCTACAGTTTTGATACCAAGCTTATCAAAACAGAGAAAGTATGCCTAGTTTTTGTCTGAGATTTTTACTGTTACCAAAATATGGGCATAGCAGAATAATGGCACCTAGAGCAGCTCTCAGTGGATGTTTCTGCTCAGTAACAGATGTGTATGTGAACATGTAATGAAATGCCTAGCAAAGGAAGCCAATGGTACAATGGGTGATGATAAAAAATAATACATAACATCAAGAGAATCATGCTCCACTAAATTATGTCAGAGGGTTGGTGCTGAATCCATTTATGTGGCACCAGAGGAGTTGCCTCAGCGATGAGATTTAAGGGCCTGCTTCTCAACTGCTTTGTGGTCCACAGCACTGCTGCTAGTGCCAACACAAGGCAAGCATGACACAAAGCTTGCATGGCATTTTTTCCATTATACAAGATGATTAAAACTCTGACCCAAGAAGCCTGCCACCACTTCACTCTTCTGACATGACTGTGCCAAGTAAATCATTTATCCTGTCTCTGCTGGTTAACAGCAGAAAGAAGAAGAACAGCTTTGCTCTTGAATGCTCTCTGCCCACTTGGCATTAAAAGCTCACATAAGCACAAAAACGTCAGATGATTATCCAGAGAAATTATGGCAAGCAGGGTGGAGAGCAAAACGTCGCTATTGTTTCTCATCTCAATTGGCAATAGAGAAGGAGAACTGCACAAAGTACTCAAAGAAGCAGGACAACAAGGCTGCCACTTTGAAAAAAAAGCAGAAAGCTCCAGATGGCTGTCACTTTCAGAGAGCTGCCTAAGCTGTTGTGACACACAGCCTGCACTAGCGCCAAGCTGTCAGAAACATAGGGTGAAATGGTCAACCAGAATCATAAATGGGGTCCTTGGATGTACACAGTGGAGTGTCATATATGAACTTAACACTTCCTCTCTTGAGACTGCAGTCTCAAGTATGTCAAAGTACATACATCAAAGGAATTCCAAAAGGACTGGAAAGGGCAAAATATTATTTAATCCACAGGATAATCTACAGGGAAAACTGACCTATAATATTTATAGACTAGCTATCATTAGCATTTTTTTTATGCTCCTTTTTACATACATTTGCCTCTGTGTGCTCTGACCCTTACAGATTTGATGGTAATAAGACTCATCTATAGCTTTTATATTTCACATGGATTTTTAAAAAAAAAAAATTTAGCTGTGATTTTCACACAGCTCTTTTAAGAGGTGCAAGGGAAAGGAACAGAGGTTATTTGAGGGTTTCTGCAAAGAAAGTACCTACAAAATGATTAATCAATGACTTATTACATAATGGAAAGATGTGATTTGCACCATTAAACAAGTAGTTTATCATGCCCATGTTGAACATGCTCCTGCTCTGAATCAGCCACAGCAGGAATTTTGTCAGGAATAATTACCCACAGGAGTAGCCACAAAAATCAGACTCATTTCATGGAAGCCCCCAAAGGATAATCACTTCACTGTGAATTTTGTTGACTACTCATGCAGAATGAATCTAAACAAGCATTTCAGTGAGAAAAGGCTCTAAAACATGGTTCAAAATAACTTGTGAAATTATCTTGTCTTTCAGTCAGCTTTAAAGATGATTCTTCTCATATTGAACAAAGCATGAAAAGAATGAAAAATGTGAAACCCTACCATATGCCGATGGGACTTCTGGAAGGAATTTAAAATCTCTATAAAATAGCAATTCATACATTCAGAGAATTAAATATTTTCTTACTTACACAATAGGAAAATTTCTGAATAAGTAGTAGAAACTCAAGTAGTAAACCAACACAGCCATGTAAAACATCCTTAGAAAGACAGAGGGAAGTCAGAAGACAGCACATCAACTTCAAGCTTCAAACTGTGCTAAGGAGCAGCCAAGGCTGACACTTCCCCACCTGGCTGTCGACAGCCTTCCCAGCAGGAGTTTGTGCTGGGATTGTCTGCACAGAGCATTTTTAGTTCAGCCACTCACTCTGTGTGTTAGCCAAGGAAAAAACCACTGTGTGCCTTTATAGTTTGGGTATGATCCACTTTGCAAACAAGTAAAACTTGCCCAGATGTGTACAGTCCATAGAATTCCAGGTTCCAATGTCAATGAATCATGCCTACTACTCTTTTCTGCTCTCCTGGATCCTACATACTGCAGAGCAGTCTGGCTGCTACCCAATTAAGCACTTACAAGAGTGCTGAGCTCAAGTCTACAGATAATCTAAAATTTGCACACTTACAAAAATATGTGATTAATTTTTTGGAGGTAATGGTCATCAATGATTCTTTTTTGCTTGCAAACTTGAAAGCATGAAGCCTTTCATCAGTATGACTAAACTTTCTAGATTAGAAGGAATACAAAATATGAGGAAATAAAATACAAAGTCTTCCTGAAGAGTCACACACATGTACTTTGTCTTAAATCATCTATCTGAATTCATAAACTCATACTTGTGGTAACTTTTACTGAACAACAAAATCAGAAAAACCTTTAGTCATATTCGGTTCTGTTGTCAGCTCTGGTTCATATCTCTGGTACTATAGCAGTACTCACTGAAATACATATAGAAATTATAAGAATAAGCTGATATCTAGACTATAGTGCCTTTATCACATAAGCCCAAACTGCTAACAATCAGGGAATTCAAAGTGTTCAGTAAACATTTTCTACAGAAAAGTTACTGTAGGATAAGGATTCAGAGTTACATGTCACTATAAAGTGGTCTATCTGCTCCATGTACCAGGACAAAAACTGGAAGATATAAAAACTGGAGGATAAACCTGCTTCCTCAGGAGATTGCACTGATGACCTGAGAGGGCATTTTTTCCCATCAGAAAAATCTCATTTGCTCATTAAATTGATTCATGTGTCTGCTCTGAACCTTGTGCTGAACCTAGCACCTGTAATTTACCTCAAGTTTAAACCCTGGACTTTTAAAAAGCAAATCCTTTACTTAAAAAAAAAAAAAAAAAAAAAAAAAAAAAGTGTAGAAAACTTATTTACAGAAGACAGCTCCTGGATTTCTAATCTAGTTATGTGAGATTCATATGTTCTTCCATATATCTGGCCTTTGCCAATTCTAAACAATTTTCTATAGAGGTAGACAGAGTCCCTGTTTCATAGTCTTTCACAATTCAATTTTTTTTTTTGCCTTCTTGCTGATAATCTAACAGGAACCCTGTCCCCTTTACACAATAAAAATATTCCAGTTGCAGTGGAAAATACAAATGGAGCTGGAGCACTCAACCAGAGAATGGTATCTTAGGAATAACTCTAGTCGTTGCAAACTTGGCAGCTTTTCTTTTTGCGTTTTTTTTTTTTAAAGGTAGTTAGTCTGTCACAAGAAATGGCTCAGTTACTTATAAATTCCATGTCCTCACAGAGGTCTAGAATATAGAAAGAGAAACACACCATCATCTCTTAAGGCAGTAGTAAACAGAGCTCACCAGACAAGTACAAATGGCTTACCCTTGCATTCTTCATTAGGATTAATAAATTCCAAAGCCAGACAGAAACAACCATATCATGCACTCTGGTCTTCCACCTAACACTTGGACTTTCCCTGAATTTATCCTGGTGTCAAATTTAATTGCTGTGACTCGATCCTTTTTTTTTTTAAATTTCCAGTGACAAAATACAGCAAAACGTATGTGGGTTGTTACAACAGTTAATCGACTTCTCAGCTAAACATATTGTCGGAATTTTTCTTGCTTCCACTTCCATGTGTTGGATTTTACCTTACAGTAGGGTCACTACTCTAACTCTGGTATCGTTATTATACCAGTACAATCACAAAAGAAATGTTGTACATTCTGCTAAAAAGTCAGAAATAAATTACATTTTTAAACCATCTGCGATGTCTTATTGTTTATGCAGAGGTGTATTCTTTGAAAACTGGTTTGATTTTTCACAGAAAATTAGTAAAAGCAGAAATCTATAAACACAATGATTGCCTCCTTCCTCAGGGCCAGTTTGTACTTCATACTCATAGGAGTTCACAAAACAAGTCCAAAAGAACAAACAACCTTCTGCTTCTCATGTAAGAATTAATCACAGCCACAGACCTTTTCCTCCATCAAGGAACTGGGAGGGGGGATGTGGTGCTTAAAATACTGCATGGCATAAGAATTTTTAATATTATTCTTCCTCATTTCAGTATTTCTTTGATGAAATAACCTGTACCTTAGTACATCAAAATGGAAGAACTTCTAGGAATTTTAGAAAGTGAGACAAAATGAATCAGCTTTTACATGTTTACTGTGCCTCATGTTTTACCTCACACAGCTCAAGAAGCAGTTACTGTGGTGCCCAGGCATATCATGGCATCACTTCACATGTTTTCAGCAAATGGAGCTGGTCTGCTATGTTGCTATGGAAGCACGGTATCTGGAAAAATATAAAATTGTTTGGGATTTGCTTTGTTTTCTCTGGCAGTTCCAGAATGTCATGACCAGAGCGAAGAACCTTCCTACAAGTAGGGAGCTCACTCACACAATGAATTTCATGCTGCTCATTCTTTATCTGCAGAGCATTGGTCAAGGGCTCACAGACAAATGCTTTGTCTTTAGTGCTTTGTGACTAAATTACTATACGCTTAATAAAGAAGAACTATTTTCTTACTAGTAATATATTTTCGTACATCCATTACAACTGTCCTTTGAAATTTGGAGGGAATGCTATGTAATCATTGATGTTAGAAGGCACAGTTACTTACACAAATAGTTGAATAAGAGGCATCTAGAAGACATTTTGTCCTTTAAAAAGCAATCCTAAAAACTGAATAGCCCACTGCTCTAACCATGATTTTTTTCACACCATATTCATATCTAGAGGAATAGATGCTCTCACAAATGCAAGATGATGACAGAAGGAGAAGGCAAATGCAGCAGCTGAGCTGTGAAAGAGAATTTTATTAAGAGAAACTTGACTGTCTGACTCTGCAATAATACAAACATGAATACTCTGAGGAAATTACTTTCTGTAATCATATTTTTTCATTGTAAGATTATTGTACTATGGAAGTCTCCTTTTCAAGGAGCTGAGCATAGTCAGTTTGGAACTTTTTTTTTGCTTTGAGTATTCAGGGCAGAAGTACTATGAGAAGAAGTAGAACCCACAATAATTCATCTTCCCTCATACTGACCTCAGCAACCATGGCAGAACTCCTTAGCTTTGTAAGCTCAAAATGTTTGCTGGGATGGAGGAGATGGGGCAGGGGATGAACAGTGGAAGATCATGTTCTTCCTTAATTTGGTAGGGCATAGATTGACACATCTAAAAGTTTTCAAAACCACATTATTAATGAGCACTTGCATTTGCCTTTGAAAGAAATACTTTTAGCTGACACCTGAGGGTGCATGTTCAGTTAATGAGATGGAAACAGGAAACTAGAACTAATACAAGGATTTCTGCCTGGCTGTGAGAGGGAATATTTGTGTGTCAGAGGTAGTTAGATAGATGATTAGATAGATAGATAGATAGATAGATAGATAGATAGATAGATAGATAG